>JAJOZX010002640.1:165000-412500 GCA_023014485.1 Bathynomus jamesi | reverse complement strand
TGCATAAGCTAGTTAGAAATACGCAGCACGGATTTAGGCGAAACAAATCTTGCTTAACTAATCTTTTAGAATTTTTCAAAAGCGTGGTTGACGTTTACGATAGACATCGGGCGGTTGATGTAGTGTATTTAGATTCTCAAAAAGCGTTTGACATCGTGCCGCACAAAAGACTCTGAAAAAACTAAGGCTCATGGAATCAGGGGTGTAGTAATAAATTGGCTAGAAGAGTGGTTGCGAGGCAGGAAACAGAGGGTGGTCGTTGATGGAGCGGAGTCGTTTTGGGCTAATGTAGCGAGTGGCGTTCCTCAGGGTTCTGTATTGGGCCCCTTGCTTTTTCTTATATATATATTAACGATTTAGATGTCGGCCTAGTGAGTACAGTTTCAAAGTTTGCGGATGACACGAAGCTGGGTGGTAGGGCGATTAATGACGAAGATAGAGGTAAAATTCAGGAAGATCTGAATAAAATCGTTGATTGGTCAGTCACATGGCAAATGAGATTTAACGTTGATAAGTGCAAAATTTTGCATATAGGTTCGCGTAACGGTAATTTTGCGTATAGTATGTCAGGGAAAGATATAACAAGCGTAGAGCAGGAAAAAGAGTTAGGAGTTATAGTCACTGGTGATTTAAAAGTAGCGAAACAAAGTACAGCAGCGGTCAATAAAGCGAACAAAGTGTTAGGTTTTATAGCTTGAAATTTTGAGTACAAATCGCGCGATATTATAGTTCCACTTTATAAATCATTAGTTAGACCCCATTTGGAGTACGCGGTCCAATTTTGGAATCCGCATATGCGCAAAGATATAGACAAAATCGAAAGAGTTCAAAGACGAGCAACTAAGATGATTCCGTCGCTTAGGTCAAAGTCGTACGAGGATAGGCTTAAGGAGTTAAAATTGACAACACTCGAGACTAGGAGGTTAAGGGGTGATCTAATCCAGATTTTCAAAATTATGAATGGGTTCGATAACGTAGATAGAGATAGCTTTTTCGAAATATCTCAATATAATAGGACTAGAAATAACGGGTGTAAGTTGACAAGTAGAAGGTTCGAGACAGCAGTTGCCAAAAACTTTTTTACGCATAGAATAGTAAAGAGCTGGTATAGTTTGCCGGCAGAAGTAATTAGTAGCACGTCTATAAACATGTTTAAAAATCGATTAGGCGCATATGTTGATAGAAAGGGTATAGTTTAAGGTAGTAAAATTAAGGCTTTGTGGGGATAGATCCCACAGCTCAACACAAGTGTTTTGGGATATAGGGAGGCAGCGTCTTGGGTTAGGGAATACTCTCTGTCCTTACACACCCCATTTAAAGAGATTCCTCTGCTGAGCGGTGCCCCCCATAGTACTGTGAAGTATTGAAAAACTCATGATCTTCACTTGCCCCACAAACACCTTTAAATGGGAGACCCAAAATGGGTGCACACATTTCTACATTACTGTACAGTCTTTACAGCCACACCTACACTTTTCCTCGTAAGTGTATATATTGTATTGTATATGGTTGTAAATTTTGACTTGGTCCGCAATCGATATGGACCGTGACTTGATGGATACCGTAATGAAATTGACTGGATTCTTTGGATCTGATATATTTGCATGTTGGTTATAAATAGATATAGAGTGTAACATATTTGTGGATAGTAGTCTATTATGACTTGATCCTCTGGATCCAGAGATTCTATCTTTAGTTTTAAATCGATAATTAATTAGTTTTAAATTGATAATTATTTAGTTTCGTAAAAATTGGTCGTTGCCAATTTACCGGCAGTTTTTACATAAATTTCTTGTTCTTGTGGTTCGGAACCCACTTAAAATTGTAGGTCCCCTCCACCACCACGGAGGACATACACAATACACGATTACGAACACAGGTAGACCAGCCATGAGTGGATCCTAGGGTCTTTGTTGGTCTGAAACATTATAACTAGGGCAGTCAAAAGTTGACCGAAAAAATTAAGAAAGTTGACCTTACGAATTGAAAAAATTGACTTATAAAGTTGCCTTTACTTTCAATAATAAAAACGATACTTTAATTACTTATTCTTGCTCTTCTACATTAGTTGACCGATTGTGGTAAATTATGAAGTATTTGCCGACATTTTCTGGCAAAAAATTGCGATCCTTACTTAATAATTTATTAAGCATGGAGAAAGATCTCTCTACAGCGGCAGTTTTTGGTTGACATTGCAAAAGCTGACCATACTGTTGGTGAGATTTCAGGTCTACTGAGGTTAATTATTTCACAAATACCATTTGTCTTGAGTCTTGTTCAATGTATTGTTTGACTGAACACATATCTTCGCCAAGGTTGATAGAAGAAATGGTTTCATATGCCTCTCTAATGGTGCAATCAGATGCTTCCATCCTAGTCACTAAGCTAGCAATCAAACTATAATTCATTTTGATTGACATTAGTTGCTTTGGCAGTTTTTCATTAGCAACAAACTCTTTAGCCTTCTGAACCAGAATGGACATAACTGAATAAGACAAATACGAGCAGCGAAGTTCCCAGTTAACCAAAAAGATGCCAATTTTTAGTTATTTTAATTATTTATTAAAAAAAATTGACTTTATTTACCTCATTGCTATTTTTTGACCTAACAGGTAAAAGTTGACTTTTCGTTGACCTATTAACTTTGGTAATATACCCACTACAGGTGTTTTTATTGCATTTTCAGTCGTTTCAGCGAAAAGTGCCCCATAGGAAACAATTTGACTTTATTGAATTTTGACCGCCCTAATTATAACATATATATATATATATATATATATATATATATATATATATATATGTATAGAAACGACGTAAGTATAGAGGAGTGTTCTGCACACGAGGAAGAGAAATAACAAACAAATGAAAAATAAGGCACCCGCCCGGGAATCGAACCCAGGATCTTCCGATTGCCGGTCAGACGTGCTAACCACTACACTACGGAGCCACGATAGTCAGAAGTTGTAATTCTCCTACATAGGGCAGAAACCAATGCCTTGAGAGGGCACCGTCGCAAATCGTGAATATGTACATTTAACTGCAATGACCGCGCAGTATATTAACGTATAGAAACGACGTAAGTATAGAGGAGTGTTCTGCACACGAGGAAGAGAAATAACAAACAAATGAAAAATAAGGCACCCGCCCGGGAATCGAACCCAGGATCTTCCGATTGCCGGTCATTTGTTTGTTATTTCTCTTCCTCGTGTGCAGAACACTCCTCTATACTTACGTCGTTTCTATACGTTAATATACTGCGCGGTCATTGCAGTTAAATGTGTGTGTGTGTATATTATATATATATATATATGTATATATATATATATATATATATATATACCGGGTGCGGCAAAGTAACGCCCTTTTAATAATTCTATCTTCATAGTTTTACACAATATAATTTTTTAGTTTTATATTGTATCATTTTGTTATTTTTTAGTTTTTACTGAGAAAGTACTTATTATTTTTCTTAAAATGCTGTATTTTTCTTAAAAACCTTATTATTTTTCTTAAAATGCTGTAATTGATTTATTTCCTTCAATAAAAGAGAATAAACTAAAAAGGGCGTTATTTTTGCCGAACCCGTTATATATATATATATATAGACTATATCTATATATATACAGTCTATATATATATATATATAGACTATACATATATAAACTATATCTATATATATATAGTATATATATATGTATATATATATATATTATATATATATATATATATATATATATATATATATGAAAATTATTTCACGAAAGTAACACGTGAAAAATTTTATGATGAATAAAACCACGAAGGAAAGGAAACACAAAATGGTGCTCAAGCGCTTTCGTCTAATGACATCCTCAGGAACACTGAAGTACATAAAAAGGTTAAGCCTATATATAGGTTACAGAAAGAAAAAGAGAAAAATAAATAACATACATACACACAACATATATATATATATATATATATATACATATCTATATACAAATACATACATACATACATACATACATATATATACAATAAACAGAGAAGTAAAAATAAAAATTAAAAATTAAAACCTTAAAGGATTACCAGTGAGGCGTACAGATTTGTAAGGAAAAATATCGATTTTTAGCACAAGATCAAATGGATTATAAAAATACAAATTTATACTGGAACTCTGCCCGGGTTTTAACACACTGCTGCCTATGGTCAGGTTTCGATATATATAAAAAAATAAAATGCAAATTAAAAGTTAATCGATTTTTAGCAAAAGATCAAATGGATTATAAAAATACAAATTTATACTGGAACTCTGCCCGGAATAATGCTTCAGTTTTATTCCATTCAAGCAACATTGTTAATAGAAATATTCTTGAGTCTGCCATTATCCAACTTTCAAATAACTTCAACATAAGCAAAGGTCTTTTTCAACTCGATCCTGTTATTTTGAATTCCTTTAAAACAGATTTAGATAAGAAGGGTAAAACATTAAATCTTTGGTAAACTTGTCTTCTACTTTATTAACTTTTAATTTGCATTTTATTTTTTTATATATATCGAAACCTGACCATAGGCAGCATTGTGTTAAAACCCGGGCAGAGTTCCAGTATAAATTTGTATTTTTATAATCCATTTGATCTTTTGCTAAAAATCGATTAACTTTTAATTTGCATTTTATTTTTTTATATATCGAAACCTGACCATAGGCAGCAGTGTGTTAAAACCCGGGCAGAGTTCCAGTATAAATTTGTATTTTTATAATCCATTTGATCTTGTGCTAAAAATCGATATTTTTCCTTACAAATCTGTACGCCTCACTGGTAATCCTTTAAGGTTTTAATTTTTAATTTTTATTTTTACTTCTCTGTTTATTGTATATATATGTATGTATGTATTTGTATATATAGATATGTATGTAATATATATATATATATATATATATATATATATGTGTGTGTGTGTGTGTATGTTATTTATTTTTTCTTTTTTCTTTCTGTAACCTATATATAGGCTTAACCTTTTTATGTACTTCAGTGTTCCTGAGGATGTCATTAGACGAAAGCGCTTGAGCACCATTTTGTGTTTCCTTTCCTTCGTGGTTTTATTCATCATATATATATATATATATAATGTTACAGACCAACAAAGACCCTAGGATCCACTCATGGTTGGTCTACCTAACTGACTGTGTTCGTAATTGTGTATGTCCTCCGTGGTGGCGGAGGGGACCTACAATTTTACGTGGTTTCCGAACCACAAGAACATAAGAAATTTATGCAAAAACTGCCTGTACATTGGCAACGACCAATTTTTGCATAACTAATTAATTATCAATTTAAAACTAATTAACCCTTTGCCTGTCCAAAGCATTTTCATAAGTTTGGTCCAAACGTCCATGCTTGTTTTCAGACTTTTGGTTATAGGAGGTTTATTTGGTTTAGTTGGTGGGTAATATGTGATCATAGAATGTATCACACTAAATATTATTTATGATGCGCTCTGTGTATCATATGTGATGCATGTATCACATGTGATGCACGGGACAGGCAAAGGGTTAATTATCGATTTAAAACTAATTAATTATCGATTTAAAACTAAAGATAGAATCTCTGGATCCAGAGAATCAAGTCATAATAGACTACTATCCACAAATATGTTACACTCTACATCTATTTATAGCCAACATGCAAATATATCAGATCCAAAGAATCCAGTCAATTTCATTACGGTATCCATCAATACTAGTACCTTGCCAACGAAAAATAAGTCACGGTCCATATCGAATGCGGACCAAGTCAAAATTTACATATACATTACAATATATATACTTAGGAGGAAAAGTGTAGGTGTGGCTGTAAAGACTGTACAGTAATGTAGAATGTGTGTGCACCCATTTTGGGTCTCTCATTTCAAGGTGTTTGTGGGGCAAGTGAAGACCATGGGTTTTTCAATACCTCACAGTACTATGGGGGGCACCGCTCGGCAGAGGAATCTCTTTAAATGGGGTGTGTAAGGACAGAGAGTATCCCCTAACCCAAGATGCTGCCTCCCTATATCCCACAACACTTGTGTTGAGCTGTGGGATCGATCACCACAAAGCCTTAATTTTACTACCTTAAACTATAACCAATCTATCAACATATTTGTCTGATCGATTTTTAAACATGTTTATAGAAGTGCTACTAATTACTTCTACCGGCAAACTATTCCAGCTATTTACTATTCTATGCGTAAAAAAGTTTTTCCCAACTGCTGTCTCGAACCTTCTACTTGTCAACTTACACCCGTTATTTCTAGTCCTATTATATTGAGATATTTCGAAAAAGCTATCTCTATCTACGTTATCGAACCCATTCATAATTTTGAAAACCTGGATTAGATAACCCATTATCCTCCTAGTCTCGAGTGTTGTCAATTTTAACTCCTTAAGCCTATCCTCGTATGACTTTAACCTAAGCGACGGAATCATCTTAGTTGCTCGTCTTTGAACTCTTTCGATTTTGTCTATATCTTTGCGCATGTACGAATTCCAAAATTGGATCGCGTACTCCAAATTGGGTCTAACTAGTGATTTATAAAGTGGAACTATAATATCGCGCGATTTGTACTCAAAATTTCGAGCTATAAAACCTAACACTTTGTTCGCCTTATTGACCGCTGCTGTACTTTGTTTCGCTACTTTTAAATCACCAGTGACTATAACTCCTAAATCTGTTTCCTGCTCTACGCTTGTTAAATCAGTCCCTGACATACTATACGCAAAATTACCGTTACGCGAACCTATATGCAAAATTTTGCACTTATCAATGTTAAATCTCATTTGCCATGTGACTGACCAATCAACGATTTTATTCAGATCTTCCTGGATTTTACCTCTATCTTCGTCATTAATCGCCCTACCACCCAACTTCGTGTCATCCGCAAACTTTGAAACTGTGCTGACTAGGCCGACATATATATCGTTAATATATATAAGAAAAAGCAAGGGGCCCAATACAGAACCCTGAGGAACGCCACTCGCTACATTAGCCCAACACGACTCCGCTCCATCAACGACCACCCTCTGTTTCCTACCTCGCAGCCACTCTTCTAGCCAATTTATTACTACACCCCTGATTCCATGAGCCTTAGTTTTTTCAATGAGTCTTTTGTGCGGCACGGCGTCAGACGCTTTTTGAAAATCTAAATACACTACATCAACCGCCCGATGTCTATCGTAAACGTCAACCACGCTTTGGAAAAATTCTAAAAGATTAGTTAAGCAAAATTTGTTTCGCCTAAAACCGTGGTGCGTATTTCTAACTAGTTTATGCACTTCTAAGTGTTCGACTATACGATCCCTAATTATTGATTCCAGTAGCTTACCTACAACAGACGTTAAACTGATTGGCCTATAATTTCCCGCCGCACCTTTATCGGCTTTCTTAAAGATAGGTGTTACGTTTGCTAACTTGAAATTATCTGGTACGCACCCCTCAGAAATAGACGCATTAAAAATCTTTGTTAGCGGCACAACAATGCTATCTTTTAATTCTTTTAGTTGTATGGGATATATGGAATCCGGCCCCGGTGATTTACGCGTTTTCATTTTATCAATATAGCGCATTACTTTCCCTTCACTAACCACGATATTATCCAAAATATTACCATTATCAAAAGGTATTATGTCTATGACCGTAGGGATATTCGTTAGATCTTCTATAGTAAAAACTGACGTAAAAAATTCGTTTAGCAAGGTAGCCATTTCCGTGTTTTCAGAAACTAGATCTCCGTTTACATTTTCCAAAGGTCCCAAGACACTTTTTACTGGATTTCTATTATTGACGTATTGAAAGAATCGCTTGGGGTTTACTTTACCGTCACGAGCTATGGAGATTTCAAATTCACGCTTGGACCTTTTTATTACACTTTTCGCTTCACGCCTTAGAGATATGTAGTTGTTTCCTAACAACAGATTATCTTTATCGCACTTATATAGCCTATAAGCCCTATCTCTACTCTTTATAATGTCTCCTACTCTAGAAGTAAACCACAAGGGCTTGTTGTTTACTTTCGCACGCTTAATTTTGTACGGTACACATTCCTCATTTATAGTCCTAAATACCGTTTCGAACGATTCCCACATTAGTTTTGCGTTGGAGTTCCCCATTACGTTTTCCCAATTGACGTGTGAAAATTTATTTCGAAATTTACTAAAGTCTGCGTGCTGGAAGTTAGGAATTTTAGTCGAGTTGGTTTCGAGTGACTTACTGAGAGGACAAACTCTACCATATTGTGATCGCTATTGCTTAACGGTTCTATTACTTGAAGATCAGTAATTAGCCTATCATCCGTAGTTATTACTAAATCTCAAGTACTGCCCAACCTCGTAGCATGGCCGTAACTACCTATGAGGTCACCGAGGTCCGGACCTCGGTAATTATTTCCTAAAAAAAAAAAAAGAGACTGAACCGTGAAATACTGCTGCAGCTTTAATAAAAGTATTTTTGCTAACAGGTCCCTTTGTACAGTATTTAATTATAGACAAGGGTTTTGTGTTTAGTGTATAGCTTGGGTTGTGTTTGTAGATGTCATTTTGGTCTGAATTTTGCTCGTCCCGCCGCGCTCGAAAAAAATCTGGACCTCACTAATTTCTAAACCCTAGTTACGGCCCTGCCTCGTAGGTTCCCCAACCTTTTGAATAAGAAAGCTATCCTCGAGAAAATTAACTAAACGATTACCTTCCGCGTCTCCCTGCATTGTATCGTAATTCACGTTGGAGCAATTAAAGTCACCCATAACTAAAGCCTGCTCACTACCGATTTTTCTCTTTAGTTCACGATACAACGCTTCGTCCGTATCAGCTGTTTGATTAAGGGGGCCTATATATAACCGCAACAAGAAGTTTGAAGTCGTTTAATTTAAGTTCTGCTATAGTCGAATTTATCGGTTCTGGAATTGAGTGCTTTACTTCTATAACGTTCGCAATATTATCTCTGATATACAACATAACACCGCCTCCTCGCCTACCTATTCTGTTTTTAACAAAAAGTCTATAACCTTTAATTTGATACTCCCCTACAAAGTCACGTGTTTCAGTGCTAAGCCACGATTCGTTTATCGCAATTAAATCATAGTATTTACAAGCAATTAAAGAAAAAATTCATTTATTTTATTTCGTAGGCTACGAGCATTTAAGGATAGAACCTTCAAATTGCTTGCAATTACGACACCTTCGCGAGCGCAGGGGAAACTTGTAGAATTTACGCTGGGACCGTTCGAGTTACGGCAGCCTGAAAAGAAGAGACAGTATTATGAAATAGTCTTCCTAAACGCGCAGCTCCTACGTCATTAAGATGAAGTCCATCTTCGAGGAACAAGTCCCTCCTGCCGTAGAAACTGTTCCAAAAATTCGCATAATGCACTCCTTCCTGTTGGCAAAGAGACTTTAGGTTATTGTTAATATAGGTCGCCTTGCTGTAGAAATCGTTACGTTGGATAATTCGAGGAAGTATACCTGTTAAGACAATCTTATTAGTTTTCTCCTTTAGTCGCTCTATTAAGTCCCTGTACCTAGCCAGCAGTTCTTCCGATCTAGAATTTAAAACGTTATTAGTACCGACATGAATAACATACGTTGTGTCCTCGGCGGTACCGTCTGTAAAACGGTCAACACTATTAGTTATATCCTCCACCCTTGCACCAGGGTAGCAGTAACGGCGCCTACGACGAGGGTTTCTCCCACAGAATTCCTCGAGCTGCCCTCGAACAATGGAATCGCCAACGAGTCGTATTTCCGGTTCATCAGCATCTTCGAAACCTAAAACAGAAAACTTATTGCTTGTTATTACTGGTAGACAGGTCTTTGCTTTTCTCAATGGGGCTCCATTTCGCACTCGAACGAAGGGTTGGGAACTAGGGGAAGAGAGAGGGCTATTAGTACTATTTATATTATTAGTAAAAACTGAGGCAGAAGGGGTCGTAACTGGAGTCTCAAGGGATTCTAATTTTGCCGTCAGGAGCATCACGCTTTCTTCAAGTCTCACCCTGGCCTCCCTCTCACGTTCTAACTCGTTCCTCAGCACTTCCATGCTTGAGCACCACCTGCAAACTAACTGTTCATTATTATTAGCCATTGTAAACGCGTAAGCAGCAAATTTCCCTTCACAGCGACTGCAAGTACTTGACGGGGGTGCCATGCTTTTAATTAGTTGAAAAACAAAGAAACAAAAAAAAAAAAGAGCGTTTGGAAATTAATAAATTACAACGTAGGTCTACCGCGTTCTTGAAACGCAGAAACAGGTTCTTGTAACACAAATTTATACTAAATTAATATAGAATTAAGCTACCGACAAAAGATCTGTAAAAGAAGAGTATCTATAACACTTATCTGTCCGCGATTCGACCCGATTTTTTCCTTTTTTTCACGCGGTTTCTGACGACACACTACCTGACCTCTCGAAGCACGGAGAAATGAACCTTATGACTGCACGTTTTCTGATTGATTTGAAAACCAAACAAGGCAAGCCACGTGCAGTAACCTTGGTTTGATCAAATAATATAGTACTGAATAACGTCAATAAATGAAATATATTCGTTAATGAATGATTAGTAGCACGAAGTAATTTAGTTAAGAATGCACGGAACACTTTTTTTTTAAAACACTTCAACGAAAACCACTTATTCAATTGATAACACTTGACACTCGATAAAACACGTCTGTTCACAAGGAAAGACTGATCATATATATATATATATATATATATATATATAGTCGATATATATATATATATATTATTTTCCATAAATATTTGTCCTATTGTTCAGCTAATTACATCGTTTATTTAGATGTTTGCGCATATCGCTTTCACCTTTCTTCATTTTCCTCCTTTATATAGGCACGCCTTTGCTTCCCGTCCGAATTGTTCATTCTGGTGAAGATCAAGCTTTACACCCCATCTTAGACCTACTTTTAAACGGGGAAGTGTATATATATATATATATATATATATATATATATATATGAGAGAAAGCGAGATCCCTGCTAGGGCGCTCTGGGTACTCGTACCAACCGTGGAAAAATGTTTACACGAATTTTTAGATGAACTTCTTTCCGGAATTGTATATATATAGGCACGCCTTTGCTTTCCGTCCGAATTGTTCATTCTGGTAAAGATCAAGCTTTACACTCCACCTTAGACCTACTTTTAAACGGGAAGTGTGTGTGTATATATATATATATATATATGTGTGTGTGTGTGTATATATATATATATATATATATGTGTGTATATATGTGTGTGTGTGTGTATATGTGTATGTATATTATATATAATATATATGTATATATATATATATATATATATGAGAGAGAGAGAGAGAGGGAAATAAAACATGATCGAGTGTTGCAATAACGGGATCCCCTGGTTGCCCCTACGAACCGGAAGGATGTTTACACTCCATCTTAGATCTACGGTTTAACACGGGTTGGCACTATGGGTGTCTTGCAACAAAGGGAGAGGAGGTTGGGACTCTTGCAACATTGATCAACATTTGCAATTGCATTGCACTCGTCCATTTTTCGCCCATACTACTGACGTATACGGTTCTTCTTTTCAAACTTACTTAATCTGACTGCGAGTTACGGGAAAAACAATTTATACCTTCGCTCAATGGCGTTTCCCTCCCTCAATCCGTTATGGGAGTGGAATGTTTATAAATCTCACGTGGAAAAATATAAATGACGAGTTACCTTTTTCAGTCTTTATTTCACAAGGATAGTTCACTTTTAAGATATTAAATTTCTTTTACAATGCGAGGGTAATTAGAAAATCAAATCGTTAACACTACACTTGCTTAGAGAGTGATTAACGAACAAAGGACCCGAGCCGAACCGGCTGAGCAACCGACTGCCGTAGGGCGAGGCTTCGACTGTTCCTCTCTCAAGGCGTTTTCCCTGGAGGAACTCCCGTAGTGCTACGTTTACAAAAGATTATTAAAGTTGCAAAGTCCTAGTCTAATAATGATATTAGCAAAAGAACTTATAAAATTTTGGTTTTACACTTAACTCCTTTATGTGATTTATATTAGCCGAAAAGAACATTTAGAATTTAAGAGCCTCTGTTTAAGATTAGAGATGTGACACCTTTGAAGAGCGTCGTTAGGCTTATCGAAAAAGGCTGCCAGACAATCTACTGGGCATTGAGGTAATTTACACAAATATTAAAAATTTAACGGATTAATACGTTAATTTATACGAACAGAATAATATCTTTTAAAAGATTAATACTTCAATTTATACAAACAGAATTATATTTTTAAATTTTTAACAAAAATGTATTTCCTGTGGAAAACCTTTTCCACACGCGCACACACACACACACACACACACACACACACATATATATATATATATATATATATATATATATAAAATTTCATTTTCATCTCAACTTGTAACCTTGTAAATGTTCCGTGCGTCTCTCTCAGGAATTAATGAACTAGATTTGGTTTGTAACATGAACAACTTTGATAGTTCCAGTGGTGTTTTGTTGTCCTTACCATTCTTATGGACTATGATACGAATGTGGCTGTTATGGTCGGTGGCCATTTTGGCTGGCAAATATGTTACTCATTTTTAGATTAGCCTAGGCACAGACTAAACAGACTTAATGTCCAGAAAAAGAAATTAAGCTGCTGTACTTACCTACTGGTGCAGGTTCATTTATCTCAATTACAATTTTTTAACCAATAGAAGGAACACTAGCTGTAGCAATTCCAACGAATTCAATCCGAGGGAAAATAAGCCTAGGCCTACTTGATATCTTTGTTACTTTTCTGGTGCTGCTGTAGGCCTTAGACGTTTTCTTCTGTTAGTGAACAACGAAATTTTTGTTTCATTAAAGTGGTCATCACATATCACTATCCATTTTATGTTTGAGGTAAATTTTAGGTTCATTCTTCCACAATTAGACACCCAGATAATAAAAAGATCTTTGGTTTTAGGGAAATTAAAAAAAGAAATAGTTTTTTTGTGGAAATTTCTACATTACACAGTATCGCGGCACACTTTAAAGGCATTTTGTACCTATTTACAATATACAACTTTAATTAACTTTGAATGCTTTGAAAAGGAGACCCCATTAGTTTTTTATTTAGAGTCGAGTCTTTACGTTATCAACCTCCAGCATCTTTGATTGGCTGCAAATATATCTTCCGTCCGAGTTGCATGATTATAATATTGCAGTTTTTAAGAATATTAATTAAGAAAGAAATTATAAATTAAATACATAATTTTATAACAAATAAATTTTGTACGTTGAAATTAATTAATAAAAGTTGCCTGAGTCACCCTCATTTTAAAAATGTATATACCTATTTGGCTACTCATTGGGGGGGGGTTAGAAGCGTATGCATTTTCACAAGAAATTTTCTCGTATTCCAGAATGCGAACCTTCCGAATTCTATACCCTATGGCTACGGCTTACATGCCAATCTCAAACTAAATACATCTGCGCTGTTTACCTCTCTTCTAGTTCTACTGACTATCCAAAATTCTTTGACTACCTCATTTCCAAAGTGGAATACATTCTTTCCCGTTTTCCCTTTGCTGAAATCTCCATTTTAGATTTCAATGTTCACTACTACCACCTCTGACTTTCCTCCCATTTCACCGACATCCCTACTGAACTAGCTTACAACTATTCTATACTAAATGACCTAGAGCACATTGTACAGCACCCTACTCGTATCCCCGATCACCTTGGAGATAGGCCAAACATTCTGGATTTATTTCTTACCTCTCATCCTTCTTCTTACTCTGTGAAACCTTTTTCTCCGTTGGGCTCCTCCGATCACAATCTTATATCTGTTTCCTGTCCTATTGCTCCAATTCGGCTGATTGAGAGGCCCTTAGCCGTAGTTCTGTGATTTTCAATGGAATGATTACTGCTTCCGTGGCCGGGGCCCTTCTGGGTGTGCTGAGCGCATCACAGAGGTGATTCTATTGGGCATGGAGGCGTACATTCCATATTCTATACCTACTACTAATGCAAAGAAACCTTGGTTTAACTGTACTTGTCCTAATGCTATCCGCAACAAAGAGGAGGCTTTCAGTAGGTACCGTCGCCATCCAACTCCTGATTCTCACTCAGCTTATATTTCTGCCCGGAATCGTGCAAAATCTGTTCTTCGAATCTCCAAAAATTCCTTCATCAGACGAAAATGTGAAAATCTATCCAATTCTAATTCTTCTCGCTCTTTCTGGCATCTAGCTAAGAAACTCTTCAACAACTTTACTTCCTCTTCTTTCCCTCCTCTTTTCCATTCCGTCTCTTCTCCTGACAAAGCTGAACTCTTCGCTCAAACTTTCGCCTCCAACTCAACCCTGGACGATTCCGGTCAGGGCCGCATTTAGGGGTGGCGCACCGGGCAAATGTCCAAGGCCCCGCGCCCGATGGGCCCCGCAAATTTCAATTGAAAAAAATTAAACGTCACGTATTTGCCATCTGCGACGAGTTTTACTTTTTCCGGCAGGCGGCATGGCATTAGGCATTCTAATATCCGCTTTGATGGTGTTTAATTTGTTGTTCTTGTTAGTGTTACTCATTTCTAATGTTGTTACTAACTTACTTCTTCTTTCTGTTGCAGATTCATGATTTATGTTCTTATTGTTGGCATTGTAATACGTACAACATGGAAACGAGCCGTGACCGGGATCGAAGAAGGAAATATAAACCAGGTAGTGAAAAGCGTAAGGATAAGAAGCGCAGAGAAGAGTTTCTTGCGACGGTGCCGAAACTGACTAATTGGATTAAATCATCAGCAACTATGTCAGCCCCTTCAGCAGGCCCACCAGCTGCCTCCGCTACTTCAGCAGCTGCGTTTTCAGAAGACGCGTCTACGTCAGTGCGTTCAGCAAGCCCAGCAGCTGCCTCCACTACTTCAGGAATGTCTCCGCTACTTCAGCAGCTGCGTTTTCAGAAGACGCGTCTACGTCAGTGCGTTCAGCAAGCCCAGCAGCTGCCTCCACTACTTCAGGAATGTCGTTAGACTCAGCCACCCTCTTGCTGAAATCACTACTGCAATTTGTTGAAGATCTCAGATCAAGATTTGACGAATTCGAGACCAGGGCATTGGAAAGTGTGGTCATCGAGTATACAAGGAATCGACTCAACACACAAAGAAGAGAAAGCGCCATCATGACGAAATCGGAACTGCCGAAGATACGAACCTGACACCAAGAGATTCATTTCGGACCACTGCATTTCTACCGATAATTGATAAACTGTGTACCACTCTGAACACTCGTCAAGAAGCGTACGCTGTCCTGCAGAAAAGATTTGAATTTTTGTATTTCCTTCTAGTCCTGGACATCGACAGTCTTCGACGGTCAGCTGAACATCTAGTAGAATGCTATCCGGCTGATCTGGAGAAAGAGCTGGTAACAGAAGTTGTGCAGTTCGCTGCCCTAATGAAACTCACCGAAAGTGAATCTCAGACGGAACGTGAAGACATGTACAACAGATTTTATCGGCATATGAACACAAACGAACTGAAAGGAACATTCCCAAACATGGAAATAGCAATGAGAATATACCTGTGTATGTTTGTCACGAACTGTTCTGGTGAACGTTCATTCTCGAAACTCAAACTGATCAAAAATTACCTTCGCTCCAAAATGGGCCAGGAGCGCCTTTCGTCCCTGGCGCTGTTGAGTAGAGCATGAGGTGTTGCCGTCGGTGATTTTCGAGGACACAATCACGCAGTTTTCCAAACAAAAAGCCAGGAGGCGTCCTATGTAATATTCATTACAAATCTGTACTCTATCTACAGTACAGTAAGCTGTACAGTTTAGCTGTTTATTAAGTGCATTACAACTGTGTACGTAACTGTTTATTAAGTGCATTACAATAACTGTGTAGATGTTTATTAAGTGCATTACAACTGTGTAGCCTACTAGTGTAGCTGTATACACTGTATGTGTACATAGTTAAGTTATAGTCTTTAATATCACATTAATAAGCCGAATGGTTTCCGCATGTGTGTTTTGTGTGTTAAAAAAATATATCTGTTATGTGCATTACAAAATATTGTCATTCATTAACACACTAAAATAATACATCCCGAGAAATAGTTTGCCCAAGGACTCGCACACTGTAAATGCGCCCCTGATTCCGGTGTTGTTCCTCCATCTCCTCCCCACTCTGACTTTATTATGTCTGAAATTAGAATCTCTTCTAAAGATGTTTTTTCTGCCTTATCTGGGCTCAACTCTCGGAAGGCGTATGGTCCTGATGGTGTTCCTCCTGTTGTTTTTAAGAACTGTGCTTCTGTGCTGACATCCTGCCGAGGCAAACTCTTTCGTCTTTGTCTCTCATCTAGTACTTATCCTTCCTGCTGGAAGTTCGTTTTCATTCAGCCTATCCCAAACAAGGGTGACCTTTCTCAACCCTATAACTATCGTCCAATTGGTTTGATTTCTTGCCTTTCCAAAGTTTTTGAATCTATCCTTAATAGGAAGTTTCTTGAACACCTTTCTTCTCACAATCTTCTTTCAGATCGTCAGTATGGATTCCGTAAGGGACGCTCTACTGGCGATCTTCTTGCATATCTCTCTCTGACTCTTGGTCAGAGAGATGAATGTTAACCCACGAATGATAGGTTTTGCTACTTACTTAACCCCTTATTCTCTTCTTTTAACTCAACCATTCTCTTCTCTTAACCCGTACGCTCTTCTTTCTCTCGGGCTAACCTTAGAGTGGATCTTAGAGTCTTTGTTAGCCTCAGCTTCTGTAGATCTATAGATCCTCCTTTCGGGATTTCGGTGAAACTTTTACTATTGCGTTAGACATATCGAAAGCTTTTGATAAAATTTGGCACAAATCTTTAATTTCGAATCTGCCCTCCTTCAGTTTCTATCCTTCTATCTGTACCTTCATGTCTAATTTCCTTTCTGGCCGATCTATAGCTGCAGTTGTAGATAGCCACTGTTCTTCTCCTAAAGCTATTAACAGTGGTGTTCCTCATGGTTCTGTCCTGTCACCCACTCTTTTCCTTTTATTTATTAATGATCTTTTAATTCGCACTTCCTGTCCTATTCACTCCTATGCCGATGATTCCACCCTTCACTTCTCCACCCGCTTCCCAAAGCGTCCATCACAGCAGTCACATCATGATTCGCGTAGGACGGCTATGGGACAACTCACCTCTGATCTTCCTGCTATATCTCATTGGAGCAGAGAAAACCTTGTGGCTTTCAATGCCTCAAAAACTCAGTTCCTCCATATGTCTATTCGTCACAATCTTCTACACAACTATCCCCTTACCTTCAACAACACACAACTCACTCCTTCCTCTTCTCTTAACATTCTTGGCGTTTCCTTTTCTCGTGATCTTTCCTGGAAAGATCACATATACTCTTTCTAAAACAGCTTCTAAGAAGTTAGGTGTGCTGTGCCGCCTCCGCGGTTTCTTCACCCCCACTCAGTTGCTGTCTCTGTACAGGGGTCTTGTTCGCTCCTGTATGGAGTATGTTTCTCGTGTGTGGGGTGGCTCAACCCACACAACCGTACTTGACCGTGTGGAATCAAATGCTTTTCGTCTCATCAATTCCCCGCCTCTTGCTGATTGTCTTCAATCTCTCTCTTCGCCGCAATGTTGCCTTACTCTCTCTTTACTATCGCTATTATAACGGACATTGCTCGTCTGAACTCTCTAACTGCATGCCTCCTCCTTTAAGGAGAGCACGCAGTATCAGACTTTCTACACTTTCTCATTCCTTTTCTGTCCAACTCTCTAATGCAAGAGTTAATCGGTATTTTCAGTCTTTCATCTACTCAACCGGTCAACTCTGGAACAATCTTCCTCAATCCATCTTTCCCCCTGTCTATGACCTCCCATGTTTCAAACGCAGTGTGTCTAGGCATCTCGAAATCCCCGGACCTTGATTTTGGCTCTCCTCTTCTTCTATTGGAGGGGCGCTTTTGCGAGTATTTGCCTTTGGCTCCTCCTTCCTGCATAAAAAAATTCCCAAGACTATATATATATATATATATATACATTTCAACTGCAAAGAACACGCAGTATAATTAACGTAAAGAACGACGCTTGTATAGGAGAACACCCCGCGCAAGATGAGGAGGGAGAACGAACAAATGAAAAAATGAGGTAACCACCCGGGAATC
This sequence comes from Bathynomus jamesi, assembly GCA_023014485.1. NCBI lineage: Eukaryota > Metazoa > Arthropoda > Malacostraca > Isopoda > Cirolanidae > Bathynomus > Bathynomus jamesi. The sequence continues at coordinate 394,357 of JAJOZX010002640.1, read as the reverse complement.
GAACCTGTGATCTTCCGATTGCCGGTCAGATATGATAACCACTACACCATGGTCCTCATTCGATCAGAAGTCGTAATTCTCCTACATACGCGCAGAAACCAATGCCCCGAGGGGGGCACCTCCCGCATGCCGCACCTATATATACATTTCAACTGCAAAGAACACGCAGTATAATTAACGTAAAGAACGACGCTTGTATAGGAGAACATTCCGCGCAAGATGAGGAGGGAGAACGAACAAATGAAAAAATGCGCGGATGTTCTCCTATACAAGCGTCGTTCTTTACGTTAATTATACTGCGTGTTCTTTGCAGTTGAAATGTATATATAGGCGCGGCATGCGAGAGGTGCCCCCCTCGGGGCATTGGTTTCTGCGCGTATGTAGGAGAATTACGACTTCTGATCGAGTGAGGACCATGGTGTAGTGGTTATCATATCTGACCGGCAATCGGAAGATCCCGGGTTCGATTCCCGGGTGGTTACCTCATTTTTTCATTTGTTCGTTCTCCCTCCTCATCTTGCGCGGAATGTTCTCCTATACAAGCGTCGTTCTTTACGTTAATTATACTGCGTGTTCTTTGCAGTTGAAATGTGTATATATAGGTGCGGCATGCGGGAGGTGCCCCCCTCGGGGCATTGGTTTCTGCGCGTATGTAGGAGAATTACGACTTCTGATCGAGTGAGGACCATGGTGTAGTGGTTATCATATCTGACCGGCAATCGGAAGATCCTGGGTTCGATTCCAGGGTAGTTACCTCATTTTTCATTTGTTCGTTCTCCCTCCTCATCTTGCGCGGAATGTTCTCCTATACAAACGTCGTTCTTTACGTATATATATATATATATTAGGGTGATGCACAAATCATGACCATCGTGGATTTTTAGGGATACCCCCTCATTTGTTCCAATTTGTCACAAAAACACCCTGTGAGAAATTCCAGGTCAAACAAATAACATCCAGAGGTCGCGCCCGCCAATTGAAAATTTGAAAATTACAAAAAATTAGAGTAAAATCAAATTTTTTGAATTTGTTCTTATTTTTGTTGCAGGTTTGTTGCAGGTTGCAGGTTTTGTGCAGGTTTGCTGCAGGCAGAGTGGTAGGTGATGCGTATATGAGCAAACAACAAACAGCGTTCAAGGAAATTGGTATCGCAGTGTGCTTGTGGCAGTGTCCGGGAGAGGTGCTATATCAGTAAGTCTCTCCGCCTCAATTTCTCTTCTATTTCCTGTATCTTAATTGTGATGAAAATGAGATCAAGAAGCTCAACAGATATCTGGCTGATCGGTCAACAAATAGATAAATTGAATCAAAGTAAGCTCCCATCAAAGAAAGAAGTAATTTCCTTATTCATGAATTATAAACATGTCAAGAATGAAACCGTCAGAGAAGCATTAACTTCAACCGTTAATGATGTATTGGAAGTGTGGCAGAGAGCAGGAATACCAACAACCCAGAAATGTAATGTTGTGAAGAAATTAAATAAACTGTATGATGAGTGGCAAGGGCTGAAGAAGAGCAAAGGAAAAAAAAAAATCGAAGTTTTCAATAGAGAAAGAGAATACATGGAAAGAAAAATTGGATGGACTCTTTGATATTGCGCATGCAAATGCTAACGAGTTAATAACTATCGAAGAAGATAGAGAGTTTCTACGGCTACAAAGGGAAGGTCGAAAGGGTAAAATGATGGCAGTTGATAAGGATGAAGAAAAATGTCGAAAGGAAGCTGCGAAGAGACATGAAAAAATGGATAAGAAAAGGTTACGTGAATCAAGTGCATTTGATGAAACAGTTGTTCTTGCAAGCAGCAGCAGTTCCTGCAGTGATTCACCTGCATCTACGGAAGAAGAAGTAGATCTGGAACAGCCCTCAACATCCAAAAGAGGCCTTCCAAGAAAAAAATTCAAGATTATGAATGAAAATCTGCTTTCCTCATTGGATGTTGCTAAGATCAGCGACCGATCAGCCTCTTTAATAATTATTCCAACAATCGCAAATGTTGGAAAAGATCCAGAGAATTACAATGTTAGCTACTCATCGATTCGCAGGGCAAGACAGAAATCAAGAAAGAAGTTCAGTGAAAACTTGAAAGAAGAATTTCAAGCTGACAACCCTTGATTGTTCATTGGGATGGCAAACTCCTCGAAGACATTACTGGGAATGAGGTTGTTGATCGGTTGCCAGTCCGAATCTCTGGCAGTGGAGAAGATCAACTGCTTGGAGTGCCAAAAATAGATCATGGCACAGGAAAGGATACTGCAAATGCAGTACATCAGGCGATCATTGATTGGAATCTAATAGATAAGGTAAAAGGCATGTGTTTCGATACAACTGCATCGAACACAGGTCGTAAAAACGGAGCTTGTGTCCTAATTGAACAGAAAATGGAGAAAGATTTGTTGTGGTGTCCTTGTCGACACCATATCCTTGAAATCATGTTGGAAGCAGTGGAATCCCCTGCATTACAGGCTTCATCAGGCCCTGACATTCAGTTATTCAAAAGATTCAAAACAAACTGGAATAAGATTAATCTAACTTCATACGATAAATTATAAAATTATCCACAAAAGGAAAAAGAGGAAATCATCAACTTTGCAGCAAGAAAAATCAATGAAGATCAACCTTGCGACGATTACAGAGAGTTATTGGAACTGACAATCATCTTGCTTGGCGGTACTCCAACGACTGGAATAAAATTCAGGAAGCCTGGGGCTTATCATAGAGCCCGTTGGATGGCGAAAGTCATTTATTCGATGAAAATCTTTATGTTCAAAAGTCAGTTCAAAATAACAGCAAATAGAAGAAAGAAATCTAAAAGAAATTTGTTGGTTTTCTGTTTCAATTTATATTAAGCATTGGTTTTCAGCACCCTGCGCAGCAAGTGCTCCACGAAATGATCTGAGTCTTCTCAAGAATCTTCACAGCTACAAAAGCACAAATGAACAACTAGCAAATGCTGCTTTAGAAAAATTCAGAATCATTTGTGGTATCTCTCAGAAGAGTTGATCGCATTGGTTTTTGATGATAAAATCAGCTTTGACACCAAAAGAAAAATGAAGGAGGCTCTTACAAAATCTTCGGAGCCAGATCCTCCAAAGAAGACACAAATAGACATCAAAACTATTGACAATAAGCAGCTTGAAGATTTTGTAACTGCTAACACAAAGTCCTTCTTCAGTATACTCGGATTGTCTTCAACGTTCTTGAGCAAACCAGTAGAAGATTGGCTTCTCGATGAGAGTTATTGGGTTGCAAAGAACGTAGTGAATCACATGAAAGTTGTTAATGATATTGCTGAAAGAGGAGTGAAATTGATTGAAGATTATAACAAATTAATTACCAATGATGAACAACAGAAGCAATATCTACTGCAAGTTGTATCAAATTATCGGAAGAAGCTTCCGGACAAAACTAAGAAAACTCTCGTATCTTTGACGCAACAATAAAATTTACGAGTATATCCATTCTATGTATCTATTGTAAATATCTATTGTATTGTATCTGTTTTATGAACAAATGGAAAAGAGGAAGGTGGTATGATAGGCCTCCTGGGGAACTTCCACTCAAAAAAAAAAGTAACGTGACGCTTGCTGTACCTCCTGGGTGTCATGGAAATCAGCAAATTTTCAAATGGCAGGCGCGACCTCCAAATATTTGAATTTTGACACAAAATTTCCCCAGGATCATTTTTTCACCAAATCAAACCAAATGAGAGGGTATCTCAAAAATTTGAAACAAAAAAATTTTACTCCCCCACTTTTGCATCACCCTAATTATATATATATATATATATATATATATATATATATATATATATATATATATATTAGTGATGTAGCGGATGTCATTTTTTTCACATCTGCGGATGCGGATGAGGATGTTTGATTTCAACATCCGCGGATGCGGATGCGGATGTCTACATTTTCGTTATTTTTTAGGATATATTCGAGATTTGTTGTGTTTAACGTATATAATAAGTTATTATATAGCGAGAGCTGTAGCTATAATGTAGTATAATTGATTAATTGTACAATAATTGCTGTACTTTTCTCTGAACATATAAAATAATATCAAGCATCTAACTAATATAGAAATCAATTAGTGAATTCGTCTGCAAATAAATTCGTTATATTTTGTTGAGTTTCAGCCACAATTAGAAACCATAATTGTGTTACCAGGATGCGGGACGTGAACCCAACTCAAATGCACCCCACCGACCTCTTTCCCCAACCTCCACCCTTATAGAAAGAGATCTTTAATTAGCTTGATAACTATTTATATTAAGTTTAAAGTTTTATTAGGCATTTATAAATGAGTAATTAAAATAAAGTAAACTAAGATGTTCATCGTTTAATGTTCAAACTTAATTATAGGAAGGTTATGCTTAAGGAACATTAATTTTTCTGCCTTTTCTGCTGCCAGTCTGTTTCTCTTTTCATCATATATTAATCCAGCACTGCTAAATAATCTCTCGCTTGGTACGTTTGTTGGAGGACAGGCTAAATGTTTCCTTGCAAGTTTACTCAAGTATGGATAGATATTCTGCGTATTTTTCCACCAACTAATAGCATTGTCACATGCAGCCAGGTGTTTTTCTTGGTGATAGCTCTCGATCATTTTTACTACATCTTTTGACATCGTGTAGGTCTCGTCATTGCTGCTTGACTCAAGAAACTGAGAGACAGATTCTGTGATAGATTTGCTTGTTGAAGGTGTTGGTTCTGTCACTGAAACTTTTATTCTTTTGGTGGGTGGCGACGCGACAGATTCAAGAGATTGAAGCTCTTCAACTGCTTTGCCAAGTGATGATTTAACTCGTTCTAATGTACTAGGTGAAAATAACTTAGCTTTGTAACGTGGATCTAAGTAGGTTGCAAGAGAGTAACTTCATACAAGAACAGCCTCTCGTCTTGTCGCTTGCATCACTTTTGCGCACAATGAACTAGTTCTATTAATATAGTAGAATTTGATAATTTCCGCTTATTAATGACATTTTATCTCAACGGTCCACATCCGCACGACATCCGCAGTCCAAAGTGCGGATGCGGGTGCGGATGCGAGAAAATGTGCGGATGTTCCGCGGATGCGGATGCGGATGCGGATGTGACCTACATCACTAATATATATATATATATATACAAGGTGTACATAAAGTCAGGATCTATTTTTGTGAAATAATTATTTTTTTCTATTTTTCTTTTCAGAAGCCCTTAGAATGAATACAGAAGAGCGTGTGGCAATAGTAATTTGGCGAATCGAGGGAAAGAAATACAATGACATCAGAGAGAAGTTTAGAAGGAGATTTCATACGCCGGGGCCAATAGACAAGACAATACGAAAATTGGTGAACAAATTTAAACGAACGGGATCTGTAAATGATGAAGCAAGATCAGGACGACCGTGTATGTCAGATCTTACCGTGAATACAGTACGCGGAATTATCACTGAGGAGCCACGTACGTCCGTTCGTGCTGCATCACACAGACTCGGCCTCCCGACGTCATCTGTGCACAAAATTCTGAAAGTTAATTTGCAGAAGAAAAGCTATCATTTGCAGGTTTTACATGATTTACATGAGGAAGATTTCCCTCGACGAAGTGCTGTGTGTGCTGATCTCGTAGAACAAATCTGGAGTGATAATTTAATGGACAACATTCTCTTTAGTGATGAAGCCACTTTCCATACGTGTGGAAAAGTAAATCGCCATTACTGGCGAATTTGGGCAGATGAAAGACCGAATGATTTCGTCCAAAATTGGGAAAGAGACTCACCTAAAGTTAATGTCTGGATGGGTTTAACAAAATCTAAGGTTTATGGTCCTTTTTTCTTTGCTGAAGCTACAGTTACGGGGCTTATTTATCTGGACATGTTGCAGCAATTCCTTGAACCTCAGCTGATTGGGGATAGGATTGTTAGTACCGTCGTTCAACATGATGGTGCTCCTTGTCACTATGCCAAAATTATTCAGGATTATCTAAATGGACGTTTTCCAAATCGCTGGATCGGACGCGGAAGCAACAGACCTTGGCCAGCGAGATCACCAGATTTAACCCCTTTAGATTTCTTTGCATGGGGCTTTATCAAATCGCACGTCTATCAGACGAAGATTACGAGTCTTGAAAACTTACGTACACGTATACGAACTGCTGCAGATAACATAACCCCGCAAATGCTCCAGAATGTGTTTAGAAATGCTGCGGAACGATTTGAGCTGTGCAGGGATACTGATGGGCGTCACGTCGAATCCTACTCTTAATTATTTAATAAATGTTACCACTTTATCATTTTATGATTGAATTCCATATAATTTCCAAGTGCTTCACAAAAATAGATCCTGACTTTATGTACACCCTGTATATATATTGACTATGACCGTGCTATCCCTAGTGATGCAAGGCGTATTGGTCCAAACTTTATCTTACAAGAAGATAATGGTCCAAGCAAATTGCTAGAATAATTAAAACGTATTTGCAAACGAAAAAGAAGCTGGAGCTCTTCGACGCATGGTATGGCCCCGCCTCAAAGCTCAACTCTCAATGTCACTGAAGCTGTATGAGCCTATTTGGATAAAGAAAAAAAGTAAAAAAGAATCCCAGCAACTTATGATCTGTGGAAGGTCTTGGAAGAAGCGTGAAACACCATTCCACAAGAGTTTATAACAAAATTATTTGAAAGTGTTCTTACAAGAATTTCAGCGATTTTAAAAGAAAAATAAAGGCACACTCACTATTAATTTATATCAAAGTATATTCTGTATAAATATGATTATTTGAATTTGATTTTGATTTCGTTAAAAGTTATCTGCAATCACTACAAAGTTTTAGTTTCCTTATGCATCAGAGCGAAAACATGCAATATGACTTAGACTTCTCTATAGCAGTGTGTATGTATATATATATAATATATATATATATATATATATATATATATAGTCCCGAAGCCAGGACTTCCCAAGGGAGGGGGTCGAAATTGTAAAAAGGCGGACCTTTTGGTGTAATGACCTAGTCACTGCGGAGGGAGTTTAGTTAAGTTTAGAGTAGTTTGTGAAGTTTAAAAAAAAGTGCAAAAATAAATGCAGTGTTTATTTCCTAAATGATGTTATATATTATAATATATTATACTGTACGTTATAACTATGGTTACAAAAGTCGACCTTTCCTGTCAAGGGCCTGATATATATATATAAATATATATATATTTATTTAGAATTGATTAAATGCAAGTTTTATGGCGAAACGAATGCGAAAACCTTTGAATATATTTAATAAAAAGCATAAACTCGAGAAATGCCATTTCCGGCATTATAAAATACCGATCAGAGAGCCAAATACCATTATTCTGAAACCGAGTACCGTGCGAATTAAAAAAATAAATAAGATGGAAAGAGAAAAATCAATAAATTGGGAAACTTGGAGCTCGTGGGACTGAAATGTTAGTGGCAGTGTGTTCTTAGCATGTGGGATAATTTCAAGAATCTATTCATAAGTTTAAACGAGCGCTGTATACCTACGAGAGCGAAGAGAGCTGAATTAAATGCGCACCATAAATGGTGGAATAGAAATATAGGAAAAGTATAATCACAGATAGAAATATAGCCTACAAGAAAGGTACCATGCGCAGCAACATTTTAATACTTTATATAGTTTTACTTAAAAAGGTTAAAAGTTTAATTAAAAGTGGTAAAAGCGAATCCGAAATTCAAGTAGCTCGTGAATGTAAGAAAAACCCAAAGAATTTTTACGATTATGTTAGTAATAATACAAAGGAATACAAAGGACACCAAACAGCAACAGACTGGCTGGTCCCTACGAGGCTGTTTGTTTAGGAAGGAGGGTTGAAAGAAGGAAGAAAGTTTAAAGACAAGTGAAAGCTTCAAAGCAAAGCAGAGAAAAGAGGTTGAGAGGTAGGAAAAAAAGAGGTTGAGAGCTAGGAAAGAAATTTAAAGATAAAGTGAAAATTTAAAAATACAGCGGAGGGAATCCAAGTGAAAATTCTACAATATTTCTCCGCGCTAACAAATGCTTGCAACTGGGGGTTTAACCCATTAACTGCGCGAGCACCTAGTTACGAGTCGAGCCAAAAACCCGGGCTACGCAAAGAGATATCTCAGTTTAAAGTTTAAACCCGTGTGTATATGGGGCTGCGCAGAAATGGTCAGAAGCGAGAGCCCATGACATTACGAGTTGTGCAGCAAACGGGTTAAGGCAAGATAAGCATCTAGTTTCTTTTCAAAGAATTCGGTCGAATTACTTTGAACTACGCTGGCTGGCAATCCATTCCACAAATTAGCTATACGATAGGAGAAAAAAATGTTTAGCTTCATTAGAATTAAAATATTTACCCACTAATTTCAGACCATTACCGCGAGCTCTCTCTGCATTCCTGAAGGTGAAATATTTTTTCGCGTCGACATTATCATAACTTTTAATCATTTTAAAAACCTGGATTAAATCTCCTCGAATTCGCCTTTTTACAAGTGAGAATAAATTTAACGTTTCTAAATGGGTAGCGTAGGATTTGTTTCTTAGTCTTGGAATAATCTTAGTAGCCCGTCGCTGCACTCTCTCCATTCTGTCTATGTTCTATGTTCTCTCGTAAATATGGGGACCAGAATTGAAAGCAGTATTCCAGGTAGGGGCGTATTAAGGAATTATATAATGTTAGCATTGTTTTCTCCGACTTAAATTCAAATGATCTACCAATAAATCCTAAGATTCTATTTGCTTTTCTGACCGCTTCGATACACTGTTTACTGTTTTAAGAGTGTCAGCAACAATAATACCTAAATCTTCCTCTTCCGTAACACTTGTTAGTGTCTTGTCGCGCATAAAATACTTTTCTTCAACATTGTTTCTACCGATTGATCTATATTAAAGTTCATCTGCCAAATTCCCGCCCATTCGAGTAATTTATTAATATCTTCTAGAATCTGCAAACGTTATGCCGCTGACTTTGTTCGTTCCCATAGTTTGGTATGATCCGCAAATTTTGAAATTATACTCTTAATTCCCAAGTCGATGTCATTGATATATATAATAAAAAGAACTGGTCTCAGGAACTGATCCCTGAGGCACGCCGCTAGTTACACTTTGCCAGTTAAACACTGCCATTAATGATCACTCTTTGTTTACGTGCATTAAGCCAATTTTTGATCTATTTGAAAGCATTACCATCAATTCCGTGAGAATGAAGTTTAGCTAATGATCTATGTGGCACTTTATCAAACGCTTTTTGAAAATCGAAATATATACTATCTACTGTTTTAGTCTCATCATATATATATTTACAATATCATTAAAGAAGTCGGATCTTTTCCAAATGGACGACCCCACGGGATTTAGCTGAAAATTTGTATACTAATAAATTTTTGGTAATTATTCGTTTTTTGACCCAGTCTTTTTATAATGAGAGCAAACTTTTCTGGTCAATTTTGAGGTGCTCTGCACGAATCTACCATCCGTTTCCTGTGCAAATGCTAGTTTTCGAGATATCGTCATCTTGAAAACTATACATTTGCACAGGAAACGGATGGCAGTTTCGTACAAAACACCTCAAAATTAACCAAAAAAGTTTGCACTCGTCATTTTCGTTTAAACTAACGAATTTAAACGAAAATATCATGACTTAACCTAACCAATCATCTAGGGCGTACAGTTGACCTAACCGGTGTCACGTACTGAACTGTCCGCAAAACATTAGGACCGATCAATTTGTGATGCGTGATCTTTACGGGGGTGGAGCCCCCGTACCCCCGAGACCTAAATTATACAAATGATAATGTAATAACATGTGCCAACCTTACGTGGGTAGTCCGCTAAATTTCGCTTGCCCTTAAACTGAAATGACACGTTTATTTTTAGGATTTTTTTTACGGCACCTAAAGACCTTCTGGTCTTTTCTTAAAATACAAGCACTATTGTATTTAGGGCAGGTCACGGATGTCTTAATTATTCCGTGATTGAAAAAAAGGTCTAAACTCTTATCTTCATCGAGGGCAATATGGCGGATCACGTCTTCAAAATCAAATATGCATAACTGACACATCATACTTCGTCACAAAAAAACCGAACTGAACAGACGAAAAATTGCTAAAAATGATTTATTTGTAAAACAGGACAAATTGAATTACGCAGAAGTAGCCAGAATCACCAAAAATAAGAAATATTCACCAAATAGTCGATATATTATATATTGAAAAAAACACCAAAAATAGGAAATATATTTTAATAAAAAAACACATTTTATACAAATTTGCACAAGATAATATATATATTTTCTTATTCAGTTTTGATTGGTTATTCAATATATATTGTTGTTATAGCTGGGTGTGACTGGGTCAAAAAACGAATAATAACCAAATTTTGGTAAATGTACAGTATTACACCCGTCTCCCTTTCGAGGTGAAATTTATGTTTTTCCTATGGATTTTTATGTGTTTTGAGCGAATCTGACCTTCAAAACCGTCGGAAATGACTCGTTTTTTAGATAACCCCCTCCCCCCAGCCAGCAATCGAAAACGAGTCATTTCCGACGGTTTTGAAGGTCAGATTCGTTTAAAACATCAAAAACCATAGGAAAAACAAATTTCACCTTCAAAATTGACCTAACCTAACCTATCCTAACCTAACCTATCCTAAATCACTTATAGTCTTGTAGGCAGCCCAGGAATCACTATAAATCACAGAGCCAGGCCTAATGTACTTCTGAATGAGTGGAATGAGTGTTCCATTCCGGTAGGAAAGTAATTCAAATTCGAAATGGATGGAGCGCAGTGATTGGGCAGACATGTAACGAACACACAAACGAACACACAAACGAACGTACGAACACACAAACGAACGTATGAACACACAAACGAACGTACGAACACACACTAGATACACACCAAAAAAAAATTTATATCTCGAAAACGAAGCATTTGCGACGGAAACGCTATAAAAGGAAAGTGTCTTAGAATTAAAAAATCTACTTAATGAACATATAATAATTGCTGGACGTTAGACGGGTGTAATAGTAGAATAATACCCAAATTTTTATATTCTAATAACAAACATGACATTTTCCTGGAGAAATATGCACAACATACGAAAAAAATTGCATTTATATGCGCACTAGCTTGCGTGGCGCATGATCGTTATCTAGTTTACACCGTTCATGACGCACGGATACGAGGTTGCTGTGTGGCCCTGGTTAATTGAATGCTCGGTTAGGTCAATTGAATGGCCTGTTAGGTCAACTGTACGCCCTTGACAATTGGTCAGGTTAAGTAGTGATATTTTCGTTAAAACTAACGAAAATATTATTACGTTGACCTAACCGGGCATTCAACTGATCTAACCGGGCATTCACTTGACCTAACCTGGCATTCAGTTGACCTAACCGGGCATTCAATTGACCTAACCTGGCATTCAACTGACCTAACCTGGCATTCAATTGACCTAACCGGGCATTCAATTGACCGGGGGCAGCTCGCAAGTAGATAGATCACAGCACTGCATTATCATATGCTCACACTACAACAATAATATTCAGACTAAACTAGGTCTAAGCAGGCAACATATAAACATTAATAACAACAACAAAAATTACTGTTTATGCGAGTTCGTATGAAGAAAAAGTATGCAAATGAAGATTTATTTATTAAAATATTATTAAATACTGCAAATTTTAATAAATGAAAGATAGTATCTGCGTTTTATTTTGTAAAACCCACTACATAATACTACATAATTTAGATAATGGTCATGCGCCATGCAAACTAGTGCGCATATAAATGCAATTTTTTTCGTATGTTGCACGTATTTCTCCAGGAAAATAATGTCATTTTCGTTATTAGAATATAAAAATTTATTAGTATACAAATTTTCAGCTAAATTCCGTGGGGTTGTCCATTTGGAAAAGATCCAAGAAGTCGAGTAAATTAGTAAGACAAGAACGATTACGTCAAAAGCCGTGTTGACAATCTTCGATTAATTTATTAATTTCTAAGTGATTAACTATTTTGTCCCGAACGATCGTCTCCATAAACTTACCAACTACCGAAGTCAGGCTGAAGGGACAATAATTTCCCGGATGCGATTTGTTCCTTTTTAAATATTGGCGTAATGTTTGCAAGTTTCCAATCGAGCGGAAATTCTCCAAACTGTAACGATTTATTGGATATACATGTGAGAGGAAGGACTATTGCGCAGTTCATTTCTTTAAGTACCTTAGGGAAGAGCTTATCTGGAGCGGAGTGTTATTAGGATTAATGAAACAAGTGTAGTTTACGTCCCCCTGACGCAAAAGGGGACACAAACTACACTAGGTCAAAGTTGGGGAACGTAAACTACACTAGGATCTTTAGGAGACATTTTTTAAATGAATCCATCAACTAAAACGTTAAAACTAACGAAAATATTACGACTTAACCTAACCAATCGTCAATTTATATTTATATATATATATATATATATATAATATATATATATATATCGTAAAGAACGACGCTTGTATAGGAGATATTCCGCGCAAGACGAGAAAGAGAAAACAACAAATGAAAAAATGAAGTACCACCTGGGAATCGAACCTATACAAGCGTCGTTCTTTACGTTATTTATACTGCGTGTTCTTTGCAGTTGAATGTATATATATATATATATATATATAGAGGGTGTCCATAAATGATTACCCTGATTAAAGCATGCTATAACTTTTAAATAAATACTCGTATTCAAACAGTTTTAATCATACGTAGATAAACATACAAAGTTTTGATACATAGTTAATGAACTTAATAAGCTTCCACATGTGCACCCCTGGTGGCACATAAAATGTCTAAACGGTATTCACACTCACGCCACACATTTTCCAACATTTGTGGGTTAACTGTTGCAATTGCAGCCGTAATGCGTTCTCGCAATGTCCTGATATCTGGAACAACTGTTGCATAAACCAAATCTTTAACATGACCCCAGCAGAGAAAGAAATCCAGCGGGGTAATGTCTGGTGATCTTGGGGGCCATGGGATTGGCCCGTCCCTGCCAATCCATCGATTTGGAAATGTTGCGTCGAGAGTTTCATGAACAACATGCGCCCAATGAGGGGGTGCCCCATCTTGTTGGAAGATGACAGTTGGCTGCCTGTCCTGCAGCTGGGGGATGGCGTAATTGGTGAGCATATCCAGGTACACAGTTGCAGAAACAGTGTTCTCAGCGAAGAAGAAAGGACCAATTATCTGATCATGCATTAGTCCACACGAGACATTGATCTTCGGACTGCCCCGAATATGCTCCCTTACGGCACGTGGGTTTTCCGATCCCCAAATACGCACATTGTCTCTGTTGACTCTACCATAAGATGAAACGTAGCCTCGTCTGAAAAGCAGACACGTAACAAGAAGTCATTATCCTCGTCAATGCTGTTCAAAATGTCAATAGCGAATTGTTCACGTTTTGGACGGTCATCAGACTCCAGTTCTTGAACAATTTGTACCTTGTAGGCGTGTAACTTCAAACGTTTGTGTAACACCTTGTGCACCGTGGACTTCGGTATCTTTAGTTGGCATGAAGCTTGTCTCACCGATTTCCTTGGTGACCGTGTGAAAGCAGTTTCAATGTTTTCCACCGTCCCATCGGAAACTGATGGTCTACCACTGCTTTTTCCCTTTTCCACGTTTCCGGTTTCCAAGAATTTTTTCATCCACGACTTAATTAACTTCACATCAGGTGGATTCTTTCCATACTTTGTTCTGAGCCTTCGCTGAACAATGACAGGAGATTTTGTTTCTGCAAGCCACACAACACATTGTGCCTTCTCTGTCACAGACGCCATCTTAACTGAACAGCTACTACAGCGCTCCTAGCGGCGAATGCGGTAGACGAAACACACCAGCACAGAAACTCTATGCGTGTACGAGATCACCTGTAAAAAGAAAACGGATGTAAGATTCGTCATTAAAACATGAGAGCATACTGTTTTCAAGATAAACATTTATGGACACCCTGTGTGTATATATATAATATATATATATATATATATATATATATATATATATATATATATATATATTAGGGTGGCCCTTATTTTTCGAAATTGCAAATTTCACCGTCTCGCCCCCTCAATATATTCCATTTGACAAAAAAACAAAATGTGCAAAATCTCAAGTAATATAATTATAAATATTCTTATTGGTTCCGCACAAGGACTCAAATTTAGTTAATTATTGAAACATAAATACACGAATTTTTTATTAGCGTTCCATTATAAGGGCAAATAACAGCAGTTAAAGACCAGCATAAACTAAAAAAAAACACTGACTACTGATTAAGTAGAAACTGAATTGAACTAAACATTTTGGGACTGAAAGCATAGTAAATTTTGCCTAGTAGGGATGGTTGCTTATGAGGCCCCCCTAAATATTAATTGATTTTAATAAAACTTCTTTCGTACACGTTTTATATTAATAGGAAAAAAATGCGGGGGTGAGACCCCCAAATTTTCGTTGATTGGGTGGTTCTTATACATATAAGAACCACCCAATCAACCAAAATGCCAAAATCAAGGTCTGGGGTTTTCGAGATGCCTAGACACTCTGCGTTTGAAACATGGGTAGTCATAGACAGGGGGAAAGATGGAGTGAGGAAGGTTGTTCAAGAGTTGACCGGTTGAGTAGATGAAAAACTGAAAATACCGATTAACCCTTGCATTAGATAGTTGGACAGAAAAGGAATGAGAAAGTGCAGAAAGTCTGGTACTGTGTGCTCTCCTTAAAGGAGGAGGCATGCAGTTAGAGAGTTCAGACGAGCAATGTCCGTTATGATAGCGATAGTAAAGAGAGATTGAGGCAACATTGCGGCGAAGAGAGAGATTGAAGACAATCAGTAAGAGACGGAGAATTGATGAGACGAAAAGCCTTTGATTCTGCCCGGTCAAGTACGGTTGTATGGGTTGAGCCACACCACACATGAGAAGCATACTTCATACAGGGGCGAACAAGACCCCTGTACAGAGACAGCAACTGAGTGGGGGTGAAGAAACCCGGAGGCAGTACAGCACACCTAACCTCTTAGAAGCTGTTTTAGAAAGAGAGTGTATGTGATCTTTCCAGGAAAGATCACGAGAAAAGGAAACGCCAAGAATGTTAAGAGAAGAGGAAGGAGTGAGTTGTTTGTTGTTGAAGGTAAGGGGATAGTTGTGTGGAAGATTGTGACGAGTAGACAGATGGAGGAACTGAGTTTTTGAGGCATTGAAAGCTACAGGATTTTCTCTGCCCCAATGAGATATAGCAGAAAGATCAGAGGTGAGGTGTCCCATAGCCGTCCTACGCGAATCATGATGTGACTGCTGTGAGGGACGCTTTGGGAAGCGGGTGGAGAAGTGAAGGGTGGAATCATCGGCATAGGAGTGAATAGGACAGGAAGTGCGAATTAAAAGATCATTAATAAATAAAAGGAAAAGAGTGGGTGACAGAACAGAACCATGAGGAACACCACTGTTAATAGCTTTAGGAGAAGAACAGTGGTCATCTACAACTGCAGCTATAGATCGGCCAGAAAGGAAATTAGAGATGAAGGTACAGATAGAAGGATAGAAACTGAAGGAGGGTAGATTCGAAATTAAAGATTTGTGCCAAATTTTATCAAAAGCTTTCGATATGTCTAGTGCAATAGTAAAAGTTTCACCGAAATCCCGAAAGGAGGATCTATAGATCTACAGAAGCTAAGGTTAACAAAGACCCTAAGATCCACTCTAAGGTTAGCCCGAGAGAAAGAAGAGCGTAGGGGGTTAAGAGAAGAGAATGGGGAGTTAAAAGAAGAGAAAAAGAGGTTAAGTAAGTAGCAAAACTTATCATTCGTGGGTTAACATTCATCTCTCTGACCAAGAGTCAGAGAGATATGCAAGAAGATCGCCAGTAGAGCGTCCCTTACGGAATCCATACTGACGATCTGAAAGAAGATTGTGAGAAGAAAGGTGTTTAAGAAACTTCCTATTAAGGATAGATTCAAAAACTTTGAAAAGGTAAGAAATCAAACCAATTGGACGATAGTTATGGGGTTGAGATAGGTCACCCTTGTTTGGGATAGGCTGAATGAAAACGAACTTCCAGCAGGAAGGATAAGTACTAGATGAGGGACAAAGACGAAAGAGTTTGTCTCGGCAGGATGTCAGCACAGAAGCACATTTCTTAAGAACAACAGGAGGAACACCATCAGGACCATACGCCTTCCGAGAGTTGAGCCCAGATAAGGCAGAAAAAACATCTTTAGAAGAGATTCTAATTTCAGACATAATAAAGTCAGAGGGGGGAGGAGATGGAGGAACAGCATCGGAATCGTCCAGGGTTGAGTTGGAGGCGAAAGTTTGAGCAAAGAGTTCAGCTTCGTCAGGAGAAGAGACTGCAACTGTGCCGTCGGAATGGAAAAGAGGAGGGAAAGAAGAGGAAGTAAAGCTGTTGAAGAGTTTCTTAGCTAGATGCCAGAAAGAGCGAGAAGAATTAGAATTGGATAGGTTTTCACATTTTCGTCTGATGAAGGAATTTTTGGAGAGTCGAAGAACTTATTTTGCACGATATAAGCTGAGTGAGAGTCAGGAGTTGGATGGTGACGGTACCTTCTGAAAGCCTCCTCTCTGTTGCGGATAGCATTAGAAGAAGTAAAGTTAAACCAAGGTTTTTTTTGCCTCCCTCCTACTCCGACGAATTTCGTTATTGTGGGAAAACTAGACAACCCACCTGCATTTTACTCTGGAAGCAGTTTTTCCTATGGTGGGAATCCAATTCTACTGGCCAGCCACGAATTACATGCAGATTGATCAGGCCGGAAGGCAGGAGATGAAGCTGTACTCAAAGATCTTTTCCAAAGCAGTGCACTGGACATCAAGTGAGCAAGGATCATTCACACAAAGGTTAAGCAGGAAGAACAGGACCACCACAGTACATTCCAGCATTGGAAAGCAAACAGTATATGCTGGAATGTTAAGGAGTGGGTGCAAGAAAAAAGTGTTCAGGCAGATAAAGGAAGGGAAAGGACTTCAGGATAAACACGAATGAACAGGAACAAAAAGCGCAGTACAGGCAACACCTATGCTACTGAAAATTAATTCAAGAATTTTCCCTTAACTTGAAAATATCGCCAAATTTAGTAAACCTTAGTCCAGTGTATGACTTTTTATTTAGTCTTGTTCCCTGTGATGAACAAATGTGGAACTGACCTTCCCATCATGTACCATGACTGATATTTAATGATTTATAGAAAGCCAACTATAAAATTATATTTTTCAGTTTTATTTATAACTTTATTTAATAGAACAACTTGAAACCTCCCAGTTCTAGACTTGAACAAATAACAGAGGGCCGTAGCGAGACCAAATCAGTAGGAGGGGCGGAGAAATTGACAGGGGGGACAATGAAAAAATGTAATGTCATTTTTTGTGAATATCGAAATATACTGCAGAAAATTACATTCAAAACTATAACAAGTAAAACACCGTAGGCTAAATAAAAAAATGATCAAACCGATACATATAGATAGGCATATTGGGTTATAGAATACAATATTTAGTCTAAATTTAGTGTAAATAAAAGTCTTTGCAAGTTTTTTTAATTTTAGAATAACTGTATGCGGCGAGTTTTTTTAGCGAAATTCTTTAGGAATTCAAACATGTCTATTTGCTTCGTTCTCTTATTTTCAAAGGCAAGTAAAACAAGTTGGCTTTGGCGTTTTTGTAGCATGGAACGCCGTTGCGGTTGGTTTTCCCAGGGGGGGGCATATTATTTTCCAGGCGGGGCTTTGACCCCCCTGGCCCCCCTTTGGCTACGGGCCTGAAACAACATTATCCGTAGTTATTCACAAATTATTTTGGAGGTTTTAGACAATAAGAAACTTTAATCTTAAATTAAATGATGATGGAGTTAATAGGTTAGTTATGATAATGAGCAGAAAGATGATTTATGTACAAAACCCTAGAATTCTAAATAACTTTATTTTAACCTTTGGAGGGTCTTAACTTCCTGAATTTTGACTGCACTGTATTCACTGGCATTCTTCAATTTGTTTATTTCTTAATTTATTTGGACAAGGCAACATTTACATGCATTTAATGAATTCACATGCAATAGATTAATTAAAGGTTTATAAGCCAAAGCTGCAAGAAAAGAGTACACACTTGCAATGCTTCAAGTAATTTGGAATCCCATGCACAATACTGGATTGTCTGCCTCGAAGGAGCACTAAGTTCTGGATCCTTAGTGCCAGGGGTTCCCAAGCTTTTTGCAGTGCGACCCCATCCAGTGCTGTCACCTGTCCAGTGCGATCCCAAGTTGTTAAGGTGGACAGTATATATATATATAATTTATTTACTCATTTTATTTTTAAGCTATGTAAAAACAAGTTACAACTCCGTAATTTTTAATATAGAAAAAGTGGTCATGTCCATGAGGAGTCTAAAAATAAACACTGGCATTTTTTATATATACAGGGTGTCCGAGAATTATCTGTACAATTTTTGGCTGTTATTAAAAGTCAACCATGAAGTTTAGAAATTCCAGTTTTGTCCCATTTTACAGAGAATCTCATTACGTTTTTTCTGATACCACGTTTTGACAAGTTTTTTAGAAATGTACGCGGGTGACAGACATTGATGATTTAAAAGCAAGAATCACAGCTGCTATTGAGCGAATTGATGTGGATATGCTGCAGCGTACATGGCAACATTTGGAGTATCGATTGGATGTTTTGCGAATCACTAATGGTGCACATATCGAATGTTTGTAACAACGTTACTTTAATAAAAGAAACTTTTGAAAATACAGATTCTAAATAATCTCGTTTAAGAATTTTACGTGTGTTATCAAGAATTTTATTAAAAGATGAAATTGTACAGATAATGTTCGGACACACTGGAATTTCTAAAAAACTTGTCAAAACTTGGTATCAGAAAAAACTTAATGAGATTTTCTGTAAAATGGGACAACACTGGAATTTCTACACTTCATGGTTGACTTTTAATAACAGCCAAAAATTGTACAGATAATTCTCGGACACCCTGTATATTTATTTAATTGTGTAAAAACAAGTTACAATTCTGTTATATTTAATATTATTGAAAATCCGGCCATATCAATGAGGAGTCTAAAAATAAACACCGACAAAAATAAACACCGATATATATATATATATATATATTATATATATATATATATATATACAGAGACATGTAAGAAGTAAATAGACAGCCCAGATTTTGCTGTAACAATTTGGCGTAAAAGATTCAACAATTCTGATCGTATTGCTGGTTTTTTGGGCTTTTTACGTAAAGTCTTGTCTAAAGGGTGTCAGGAAATGATTGCCCCCCCCCCCTGTACAGAAGAAACTGAAAGGAATAGAAAAAAACAGACAAAACCACGCGAAAGAGCGTTTAATTTTGAATAAAAAACACTTGTTTTAATATCGGTGTTGCCCCCATTTGCAGCTCTGACGGCCATTAATCGACGGGGGTATGATCCCAGAAGTGTCTCAAAGAGATCGGTATCATGACTCATTTCTTCAAGGACTTCGTTGATCTTTGCAGTCATAATTTCTGTTGAATACCGATTCTGAATGGGTTGTTCCAGCATTAAGGACTCCACCCGATCCTTCATGATGGATCCGACATGTTCACAGACATTAAGATCGGGAGAATTGCCAGGCCATTCATTATTTCCGAAAAAATCAATGTTATTGTCCTTAAGCAGTTGTTGAGTCGCAAGTGCTTTCATACAGGGGGCTTTGTCGTGAAGAAAGGTTGCCTGTTCAACATCCAAAACACACTCGGGGTCTTTCAAAAACGGAATTACATGTTGGGCTAAAATTACATTTCGAAAATAAGGCACATCCCAACTGGTTCCTCTTGGTTTGATAACCCAGATGAGCTTCCGAATAGAGAACATAATGAAAACACCCACACATGCTGGATTTTTTACTATTTCTCGATACTTCTGGTCGTCTGGGACTTCATCAGGAGTTGTTGCCCAAACCCGATCATTCTGAAAATTTGGTTTTCTGGAGACATAAACGAAGAATTCATCGCTGACAACCAAGTGAAGGAAATCGTCTTCCGTTCATTCCTCAAGATAATCACAAAACCATAGCCGATCTTCAATATTAAGATCACTCTTCCGTGGCTTAGCTATTACATGCCAAGCACTCAAGCCTTGGCGAACTCGAAATTGATGCACAAGTTGCCGATTGACTATCTTACCACGACGGATAAGTATCTCTTTCGATACCTCAGAGCAGCTCTTCTTTCGGCGCCGTGATGCAGCAAGCACAATGTCTTTCGATTCTTGAGATAATTTCTCCGGTCTTCCTCCTCGAAATCCTGTTTCACAATCTTCAGGATTCTTATTCCAATTCCTTTTGACAAAGTCTTCTGATCTTTTTAATCTCTCAGCCACCCAGTGTCGAGTTATGAAAGTTGCACCAGCTTCCTTTGCTTCACGAAATGTGACAGCTCGAATGCGGTCAAGAACTCGCTTTTTCTCTGAATCGTTCAAAATAGATGATGCCATGGTTTCTGTGGGGAAAAAAATGGTAAGAATTAAAATCACAGGAATAGAATATAATGGTTTTTATTCAGATTTTAACGCTCTTTCAAGTGGTCTCGCCGGTTTTTATCTATCTCTTCTAGTTTTTGCTCTACAGGGGGGGGGGCAATCATTTCCTGACACCCCTAGTATTGCCCACACGTGTTCTATGGGGTTCATGTCAGGGGACTGACTCGGCCAAGGAAGTCGTTTGATACCATTTCGCTCCTCCCATTCTTTCGTCTTTTTTGCAGTGTGGCATGGGGCTCCATCTTCCATGAACAGGCAGCTGTCTTTTTCAATTTGACCACTTGAGAATATTGGCATAAGTCCTTCTTCAAGGATAGAAATGTAGGAAACGAATATTAGTCATAATAATGGCAAAAAAATTGGATGCATACATTTTACCATAAAATTAAGGGTGTCTATTTACTTCTTGTATGACTCTGTGTGTGTATATATATATATATATATATGTTAAACACAGACCGTGCATGGAACAAGGAACTCTTCTGGGAAAATTAAATCCACTATAGTCCGAATAAGTAATGGTAAATGACAAATACCATAGTTTTTTCCTTTTTCATGATTTTAGCCCGACGTGGGCACGGGTCTCTCGCAAAGAGATCCCATAATATAGCTTCCCTCACCAGCTATCTGCAAAGCAGACAGGATCCAGCTTTGGGACGTGGATCTAGGGTTTAAAGCAAGCCTAGATCCCTACACTCAGAACCTCTATATAAGTAAAAGACTCGTTGCATTCACGTCGTGTTGAATAAATCAAAGAAAAAGGGGGTAACTATTGTATTTTTAGCCAAAAAAACCAAAACTTAAACCTCAACCGGGACATTGAGCGTCCACTTTTCAAAGCACGAAACACGTCCGTTTAGTATACACAAACTCAGAATGGTTCCCTGAGAACATTATATGTTAAACACAGACCGTGCATGGAACAAGGAACTCTTCTGGGAAAATTAAATCCACTATAGTCCGAATAAGTAATGGTAAATGACAAATACCATAGTTTTTTTCCTTTTTCATGATTTTAGCCCGACGTGGGCAACGGGTCTCTCGCAAAGAGATCCCATAAATATAGCTTCCCTCACCAGCTATCTGCAAAGCAGACAGGATCCAGCTTTGGGACGTGGATCTAGGGTTTAAAGCAAGCCTAGATCCCTACACTCAGAACCTCTATATAAGTAAAAGACTCGTTGCATTCACGTCGTGTTGAATAAATCAAAGAAAAGGGGGTAACTATTGTATTTTTAGCCAAAAAAAACCAAAACTTAAACCTCAACCGGGACATTGAGCGTCCACTTTTCAAGGCACGAAACACGTCCGTTTAGTATACACAAACTCAGAATGGTTCCCTGAGAACATTATATGTTAAACACAGACCGTGCATGGAACAAGGAACTCTTCTGGGAAAATTAAATCCACTATAGTCCGAATAAGTAATGGTAAATGACAAATACCATAGTTTTTTTCCTTTTTCATGATTTTAGCCCGACGTGGGCAACGGGTCTCTCGCAAAGAGATCCCATAAATATAGCTTCCCTCACCAGCTATCTGCAAAGCAGACAGGATCCAGCTTTGGGACGTGGATCTAGGGTTTAAAGCAATACAATACAATAGTTACCCCCTTTTTCTTTGATTTATTCAACACGACGTGAATGCAACGAGTCTTTTACTTATATAGAGGTTCTGAGTGTAGGGATCTAGGCTTGCTTTAAACCCTAGATCCACGTCCCAAAGCTGGATCCTGTCTGCTTTGCAGATAGCTGGTGAGGGAAGCTATATTTATGGGATCTCTTTGCGAGAGACCCGTTGCCCACGTCGGGCTAAAATCATGAAAAAGGAAAAAAACTATGGTATTTGTCATTTACCATTACTTATTCGGACTATAGTGGATTTAATTTTCCCAGAAGAGTTCCTTGTTCCATGCACGGTCTGTGTTTAACATATAATGTTCTCAGGGAACCATTCTGAGTTTGTGTATACTAAACGGACGTGTTTCGTGCCTTGAAAAGTGGACGCTCAATGTCCCGGTTGAGGTTTAAGTTTTGGTTTTTTTTGGCTAAAAATACAATAGTTACCCCTTTTTCTTTGATTTATTCAACACGACGTGAATGCAACGAGTCTTTTACTTATATAGAGGTTCTGAGTGTAGGGATCTAGGCTTGCTTTAAACCCTAGATCCACGTCCCAAAGCTGGATCCTGTCTGCTTTGCAGATAGCTGGTGAGGGAAGCTATATTTATGGGATCTCTTTGCGAGAGACCCGTTGCCCACGTCGGGCTAAAATCATGAAAAAGGAAAAAAAGTATGGTATTTGTCATTTACCATTACTTATTCGGACTATAGTGGATTTAATTTCCCAGAAGAGTTCCTTGTTCCATGCACGGTCTGTGTTTAACATATAATGTTCTCAGGGAACCATTCTGAGTTTGTGTATACTAAACGGACGTGTTTTGTGCCTTGAAAAGTGGACGCTCAATGTCCCGGTTGAGGTTTAAGTTTTGGTTTTTTTTGGCTAAAAATACAATAGTTACCCCCTTTTTCTTTGATTTATTCAACACGACGTGAATGCAACGAGTCTTTTACTTATATAGAGGTTCTGAGTGTAGGGATCTAGGCTTGCTTTAAACCCTAGATCCACGTCCCAAAGCTGGATCCTGTCTGCTTTGCAGATAGCTGGTGAGGGAAGCTATATTTATGGGATCTCTTTGCGAGAGACCCGTTGCCCACGTCGGGCTAAAATCATGAAAAAGGAAAAAAACTATGGTATTTGTCATTTACCATTACTTATTCGGACTATAGTGGATTTAATTTTCCCAGAAGAGTTCCTTGTTCCATGCACGGTCTGTGTTTAACATACTGTATAATGTTCTCAGGGAACCATTCTGAGTTTGTGTATATATATATATATATATATATGTATATATATATATATATATATATATATATATATATATATATATATATATATATATAATTATTTAACTGTGTAAAAACAAGTAAATGTAAATCCACTGTAAATCCATGTAAATCCACCCACCCCTGTTTTCCCACGACCTGACCTAACAAAAGTGACCGCGTTAATCCCCTGACCATAATTTATGGTCCCGACTTAACGAGACATCAACTGCTACTCTTTTGTTCTCCCTTGTTTAGCACTAAGTTAGTGCTAAATTTCAAAAACATACCTTCTGGATTCAGCAACGGACCATGATCTTGCCTTTTCTTGAGTTCAACAGGGACTATCAGGGCTAAATACTGGACTAGGTTTTAACACTGACCCAGAGCTGTTTCTAGCAAGATGCCCTATTAAACTGATTTGAGCACTTTTGCATTAATTGCAGTATCTGCCTATGCTTGACTAGATTGACTTAATTAACATTCTTAACTACAGGTTGCAAAAGCTGAGTGGCTGGAAAGAAAAAGTACATGAATTTAAAAATAAAAGGACTCAAGAAATGAGAATCAGCAAAACCCTACATCGACTCTCACCGAAATCACCTCGCTTCGCATTTCCTGTCAGTTTATGAAAAATCTGCATCGATTACTTTAAAAAATTCCCCAATAATCGATTACTTTCGTCACTAATCGATTAGTCAACCAATTACTCCTAGACGATGGAACAAAAATAGCAGTCGTTGAGCAATGCAACAGTATTGACTCTTAAAAATGGAAAATGAGTTAAATTCCAAACATTTATAAAAAACATACTTAACTTGTACTACAAGTACTCGAAGTAATCGATTACACCCATTAAGTATGCTTTTTATAAATGTTTGGAATTTAACTCATTTTCCATTTTTAAGAGAGGCAACACTGTTGCACTGCTCAGCGCCTGCTATTTTTATCCCATCATCTAGGAGTAATCGGTTGACTAATCGATTAGTGACGAAAGTAATCGATTATTGGGAATTTTTTAAAGTAATCGAAGTAATCGATTACGCCCATCCCTACTACAAACTAAAGGGTTGGACGAGGGATCGGTGAAAAAGTACTGAGGGAATTTTCCGCCGCAGTGGGAACACTAGCGTAGCGTAGGTTAGGGGCCATATCTAGAAAAAATGTTAACGAAAAATTAAAATTAGTTTTCCAATCTAATAGGTGTGCAGAAGAATCTGGAAAGAACTACGGATCAGTAACCTAAAAAGGGGAAACAAACAAGAGTCCGAAAATACTAAAAGGAATTTTTAACCACAGGAGCACAATTTCTTTTACGATGAACTCCACACTAAATACTTTGGTTATTAAAATATTAATATAAAATAATTTAAATCATTACTGAGCAAAATGTTAGTAAAATGACAAATTAGACAATCAAACACTGTAATCAGTCAGGTACATACACAGAAAGATAAACTTTAATCGCTTTTCAGGAGCTCTGTAAATGCGTCCGAGCTGAACAACAGCCAAGAAAAGAATAGAAATCCTTTGAGGGATAATATTGGGCCATTGGTAGACTCAAGTGGTAACTTAATAAGTAACTATCGGGTAATAGCAATAATTTTAAATAACTTTTTACATCAGATTTTACAGTTGATGATGCATCTTTCATTCCGGAGGCTAGTAATATGTTTAGTGACGTAAATGCTGGGTTCCATTGTTTATTGACGTAACTGTTTACACTGAAGAGATTACGCACTATATCCATTCATCCATCCATCGTGTTCTGCCTATCAGGCAGGTCCAACTCATGTGTTCCGCCAAAGTGTTCTGTCCTGAGCTATCCTTTTCATCTCATGGTAGCTCCTGCCTGACTTCAAATCATCTAGCATTGCTTTCCTTTTCCTTCCCCTCGGCCTTCTACCTTCATATCTAGTCATCTACCCTCTATCACCTCCTTCAACAATCCTTCTTTCACCATATGTCCGATCCATTTCTTCTGTCTTTCTCTTATCTCCCTCACCCGTTGTAGTACTTCCTCATTACTTTGGTGTTCCCTCCAGCTTATCTTTAGCATTCTTCTCCAAATCCACATTTCACAACTTTCCAGGAGTTTTCTTTTCAGTTGTTTTCAGTGTCCATGTTTCTGCTCTATACAGTACCACACTCCATATCAAGCTTTTTACTAACCTTTTCTTCAGCTTCAAGTTGAATTTACCTGTAAGTAGTCTTTTCTGTCTCTCAAACGCTATCTTAGCCACACCAATTCTAGATCTTACTTCCTTATTGCAATCTCCATTGTTGGTTAATAAACTCCCCAGATATTTAAACTGCTCATCTTTTTCTAAGGTCCGATTTCCTATCGTTAGGTTCATTTGTGCTCCTTTCCTTCTTCCAATTTTCACTACCTTTGTCTTGGTCTTATTCATTTTCATTCCGAATTCTTCCACCGTTGTTGTCAAACTATTGACCATTCTTTGCAGTCCTTCCTCAGTACTACAAACAAATGCCTTGTCATCTGCAAACCTTACAGATTTGACCAATTTACCTCCCACTCTGATTCCCTCTTCCAGATCTGAGAGTGCTTCTATTAATTATCATTGCTTCCGCATAGATGTTAAATAACACAGGGGACAGGGAGCATCCTTGCCTGACCCCTCTCCCAACCAATTCAGGCTCCGATTCTCCTCCTGCAACTCTAACATTCAGTCTGGCCAAGATATGGATTTTTTTTATCAGCCTACGGTCCCTCCAGTCAACATTAATATTTTTCAATATTTCCATTAGTTTCCTCCTTGGACTCTGTCAAAACCTTTTTCAAAGTCAATAAAACAACCAAACATTTCCTGATCATGTTCCAGCACTCTCTCTCATCATTCTCATAATACCAATAGCTTCTCTTGTTCCACATTTTGACCTAAATCAAAACTGATCCTCTCCAATGTACTGCTCAGCTCTGTTCGTTAGTCTTCTGATTAGTATCTTTAGCATTATTTTTGACGCATGGCTGACCAAGCTTATGGTTCGAAATTCTGAACACTTGGTGGCTCTCGGTTTCTTGGGACTAGTAATCATAGAGACTCTCATAAAGTCAGCAGGCCAGTCTCCACTTTCATATATGTTTCTGCACAATACATTCACCTCCTCTCTAGCATCACCTTCAAGACTTTTCAGAAGTTCTGCACTTACTATACAGACGAGTTGAAAAATAATAAATCGCCAGGTCTTGACTATTTTTACCCAAAGCATCTAAAAATAGCTAAAGAATGAAATACAGGTAACCCCCGTTAGTTAGCGATTCGTAAGTTAGCGAGGTTTTAATTTATCACATTTTTTCGTAAGTTAACAAATCAGCCTAAGTTAGCGAACGTTCATTCGAATTTCTCGCGCAGTGATAGATGGCGGGGCCTGCTCGGAGCGTGTGAGCCTTGACAGATGCTACCGCCACCACGCAGTCAGATGATGTTATGTTTCAATGAGAAGTTTAATTTTCTGTTTTGCGTATAGTATTGTCACTTTTTGTAATAAGTTACTAATAAATGTATAAAAGAAAGTATTTCCACATAAACGATTGTTGAAAAACTTAAAGCTCACGCAATAAGAGTTCAAGTTCTTAATTGGATTAATTAATAATTAGCTCAAATCAAACAGCTAATATTATTTTCAAGGTAAAATGATTATAAGGAACTTCAAATTCTGTACAAGCGAAGCTAAAGATACACTCTTTTTCGTACTTTCTACACTAATATTTATGGGCAGCAACTCTGAG
Organism: Bathynomus jamesi; assembly: GCA_023014485.1. NCBI lineage: Eukaryota > Metazoa > Arthropoda > Malacostraca > Isopoda > Cirolanidae > Bathynomus > Bathynomus jamesi. Next base: position 367,152 of record JAJOZX010002640.1, on the reverse strand, counting down.
TTAATTATAAAAAAGGTTCCTTCAGAACCCTCGCTTTGCTTTATAAAAGATCCTATATACAGGATAGCCACAAAGTCTCTTTGTATGAAAAACAAAGGCAACATATACAGTAGATATGCCGTAATTTCACTGCAAAGGGACTTTGTGGCCACTTTGTACTGCTGCATAAATTACCTACAAGATGCTCAGCCTTTCAAATGTTCGCTAACCGCAACGTTCCAAGCCTCCTGAGGCAACAAGGTGTGCTCAGTGCAATCCAATGCGAAGAATTAAAAACTCAGACAATCCAATTGTCCAAGCTGTTTATCAGTCCTGCTTTATGTCTTCTAGAGTCTAGACTGTGGACCTCTTCGTATGAAAGTGTGTCTAAGCTCCACCTAACTCCTGCATTAGCGATTATATTACATGTACTTTTTATTTTTATGAAGCTGTTATGACTAATTTTATTATTTCTCGTTTCTTTATGTGTATTACTGTTATTTCTTTATTACCGTAGTCCTTTTTGTTTTTGTTTTTTTTTAAATATTGTTTAATTAACTGCAGTGGCGGCTCGTGACTTAAAACAGTTGTGTGCTACAACAAAATTTTTTTGAGATATATATACCGGGTGTACATAAAGTCAGGATCTATTTTTGTGAAGCACTTGGAAATTATATGGAATTCAATCATAAAATGATAAAGTGGTAACATTTATTAAATAATTAAGAGTAGGATTCGACGTGACGCCCATCAGTATCCCTGCACAGCTCAAATCGTTCCGCAGCATTTCTAAACACATTCTGGAGCATTTGCGGGGTTATGTTATCTGCAGCAGTTCGTATACGTGTACGTAAGTTTTCAAGACTCGTAATCTTCGTCTGATAGACGTGCGATTTGATAAAGCCCCATGCAAAGAAATCTAAAGGGGTTAAATCTGGTGATCTCGCTGGCCAAGGTCTGTTGCTTCCGCGTCCGATCCAGCGATTTGAAAAACGTCCATTTAGATAATCCTGAACAATTTTGGCATAGTGACAAGGAGCACCATCATGTTGATAGACGACGGGGATAGGATTGTTAGTACCGTCGTCTATCAACATGATGGTGCTCCTTGTCACTATGCCAAAATTGTTCAGGATTATCTAAATGGACGTTTTCCAAATCGCTGGATCGGACGCGGAAGCAACAGACCTTGGCCAGCGAGATGACCAGATTTAACCCCTTTAGATTTCTTTGCATGGGGCTTTATCGAGTCGCACGTCTATCAGACGAAGATTACGAGTCTTGAAAACTTACGTACACGTATATGAACTGCTGCAGATAACATAACCCCGCAAATGCTCCAGAATGTGTTTAGAAATGCTGCGGAACGATTTGAGCTGTGCAGGGATACTGATGGGCGTCACGTCGAATCCTACTCTTAATTATTTAATAAATGTTACCACTTTATCATTTTATGATTGAATTCCATATAATTTCCAAGTGCTTCACAAAAATAGATCCTGACTTTATGTACACCCTGTATATAAAAACTGATAAATTATAAAATAGAACTAATTCATCGTGAATTATAGTAAATGTTCTGCGCAACTAACGGTAGATAGATAGATATAGTACTGTACTTACTTATTTACGAAAAATGAAATTCATGCGACGCTCTTTCTTACTGCAGAACTTATCAATCACCTTTGACCTTCCGGGTTGAAAAATCCCCAAAATCTTTTAGTAGGCACGCCATTGATTACATAACGAAATACTATTACCAACTGTGAGTTCAGAAATGTCTGTAGTTTCATCTGCCATTAAAGCGACAAAATCAGCCTCTTTCATTTCTTCGATTATCTTTTCACGGCAAACTTCCGACATACAATCTCGCAGTTCATTCTGGATGGTTTTAGAAGTTCCCTTGAAAACATGATTCGATTCGGTAAATTTATAGTATTACACCCGTCTCCCTTTCGAGGTGAAATTTATGTTTTTCCTATGGTTTTTGATGTGCTTTGAACGAATCTGACCTTCAAAACAGTCGGAAATGACTCGTTTTTTAGATAACCCCCTCCCCCCAGCCCGCACTCGAAAACGAGTCATTTCCGACGGTTTTGAAGGTCAGATTCGTTTAAAACATCAAAAACCATAGGAAAAACAAATTTCACCTTCAAAATTGACCTAACCTAACCTATCCTAACCTAAATCACTTATAGTCTTGTAGGCAGCCCAGGAATCACTATAAATCACAGAGCCAGGCCTAATGTACTTCTGAATGAGTGGAATGAGTGTTCCATTCCGGTATGAAAGTAATTCAAATTCGAAATGGATGGAGCGCGGTGATTGGGCAGACATGTAACGAACACACAAACGAACACAAACGAACGTACGAACACACACTAGATACACACCAAAAAAATGTTTATATCTCGAAAACGAAGCATTTGCGACGGAAACGCTATAAAAGGAAAGTGTCTTAGAATTAAAAAATCTACTTAATGAACATATAATAATTGCTGGACGTGAGACGGGTGTAATACTATAATAATACCTTCGATTCTATGTTCTTTTACCGCACTATCTAAACTACTAACAAAATCAACGAGTCCCAAGAAAATACCCTGATTTTCAGATGTTTCACTCTCATCATGTCCTCTTAAGGCAAGTTCAAAGGCACCGCAAAACTTAATGCAGTCAATTACCTTTGATAATATATATCTGTTCTTTTCTACTTCTTGATTGTGTTTTTTGATGGCGTCATGGTAGGCCCGACTTAACTGTGTTGCAATATTCACACTACCGAGAACACTAAGATCCAACACATTGTTTTTATGTTTCTTGTTTTCATTATGCTTTCTAATCACTGCTTTAAGATGGCCAAGATCTTTCACTCCCGTGTTACTGAATGAATCACTGTTACCAAAAAGAAGGCATGGAAAGCAGAAAAGAGCATCCCGAACATCACAACCACAAATCCAACTATAATCATCATAAATCTTTCTGTGAAATTGTCTTAAATATTCTCGATTGTTGCTTCCCTTGGCTTTCTGACTTAAATTTAAATCGGGAGTTGGCCTACCTAACTGTTTTATTTGAGCTTTTTCATTTAATGTTCTAGATGAAAAAGGTACTTTTAATAAATTGTCCACTGAATTCATATTTGTATAAAAATTAATAACACTGGGCAACACGTATTTTATTGAATGATATCTGACACTTGATTCTAGGTAATTTGGGTGCGCTGAATACGAATTTCAACTCGGTTTGGCTCTATCAGGTCCTAATTCTTGTCGACAGCCTATGTGCCATTTTCCAGATTTTTCAAATTAGGACTAAAAAATTAAGTCATGTGTTAAATTTTTTTTTCAAGTTTCATGAGTACAAGCAGTTCAAACTACAGTAAAATTACATTATAACGATAGAAATGACTTAAAATAAAAAAACAAACAGATATGAAGCTTTCACTGTGGCAAAAATTTTCTTTTGTAAGACTTTCTAGCGTATTTGCTTGTTGATGGCAGGTCTCTTTTCAAGCACCAGCAGTAATCAGCAGCCATCATGGGAATCCCAGCGGCCTTGGTACCGTTCCTCCATAATTTTGATATCTTGGTGGAATCTTTCCCCTTGTTCGTCACTTACATCACCTAAATTACTTGGAAATTGGTCAAGATGGCTATTCAAAAAATGCATTTTTATGCTCATATTGCAACCTAACTCTTTGTAGTCCCTTAACAGTTTTTTTACGATTTCTTCGTAGTTATCTGCCCTATAATTGCCTAAAAAGTTTTCTATCAAGTCCACGAATGAGAACCAGCCATTTTTTTCGCGTTCATTCATGACATTAGGAAAATTGCTGTCTTTAATCATTGTTCTTATTTGTGGACCGTCGAAAATTCCCGCCTTGATTTTTTCATAACTTAAACTTGGAAATTTTGAAGTTATGTATTTGAAACCCTCGCCGTTCGTATCTAAAGCTTTTACATATTGTTTAATGAGGCCTAGTTTTATATGCAGAGGAGGAAATATGATTTTATCTCTGCTCACTAAAGGTGGATTAATTACGTTTTTTTCTCCGACAGTAAGTGATGTTCGTGCTGGCCAGATTTGTTTGAAATAATGTTCTTCCTTGGCTCTGCTGTCCCATAAGCAAAGGAAGCAGGGATATTTAGTATACCCTCCTTGTTGTCCTAGCAGAAAATTAACCATTTTTAAGTCAACACATATGATCCACTCGTGCTCCCTATATTTGATAAGATTTAAAACCTTTTCTATATGTTCATACTTTTCTTTTAATTTTGTTGAGTGCCCAATCGGTATCGAGCCGTATAGATTTGCCATTATACAACAACACACACTTAAGACTTCTTTTCGAACTGTCTAAAAACAAGCGCCAATCATTTGCATCGTAAGACTCAACCCCCATCTTCTTTAACAAACCAACTATGTCGCAGCAATATACTAAACTATCCTCTGTTCTAAAATATTTAACAAGTTCTTCTTCTCTTTTTCTGTAAAATGAAATGTATGTGTTTGAAGTAAGCAAGTTTTTCTCTTTAAGTCTTGAAGCTAAAATTTCCGCAGCCTTTTTTGGCAAATTTAGATCCCTTACAAGATCATTCAACTCGGCCTGGTTAAACTTTTGCGGATCGTTTTGACTTTCAAATACGCTGGGGTCAAAATCGGTGTCTGACTCCTCAAAGTGCATAACAATATTTTCAGGAACATCTTCAACTAATTCTTGAGTTGGCAGACCCTTAAATTTTGGAATGGGGATCTCATTTGAATGTAGCACAGGTCGTATCGCGGTGTCGAAATTTGGGTACTCGATACAATGTTTATTTTTCTTAGTGAAGCCCGAAGTCTTGACAAAGCAAAGGTAGCAATCGGTCCCGTGGTTAGTAGGCTCTCGCCACACCTGATATGGAAAAAAAATTGTAAAGCGTTAACAAAAGCGACGAGAGACTTGTTTTTATGAATTTTATCAAAAGTTATCACCCAAACATTTAACATTTCTATGTGTTTCAACCTTATGCAATATTTGAGATTCTTATAAACATTTTCTGTAAATTTTTGTTTATGTACCTAAGTTACAATTACATTTAGATAAGTTACAGTATACTAGTGATTAAATTACGTAGTTTTATGAAATCATAAACTTACCATCGGAACTCCAAAAGGTATTTTTGAATCCGAACCCTTCGTCCAATGTCGCAGTCTTTCAATGCATATAGTGCAGGCTTTATGTGGAGCCCACGATTTATCTTGGTCCCCCAGTTTTATGCCAAAATAAGCTAAGTAAGCTCTTTTTACGAAGTCAGTTATATTTGCTCGTTGATGTGGAAGTGTAAAATTTCCACATATATAACAGAAGGAATCAGGGTTGTTTTTGCATTTGAACTTTCTAGTGCTTGATGACATATTGCTTGATTGTTCTGCCAATTTGTAAAGGTATTTAAAGCCCTTAATTCATATAAATTTAAGAAAATCTGAAATATAAACACAAAAATTAGTTTAAATAGGTACTTATTATGAAATAGGTACTTACAATCTATGAAATTAAACTAGAAACACGGATGAGTAGGTACAATATAAATTACGTCTAATTAAATCAACTATATTAAATCACGATGACAAAATTACTCACTAAATCATATGCCAATTCAAAATTATGTTAATGCCCAAACTTAATTAACTAACTCAACTGACTGACTGACTGACTGACTGATTGAATTGACTGATTAACTCTGGAAACGAGTCGCTTTTATATATTTTAGTTGTCCCTCTAGAATACTCTACAGAGAACAGGAACGCTCGAGAAAATTTTAGAATTCTATGATATTTTTAGCTTAATTTACTAATATTAAAATGGGTTAAAAATGACAAAATTAAAATATTTTTAGGGTGTTACATATAAAAATATACATAATACAACAATACCATAACAATAGGTACAAATACCTAGATAAAAACCTAGTTGCATAATGTGTAACTGCAAAAAGACAGCGAGTATTGAGAAAAAAACCTTTTTATGAATACGACGAAAGAGGAGGGGTGTTGAGCAAAATCAGGACCTGATAGAGCAAAACCGAGTAAAAATTCGTGCTCATCGCACCGAAATTACCTAGAACTAACTGTCAAATCTAATTCAATAGACAAAAAGTTGAAATTTGTTCCCCAGTGTAATTTATATACAACACTTGAGTAAACAAAAACACATACATACGCATAAAAATTTTAAAAATCAAACGCAATCGATCGAGCGTCCATCACATTGACAAATGCTGCAGCGACTGGTAGCACATTCACGCAGGGTTGCCAGGTGTTCGAAAGCATTTTTAGCCACATGAGAGAACCAAATTAGCCAAAATTAGCCAGTCCTCTATATCAATCTATAAACTATATATATATATGCAAAATGTGAATTTTTTTCTTTAAATCGATTGCATAATGTATACTTACTTTTAAATGATAAAATAAAAATAAGAAATATAAAATGAGTAAATAATTGAAGACTTACCTTCTAATAAATATTGATGACATCCTTATAATTCTAAATACTTTTATTAAAAATTGGTAGAGACGTGCACACTCAACCAGTTTCTATGATAAACTAAATGGCATTTGGTATGGGCAGGCGGCAGAATCTACATGTCTTAAACATGTTCAGACAGTTCAGTTACGTAACATGCGCAGAATCTACTGACCATCATACACAGATTGCGCTTGTCGAAAAACGTTCAGTTACGTTCTCAAAGGTATATTGCATCATAGTGTATATAAATATAGTGTTCATAATGGAAAATATTGGGTGTGCAACCGACCTGGCACGCATTCTGAATTTTGAACAGAAAATTCCGAATAAAAAAAGTTGCGTATTGTAGCCCCCAAAATTATTCAAGTAGCCCAAAAAGTAGCGGGTAGCCCAAATCTTAAAACTAGTAGCGTGCAGCCCTAAAAAGTAACGTAATCCGCTACTTGTAGCCCAATCTGGCACCACTGTTTGGTAACTTTTAAGTTGCCAGTTGCCACTAGAGATGACTAGAGGCGGCCCGAGGACCTGAAATTTTTAAACCAAATCTGGTTTGAAAAAGACTAAAAAGACAACACTGATAGCAAACATTGAATACATTATTTTCTGAAAAGCGTAGACAAATAGACTCAAAATTTTGTAGAAAAAGTTAATTTTTTATAAGCTAAAAATTTATATGGTAAATAAACTGAAATTAGCCAAAAATAGCCCAAAAAACGAGTGGCTAGTCCTTATAATTTTTTTTAGCCAGCCACATTTGAAATTAGCCCAAATGGCTAATTTTAGCCACACCTGGCAACCCTGCGATGATTCACGCCTTATCGGAAACTGGACCGAAAGACACGTCTGCGCATGCGCTTTGTCTGATTTCACTCGATTTGGGTGCTATATTGATGACAGCACATAAGTAGGAAAATAGAAATGCAGAGAATGTGCAGTTAATTCGTTTTTTCGTAAATTGGAAAACAATTTAGATCATATTGGAAATTACAGAAGATATTATAAGTAATTTTATTGATTTATTATTTAGCTATTTACATATTTTAAAAACTGATGTGCTTATGAAAAAACTATATAGGGCTATGGGTTGATTGCCTGTGCCCTCATCCGTTGGAAATTTCCAACAGACGTCAGTGGAGGGTTACCGACAAAAGCCCTATGCTTTTTCGTTAGAGAGTTATAAATATGTAGGTCTTTAAAGGACCTCTTTATATTTATATTGATTACGGTAATTCTAGCATCGGGAGTTGGGAAAGCCTTATGTTAATAAAAACTGAAATTGCTCACCTTATTTTTGCTGGGTCTTTGTTTGTTTCGATGTAGGGCGTGACGGTCATTTTCGGTGTAGGGTCGCCACGATGGGGTTACGCGGCGAATTTACTTAAGGTAATTAATATAGGCAGTCACTATATAAACCCCTGAAGGAATAGGCCTATCCTTTTATAGTCATTAGGTTTTATATTATAAGGAATTCACTCAGGACTTGAGGGAAAATTTAGACACGTTTCCCAGTTTAAAGCGTTCGCTTGGAATAAACAGCCCTGAGAGCCGTTCCTTGGTTCGCTTGTATTTTCATTATTATTTGCCGATCTAGCAATTTTGTTGTGTCTACTTCTTTGGTAGACTAAACAATAAATTGGGTTTTCTTGTTGCTATGTGGGCTGATTCATACATACAGGTTCTTTGTACGTATGGCAATTCAATTATTTCATTCCCAATAGGCTATGTCGCCAATCCCGAGGCAATTTTGTATAGATATTTAATTCAATTAATTAATAATTTATATTTAATTATGAAATAAATGTACCACATATGATACCATGTTGTGAGCGCGTATAGTTTTTCCATATACTGGGGGGGGCCGGAGAAAAATTTGTATGTTATAGATCAAATTTTTTGAAAACTGTGTAAACATGTAAATGGATCAAAAGAATGAAGTAGAAATTTAGGAAGAGAGAGGTTACTCAAGACCTATTCAAATATGAAAGTTCAAGAGGCCAACTTCTCAAGTTTAGTTAAAGTTATGTCAATCAGTTTGACTCCCTTTAGGTATAGGAAATTTATGGGATTAAAGTAAAGTTATTAAGCATTTTAACTTTGCTCAGTTTGTGTAAGTTTTATAAGTCACCAGTCTTAATTTTTTCTTGTAAAAGTTTTCTGGCTTTCAAAGCAGTCTTTCTTTGAGGCCTGTCTGGTTTAGTCTGAGTTACATCAGGCACATTGAGAGATTCCTCCCCAATAGTATCCTGATCCATCCTTTGGGGTAATGGTTCTAATTTAGCCCCACACTCCAAAGGATATAGTAATGTGATATCTCTGGTGGTTTCACCAGTTGCTGTTTTCAGTTTTACAACCCTGGTAACTTCGTCTTCACCAGTTTTGAGTTCCAAGACTTTTCCCATTGACCAATGTTGTCTTGGTGTCTTGTCATGTATCAACACAATGTCCCCAATTTTGACTGAATCATTCCAACTTTGTTTTGTTAATTGTTTATGTCTTTCTCTAAGACTTGTTAAGTATTCTTCTCTCCATTTTGTTATAAATTGAGTCTTGATTTGTGTCAAATGTTTGTATTTTGTGTTGAGTTCTTTGTGTCCTATTTCCCAATCTGGATCCTCTGTACTGTTATGTTCAGATTCTGGTAACATGTTTACTGTTTCTCCCTTAATTAGGTGGTTTGGTGTGAGAGGTTCTGGCTCATTAATACCATCTCCCACATAAGTTAATGGTCTGTTGTTGACAACATTTTCAATTTCTGACAGAATAGTCATGAGTTCAAAAAGTTGTAGATGTTTTGTCCCAATAGTCTTTTTAAGGCAGTTCTTTACAGTTTGTATGTTTCTTTCCCAAATTGAACCATACCATGGTGTATTAACAGGAATGTACTTCCAGGTTATGTTGTGTTTGGTTAAATGAGTTTGTACTGTTTCACTGTCACAAATCTGATGAATAATTCTTTCACCAGATTTGAAGTATGTGGCATTGTCTGACCATATAGTTTTGGGTACAGAATTGTGTGCACAAAATCGTCTGAAAGCAGCAATAAAAGCTTCTGCTGTCAGATCTTCTACTATGTCTAGACATATGGCACGTGTGGCAGCACAGGTGAAGAGTACAATGTACACTTTGTATTCCTTTGAATCCATTTTGTCTCCAAAACTCACATTTACCGCTCCAGTGTAGTCAATACCCGTGGTTTCAAATGGCCGAGTAAATGTTACTCGTTCCACAGGTAGGTCTGGAGGGCTTGGGGTCTTAAAGGGTCGTGAATGGATACGTTTACAAGGAATGCATGTGTTTAAAATTTTCTTTGTTTCAGTTCTACCCTTTGGTAGCCAGTAAGTTTTTCTCAGCTCTGTCAGGGTTTGTGGGACTCCCATGTGGTGTATTTTGTTGTGGGTATCCCTGATGATGAGTTTTGTGAAGTGATTTCTCCTTGGAAGAAGAATTGGGTGCTTAGAGTTGTAAGTCAAAGTTGACTTGTTAAGCCTTCCTTTACACCTTATCAGACCCTCTGTATCCAGGTACAGATTTAGATCCATGACAAGTGAAGGAATACCTTTGTTTAATGTGCTACTGGACCTAAGATACTTCAACTCCTTGTCAAATTCTGAAGCTTGTATCTGTTTGAGCCAGTATTTTGTTGCAGTTTCTGTTAAGTTAGAAAAGGCTTTCTGAGGACAGTGTTTGAGAAGGTAGCTATTGACAAACTTGCAGCAATAGACTGTAATTCTCAAGAGTTTGTTTAGGTCTGAATAAAGGTGATAGTCAAATATAGGTTTGTCCTCAGTGATCTTTTCAGTTGTTGTAGAGTTGAGTGTGAGGTTAACTACTTTGGCTGGCCAAAGATCCTCACATGTTAGCCATTCGGGCCCTTCATACCAGATTTTATTTGTTTTCAACAGCTTGTAAGAGAGCCCTCTTGTCAAAAAGTCTGCAGGATTCTCCTTTGTTTTTATGTACCTAAATTTGATACCAAGGTTTGTGTTTGCAGTTTTGATTTCTGTTAGTCTGTTTTTCACAAATATATTTTTGCAAGAAGTTGTATCTGTGTTGGTCACCCATGTTAGACAAATTTGACTGTCTGTCCATAAGTAAATGTTTGTTATGTCAACTTCTTTATACACTTGTGAAAGAAAGTTTGCTGTTTTAACTCCCAATGAGACAGCTAATAATTCAAGTTGTGGTACAGTTTTCTTTTGGTTTAAGGGTGCCACTTTTGCCTTTGAATAAACCAAGTTACTTTCATTTTCACTTGTTAAATAGGCACAACACCCATAAGCTTGTGTGCTGGCATCTGTAAAAATGTGTAGTGTTTGCGATTTCAATCTGTAGCCAGCACATCTTGGTACGTAGATGTCTTGAACTTTGTTCAAGTCTGTGGCTAATTTTTTCCAATGAAGTTGGTCTTCCACTGAAAGTGGTTCATCCCAATCAATTTTCTTTTTCCATAAGTCTTGCAAAAGGATTTTGGATCTTATGGTTGCTGGTAAATATAATCCAATGGGGTCAAAAATTTTGGATGATTCTGAAAGCACTTGTCTTTTTGTATTGGCATTTGGATTTAAGTTATAACTCTTCGTGCAAAGAGTGTCATCGTGTTCAGAATTCTGTTTTAAAAAAAAGCATTCCAAGTGTTTTCGTGTAATTGTTTGGTTCAATGTTCCCATTGTTGTCTTTTGTTATTTGTTCATTTAATTTAGGAGAATTAGAAACCCATTCTCTCAATCCAAAATTTCCTTGCTTCATTATGGGTTGTGACATTTGGTAAATTTCAAGCAATTCCTCTTCAGTTACAGTGGAACCAATGAGGTTATCCACATAAAAGTTTTGTTTTAAAAACTGAACTGTTAAGTCCTCTTGAAATAAGTTTAGGTGGTTTCTAATTGTTAAAGCAAGAATACTTGGAGAGCAATTTGCTCCAAAAATAATTACTTTAAATCTGTAGGTTTTGAAACCTTTGTTAAGGTCATGTGGATCATTCAACCACAAAAACCTGAGATGATTTTTATCATACTCAAGCTTCAAATTTATACAGAGGAATGCTTTTTCTATGTCACTTTGTACTGCATAATTGTCTAAACGGAAGCAAAGGAGAATTTTTACAAGATCTGAGACAAGGTTTGGGCCTTCCATGAGACAATCATTTAAACTAACAGAATTTGTGTCTTTTAAACTACAGTTGTATACTACTCTTAGTTTAGTTGTGGATGAGTCTTCTCTGTAAACTCCCCTGTGTGTTAAATAATGACAACCTCGTTTTTTAAAGGGTTCATCAGTAACTTCTTCAATGAAGCCCCTTTCTATTTGTTCCTTGAATATGTTGTTGTATTGTTCTAAAAGATTGTCATTTTTTAGTTTTCTGTAATTTTTATACAGATGTGCCTTAGCTACTTTCAAATTGTCCATTATTTCTGGACAAGGTGTTTTCCAAGGCAGCTCCACATAGTATTGATTGTCTCTGTGTTGTAATGTATCCTTAAATTGTTCTGTCATCAATTGGTCTTCATGTGTAATAGTACTGTCCTTTATGCCAACTGATTCTAATAGTCATAACTGCTGTAACCCTTCATCCAATGTGGAATCATTTTCATTCAAATGATGTGGGATGATGACAGTGTTTTTGTAGTTCGAGTTTGTCACATAGTCAGAAATTTGTGACTGTGGTGATTTTGTTTTGCGTAAATTTTGTTCATGTTCTGTGTTTTCTGTGTCAGTAGTAAGATGGTATTTAGTTATGTCACCCAAAGAGCAATACCTGTGGGAGTTTGTATGGCTATTCCATCTCCAATTTTAATGATGCCTCTATGGACCAGATGAAGATAGTCAGCCCCATGAGCATATGTATATCATCAACTACATCTGCATTAAGGGTTTTATCAGCTATCGTGTATTTATTTTGAAGTTGGAGCAAAGCTTGTTTAACCCAGCTATTTGTATTTTTTCTTGTTCTACTTTGTCCACAACAACAACCTTAAGGGTTTCAAATGTTTCATCAAGAGTTAAAGTTATATTTGCAGTTTTAAAACTGGCTTGTACTGGGTTTTTATTGATAAATGATGAAATAGAGAGATCTTCATCTCCTTGTTGGTTTTGAAGTCCCAATTTTTCTATCAGTTGTTTAGTTACAAATGTTTGTTGTGAGCAGGTATCTAAAAGACACCTAACCTGTACTATTTGTCCTCTTTTGTTTTGGATTTCCAAAGTTGTGGTTGGTAAAAGAATTTTTGAATTGTGGTTAATGCTAGATGAACTGATATGTCCATTCATAGCATTTTTGGTTTGTTTCTGTTTGTTTTGGTTTGATTTGGGTGTTTGTTCATAATGTTTGTCAGTTTTCCAATGTCTGTGTGTGTATTACACATAGGGGTAACATGGTCAAAACTGTTGCAAAACTTACAATTGTATATCAAATTTGATTTGCAATTTGACTTTTGGTGCCCTGATCCAGTGCATTTTTTGCATAAGTTTAGTTGTTCACAACGTTTTGACCTTGCTGTAAAGTCTTTGTATTTGGGACAATTTGTAGAATTATGTTCACTGCTAAAACAAAATTTGCATGGTATGGGATTATACTCAAAAGTAGCTACATTAAAGTTTTGCAGAGTAGGAGTCTTTGAGTCTTTTTCTGTCACTTTATTTTCTGCAAATTGAGTTTTGCGGTTGTGTTTTGATGTAACTGGTAAGTGTTGAAATCTTTTGTTAGGTTTTTGGTTTTCTGCATTGTTGGTTTTTTCTTGTTCTGTGTTAAATTTTGGGTGTGTGTAACTTGATTTGTAAAGTGCTAGTACAGTTGGGAAATCTTCTCTTAGTTTTTTAAGGCTAGGGTATATGTCAGTTGTCCTCTGATGAAATATCTCTTTGACTTTAGAAGAGAGCTTTTCAAAAACAACAGCTTGAATGATCCAAGCTGTTTCTGCAATGTTTAAATTATTGTTTTTAAGTTGTCCCATGAGACATTCAAACTCACAGTAAAAATCAAAGAGGTCACCATAGTTGTCTTTTGGGGTTCGCATGTTCGTGACTTTAAGAGCCAAATCATGTATAATTTCATCCTTATTCATGTAATTTCTGTTAAGTAATTCTATTGCTACAGAATAAGAAGCACCTATGGCTGGTAGTGATTCCACTAATCTTAAGGCTGGGCCTTTCAGATAGTTCACTAAATAACTAAATTTATCAACATCTGTAATGTAGTTTTTATTACCTATAAGGCTATGAAATTTTTCAATAAAAGATTGAAATTTGGCTCTGTCACCCTCAAAAGTGGGTACTGCAAGTGTAGGCAATTTTGATTTTAGTTCATTGCCCTCAGCCACATTGGGAGGGCTAAATGAAGCATTTCTTGTAGCTTCTAAGAAGCTTTCGTATGTGTCTTCTTTTTTGCACTCATCAAGTTGGTTTTGAATTTCAAAAATATAGTTGTTAATTTTTGTAATGTAATTTTCATTGTCAAGTAGGAGAGTAGAATACTCATCGTCTGTTAGTTCAATTGTGTCATCAATTTCTGTAATTATGTCTTCATCTAGTATGAAAATGTCTTGTTTGTAACGAGTAATAGAATTTAATGTTGTTTCAAGATCATATCTTGTAGGTTCCTTTTGTTTGAAATCATTGTACAGTTTGGTGATGACACCTTTACGTGCTGATTTTTTCCTCATTAATTTTTTGTGATTTTGAGATGGTGCCGTAGCCCCAAGGTCTGTGTTTTTGTTTTCTTGGTCTGGGTTTCTTACCCTTTTGTCCAAGTCTTCCATAATTGTTGTTAGTGTTAAAGTTCTGAGTTTAATTTTTTGTAATGTTTGGACCAGCAAGATTTTGTTGTGTCTACTACCTTTTGGTAGACTAATAAGTTTTTTATATATCCTGCGCCAGAGGTTAAATTAAAAATTCACAATGTTTTTAGTTAGGATAGGCCTTGAGTGTAAAGAGTAAGGCCTACTTTAAGAGGTAGGCCTATTATGTAATGTAAAGTTAGGTGGGCCTACTAAATAGGCCTATTTGTTGGGCCTACCAAGTAGGCTTATGTTTGGGCCTATTATTTTATAGGACCTCAAATGAGTTAAGCCTGTTAAATTAACAAGGCTTAGTTTTGAATTTGAAGAGTAGGACCTATTAAATAGGCTTAATGTTGCGGGCCTATTATTTTTAGGACCTAAAATAAGTTATGCTTGTTAAATGAACAAGCCTTTGTTTTCGATTAGTGTAAAGGTAAAGGAATCGGTTCCCAGTTGCTTAGGCCACCATATGAAAACTATAGTGGGGTTACGGTTGAAATTAGGGTTAGGCCTACTGAGTTAAGCCTAGCCACTGCGTGTGTCAGTGTAAATTTTAGAGGGGTTAGTTCCCCATACACAGGGCCACCATTTGAAAAAACTATATAGGGCTATGGGTTGATTGCCTGTGTCCTCATCCGTTGGAAATTTCCAACAGACGTCAGTGGAGGGTTACCGACAAAAGCCCTATGCTTTTTCGTTAGAGAGTTATAAATATGTAGGTCTTTAAAGGACCTCTTTATATTTATATTGATTACGGTAATTCTAGCATCGGGAGTTGGGAAAGCCTTATGTTAATAAAACTGCAATTGCTCACCTTATTTTTGCTGGGTCTTTGTTTGTTTCGATGTAGGGCGTGACGGTCATTTTCGGTGTAGGGTCGCCACGATGGGGTTACGCGGCGAATTTACTTAAGGTAATTAATATAGGCAGTCACTATATAAACCCCTGAAGGAATAGGCCTATCCTTTTATCGTCATTAGGTTTTATTATTATAAGGAATTCACTCAGGACTTGAGGGAAAATTTAGACACGTTTTCCCAGTTTAAAGCGTTTGCTTGGAATAAACAGCCCTGAGAGCCGTTCCTTGGTTCGCTTGTATTTTCATTATTATTTGCCGATCTAGCAAGATTTTGTTGTGTCTACTACCTTTTGGTAGACTAAACAATAAATTGGGTTTTCTTGTTGCTATGTGGGGCTGATTCATACATACAGGTTCCTTGTACGTATGGCAATTCAATTATTTCATTCCCAATAGGCTATGTCGCCAATCCCGAGGCAATTTTGTATAGATATTTAATTCAATTAATTAATAATTTATATTTAATTATGAAATAAATGTACCACATATGATACCATGTTGTGAGCGCGTATAGTTTTTCCATAGTGCTGTAGCACGTAAGCACACAATGAGCGGCCGCCACTGATTAACTGTATCCGATATATTTTATAAATCTCAAATCTGGAAGCATTGACGTTGGCAATTGTATGTTCATTATGCACAGGGATTCACTGGTCTACTTAGTCAGTACTCCAGACAACTATCTCTTAATCTTCTATGGACCACTTGTATAATGTTTGTACCTGTTGAATCTGAAATAAAGTTGTTGTTGTTATAACTATATACAGGGCTATTTAAAAATGATTCATCCGATTTCAACTGAGAATACTTCCGTACCTATCAACCGTGCATCAACTGGGCATACACCACATGAAAGAGGAAATCTCCAAGTTTTACAAGATCACCGCGAGAGGGCTCCAAAGTCACACCGTAGCCTAGTCTAGCAACAAACAGTCAGTGTGAAAATAGCGTCCGCACAGCAGAAGGCGTTTTGTGTGTTGCAGTTTTCGAGCTGTAAATCGGTAGTCACAGTGCAGCGTGAGTTTCGTCGACGTTACAGAACAGATGGGGGTACGTTAAGGATACTGTGTACGTGCCACCGTTGCCCACATCTTTGGATAAGCTCCGAACTCGCATTGTTACTGCCGTAGAGTCAGTGACAACAGACATGCTGGAGCGAGTATGGGAGGAATTCGACTATCGTGTCGACGTTGCTCGTGTAACTAGGGGAAGTCACATAGAGCATTTATGAGGTGCGAAACAAAATTTAGACAGTTTTTTCTTTTGGTTGATGTATCACAAATCACTCTGTATTTGTAACATTAAAAAATATTCTCATTTGAAATCAGGTGAATTAAATTGAATAGCCCTGTATATGTTGGTATTGTCACTATGTGAACTTTTTATTTTTATTTCCTTTTTCCTTTCTTGTAGTCTTAGCTGTGGGTAGTTTTTATTATTACTTGTTTCAGTACGTGTTTTATTTTTATTTCTTTAATCATAATATTTAGTTTTGTAAATTTATTATCGATTGATTTATCTTATCTTTTATTACTTTCAAGAATATTGGGGATCGTCCATAAATGATGTCACGCAAAATTTAGAATTTTTAGACTCCCTCCTCCCCCTTTGTCACAAATGGTCACAAAATTTTGAACCCCCCTCTCCCATGTCACGGTCACAAACTATATGTAAAATTGTAAAAAAAAAAATGCAGTGAAATAACATATATTTACAATATATTGGGGCGTATAAGTCTACGGTCCAGATTAGTCGATCCCCTAACTTTCAGTTTCAGATTTAGATTTTAGCCTATTCTGGGTGTTTAAGTTGACCACCAACTTGCCAACATAAAAAAGTAAAACTTTGTAAAAATTAGTTATCAAATCCTTCATAATCATCATCATAATCATCATCTGACATCATAAGTTCATTATATACATCCTGAGATACATTTGCAAGTGCTTCGTCATATGGATCCAATTCACATGTTGACCAAAAGCGAACTAATGTAGGACTGAGGACCAGCGTTGCCATATCGTCTCCCTCACATATCTGGGAGTTTGAAAGTTAAAATTCTGGAAATGCAGTGGAAAATCTGGATAGATAGATAGATAGATATCCAGATTTTCCACTGCATTTCCCAAATTTTAACCTTCACACTCCCATATATATATATATATATATATATATATATATTTTTTTTTTATATTTTTTTTTTTTCCGGTAAAGTATTACATTCGCGGCTCTATCTGTAAAAGTAGCAGAAAAAAATCAAGAATTATGACCAAATAATGCAGAAAAAAACAATAATTATCACCAATTAAATAACTAAGGTTAATTGAATGGCGGTTAAGTCAATTGTACGCCCTTGATGATTGGTTAGATTAAGTCGTAATATTTTCGTTAACTAACGAAAATATCACGACTTAACCTACCAATCGTCAAGGGCGTACACTCAGCCGTACAGTTAACCTAACCGGGCATTCAATTGACCAGGGGCAACTGACAAGTAGATAGATCACAGCACTGCATTATTACATGTTCACACTAGAATAATTATAAAGTCCAAAGAGTAGGAAATGCACACTTCACGGCAGAAAGAAACCCAATCCATGAAGGTTTTCACTGAAATGTTTAATGCAAATCTGACATGTTTCATAGAAAAAGTAGAATAGCAGAAATAACGAGCAAATATAATTACTTGTCTAATACGAAGATGGGATCCTTCACAAAACGTATTCTTCGTTAGGGATAATTTAAAGTTGCACATTTTACTGTTTGACCGACGCTTTTGGCAGCGAAAGAACTGGGTATTTTTATCAAAGGAACACACTTTCCCACAATTAGAGCACTTTTTCATAAACAGTAGCAGTTTGTGACTCTGGCTAAATTTAACATAATCCTCTGTAACTATCATAGTTTAAGCTCACTGACGGAACATCCAGTGCACACATCCATCATCAACAACGTTACACTCCAAACTGACGCATTTCCACCTCATTGCCACATTTTATAGGCAATTATGCGGCGGAATGGCACAAAGTAGTTCTTATTAAAAATATTAATTAAAAATTTTTGGAGAAATTTAAAAAAAATTAGAGATAACAGGGTTTTACTTATTCTATATTTATATAAATACATGACTTTTATAACTAAAAAGTTGATTTTCGTGGAGCCGTGAAAGTAATACTTAACCATATTTTCCACTGCATTTCCAGAATTTTAACCTTCAAACTCCCAGATATATACAGGGTGTTTGAAAATTTTCTGTACAAATTGTAATGGGGGATAGGCAACACCAAGACAAATCCTTTTCGTCTATAAGTGTATGTCCGCTGACGTCACCATTCGGCGTGAGAGGGCGCCGCTGCAATTGGCTAAAAGGTGAAGTGGGCTAGACTCGCGCTTGCCGCGGGCATTCTTAAATCGGACGTAGTACGCGTAACATGGAGCGCTTCACGACTGCTGAGATGGCTGACATGCATATGGTGTATGGGGCTGCCACTGACAACGGAAGAGCTGCTGTGAGGTTGTACCGACAGCGCTTCCCAAACAGACGTGTGCCAAACCACCAAACGTTTGCGCATTTGAATCGGCGACTGCGATTCTTGCTACGAGGTCTTCTGAGTAAATGGGAGTCTCGTACACGAGGTTCTTCATGTGTCCCCACAGGAAGACATCGAGGCATGTTAAATCGGGCGATCTCGGTGGCCAGGCTACGGGCCCACCCCGGCCTATCCATCGGTCCCCAAAAGTGGCATTCAGATAATCCCGCACATCGTTGCTGGAGTGTGCTGGGGCCCCGTCGTGTTGAAACCACATTCGTCTACGAATAGCCACGGGAACATCTTCCAGCAGTTCCGGCAACGTTTCTTCAAGAAATATCCGATAAACCCGCCCGTCGAGTCGGGCAGGCAGCAGGTACGGCCCAATGAACTTGCCATGGACGATACCCGCCCAAACATTGACGGCGAACCGTTCTTGATGAGCATGCACCCGTGTAGCATGTGGATTTGCGTGCGCCCACACGTGAGAATTGTGCATGTTAAACACACCCTCACGTGTGAAACAGGCCTCATCTGAGAACAGCACATAAGCCGGAAAATTAGGCTGCACCGCTGTCTGCTGCAGAAACCAGCGTGCGAATTCCACACGAAGAGGGTAATCCCGAGGTTGTAATGCCTGGACTCTCTGACGATGAAACGGATGTAACTGCTGCTCGTGCAACACTCTCCATACCAGGTCGTGGTTCACACCGAGGATACGTGCAACACCTCGCGTGCTTGCGCTTGGATTGTCCTCAAATCACCGTAGGATTTCTTCTTCCATGTCAGGAGTGCGCACGTTTCTCTCCCGACCAGTGTCATGCATGTTTGCATGGAATGTTCCAGTTTCTCGCAGTCGCCGATGCAAATGCGCAAACGTTTGGTGGTTTGGCACACGTTTGTTTGGGAAGCGCTGTCGGTACAACCTCACAGCAGCTCTTCCGTTTCCATTGGCAGCCCCATACACCATATGCATGTCAGCCATCTCAGCAGTCGTGAAGCGCTCCATGTTACGCGTACTACGTCCGATTCAAGAATGCCCGCGGCAAGCGCGAGTCTAGCCCACTTCACCTTTTAGCCAATTGCAGCGGCGCCCTCTCGCGCCGAATGGTGACGTCAGCGGACATACACTTATAGACGAAAAGGGTTTGTCTTGGTGTTGCCTATCCCCATTACAATTTGTACAGAAAGTTTTCAAACACCCTGTATATATATATATATATATAATATATATATATATATATATTTCAATTTTGGAAATCTTGGAAATGTACAATTTTATATAGTTTATTTTAAGCTTTATTATTAATATCATTTATTTATTTATTTAGGAAAAGGCATGTTTTTATGTCATCTCTCTTCGGGGCTAATCTGCGGTGGAGGCAGATATTTTAAAAACTATCTTAAAATGCAGATGTCTTTCATTGTATGCACAGGACGTAGATAGTGGTGCGAGTTGAAATGGCTCATAATTGTTTTGTCCAGACGCTATTGTCTTTGTTCCCCAAGGATACACATTATGATAAGAACTTCTGGCAAGAAGGCAATTTTAGAACAGATGTTTTTCAATCCTTCATACATGTTTCAGATGATTTATTGTATGTTTAGGCCTTCCAAGGATAAGCTAATCAAACTACAAAACTCCAGGCATCATCAGCCAGTATTTTAAAATCATTTACGCAGAAATTAAAATTGACTTGACCACGTAAGTAAACAAATTTATCATACAAAACAAGATTCTTTGAATAAAGCACACCTTATATGAGCAAATACTTATATTGTTCTCTCTCTCTCTCTCTCTCTCTCTCTCTCTCTCTCTCTCTCTCTCTCTCTCTCTCTCTATATATATATATATATATATATATATATATATATATATATATTAGGGTTATGACTTTTTAATTTTTTGTCATAAATATTGTTTCCTGTATCATCAATCGATGAACTTTTGCTTGAAAACAATAAAAAAGGGCCTAATTCTTCAGAATTTAAAAAAATGGAAGTGTAGTTTCAGCTCAAAGATCTTTCAAGACAAATTTTCAGATGTCAAAATCACCTTCTAAGAGCTGAAACTACACTTCTTCCATGCTCATAATATTGCTCAGTTATGAAACGCAGCTGTTCCACAGTCCATGCAGTCATCTTGAAGGGTTAGTTTTAACTAACACTTTTATTTTGTTTTGTATCTTATCTTGTCTTGTATTGTCAAAACCTATACAATCTTGTACAAACTTGTAACTATCCTCTTTCGAATGATGCGTATGATTTTATAAAAGGACTTATACTTTAAGAGTTACAGGGGTTTCTTTTGGGTCCCATTTCTCTGGATCACCCTTTATATTAGTATATTCGAGACAGCTGCATTGCACCATTCTAGATTGGTTACCTAGTATTTTCTTGAATATTCAGGAATATTCCAGAAATACACGTGACTGCCTTAAGCCACGCCTTCTCTGGCCTCTATATAAGTGTTGCCGGATGAGGGTCTCGCGCATTCGCTCCTCAGACAGTGCTGGTGAACAGAACACATATCACGTACAATTTATCATTAACGGAAAGTACTTGTTCCAAGTGAATTTATTTATCTCAGGTTATCTATCTTACAATGTCGCATAAGAGAAGTGCTATTGAATGCGAAAAGGGCAAAGAAACTTGGACGAAGAATCTGGTGCAGTTTCAGAACTCACACAAAAGAAGAAACGTCTCATCAGAAATGTCACTTCTTTTCGAACGAAGCCGCTTGCCTCTCCAAATACATATTGCTGGAAGATACCTGTTTCTAGGCAACAATGTAAAAAGTAGAAAAGACCGGGCAAAGGTGATTTGTAATGAAGTCATTCAATTATGGGATAAATTTAATTTTCCACATGTGTCTAATCAAGTTGTTCAAAGCAAGATCGAGAAAGTCTTGAAGACATATGATGAATGTGTACGGCGTGGCAAGTATTCAATACTGGATGAACTATTTGATATCACAAAATTAGATGGACAATGGCTATGCAGTGAGGACAAAAAGTTTTACGATCTGCAAAAGGAGAACAAAGGTGAAGTGGGATATGTGACTGAGAAACTAGCAGGCAAAGAAACTATCCCTCCATCAAAACGAATAAGGAAAACCTCCAGTACTTGCGTGGCGTCCAATTCTTCTGCCATCGAGTCCATCGATGTGTTAGATAGTGATGCAATAACGAGTGAAACAGAACCTAGTGACCATGAAGATGACTGTGAATCTTCCGCAAGAAAGCCAATGCGTAGACATTATAGCAAAACTGCAATTGCAACCAATTTAGTAATATCTTCAAAATTATCAACAAGCAAAGCTGCAAAAGTCTGCAAACAGCTGTCAAATGAAGGAATCAATATACCAACACCATCTCAATCAGGTATTTACAAATCAACGTTCAGAGAAGCAGTTCGACTGAAAGAAGAATGAAAGAAACGCTGCAACTAGAAGATTGGTCATTGCATTTTGATGGTAAACATATTGATGCTAAGGAATATCAGGTGGTTGTTCTGAAAAATGAAAACAGAGAAGTCAAGTTAGGTGTGTTGTGTTTGGCAAATGGCAAAGCTGAAACTATCTCTGATGGAATACGGGCTCTTCTGGATGAGCATAACTTATGGAGCAGCATAAAAATGATGGTAGCAGATACAACAAGTGTCAATACAGGAAAATTGAATGGAGTTATAGTCAGACTACAAAGATTGTTTGCAGAAAAGGGGCTTGATAAGCGACAATTCATTGGCTGCCAGCATCACGTACTGGACCGAATACTTCGTGTGGTGATGGATGACGAACTTGGAGGTAATAAAACATCACCAAACATTGATTACCCTTTTGTTTCAGACATCATGAAGAAATATGACGAACTTAAAGCAAATTTTGAAAATGGCGAGGAAGAGATTTGTGAAAGTTCAGGATGGCGTGATGACATGAAGTTTCTGTTTCATCTAACACGTGTTTTTCGGTTTCTTGAAGAAAATGGCAGATTTCCAAAGGTACATTTTCGAAAAATACCAAACATCAGCAACGCCAGATGGAATTCAAGAGCAATATTAGCAATCCTAACCTATATACTTCTACCAACACGAAGAGAATCTCTGCATAAGATTTGCAGATTTATTTCCTACGACTGGGCAGACTATTGGTTCAGCAATCAGATGTATAAGAAAGATGATTATTTATCATAAATTGTCCAATATCTTGCAACAATACCGAAAAGCACTAAATACTCTGGAAAATCACTGGAACAGAGACCCATCTGCAATAGCTATACCAAGGAGCAACCAATGTGCGGAACGTGCCATTAAGGTGATGCAAGAACTTTACGTAAACTGTAAAAATAAAGACAACCTTAATCACAGGTTTATTTTAAGCAATAAGTAAAACAATTAAAACAATAATAGAGTAAATGTATAATATTGTATTTGTATAATTAATATGTATTGTATAGGTATAATGTTGTATAATATAATATATGTTTATGTATAATAATTGTGAAATAAACATGCAAATTTCTGTTTATTATTTTATTAATTTTTTCATTTTTATTTTGGGGTGAAGTTTTTTAAAAATATATCGAAAAAACTGTTATTTTCATTGTCAGGGGGCAAAAGTTCATCGATTTATTATACAGGAACATGAGGTTATAAAAATGTCATAACCCTAATATATACAGTATATATATATATATATATATATATATATATATATATATATATATATATATATATATATATATTGGAATAAATAAATAAGCAGTTTTCCAAATTAAAATTGAGTTGACCATATAATAAAAAATTTATCATACAAAAAAAGATTCGAGTTGGGTTCCTTTCTTCGCAAATATGCAGTTTTCCCGTAAATGTTAAGACACCTTCCTCGGCAAAATATTTTTCACAGAAAGGTTGTCTTGTAGCAAGATAAGAGAAGTATTTTAAAATTATTTTCTGTCAGTTTGGTACAACACACATACAATACATACGTCTTTCTAATCAGCAAGTGACCATATAATCAAATATGCAGTTTTCCCGTAGAGGTTAAGATATCTTCCACAGCAAATATTTTTTCACAGAAAGGTTGTCTTGTAACAAGATAAGACATGTATTTTAAATTTATTTTTGCAGAAATCCAAATTAAAATTGAGTTCTTCGGAAAAATATATCATGGATTCGTCCAATAACGACACTGTGAGAAGGGCCCAGGACCTCGGTTGGTCGATATGCGGTCCTACACGTCCAGCGCCGCCCAAAATTCACCGATAGCACAACCAGACTTCGCGGAGTTAGCCAATCACGACACTGTGAGGCGGACCCAGGACCTCGGGTTTGTCGATATACAGTCCTACACGTCCATCCCCGCCCAAAATTTACCGCTAGCCAATAGGAAGCTAAGGACTGCGCTTGTAGGTTGGTCACATGCCCCCTTATAAAAGGAGAATTTCGAAGCGAGACTCAGTTTCGTTCGTTCATTTCCAGCTAGCGAATTACACACCATGAGTCAACTGTACGAATACCCCGACCTGTTTGAAGCTCAAGACTTTTACGCTCAAGTAGCACGACTAATTTTCAGCGCGGCAGACCAGGATGCGTTATTTTCTACCCAGTTTGTTACGAAAAATTGCAACGAAATGCAAGAACCGTTCAATGAAGATGATATTGAAATGTGAGTAACTTATAAGTGCCTAGCCTAACTTTATTCAGTGTTTTCCTACAACGTAACATTAATCCCATAGTTTTCAATTATTCTCTGTTTCCATAGCTATTATATTAGCATATATATACAGTGCCCGCGTAAAGTATCCGATCACCCTTGAAATTTGTATTTTTTACATAAAAAACAATGTTTAAATGTATACTAACCTTATATTAGTATTTTGTCATCTGTCCTTTGGTTTGGATGACTTGTTCTAGACGTTTTGGCATGGATTTAATCAAGTTTTGACAAACTTCCACTGATATTTCCTTGCACCATACCTTTTTGATGGCCTCTTGTAATTTTTCGACTGAGCCAGTGTCGTGGCATTCAACCTTATTTTTTATTATTAGCCACAGATTTTCTATCGGATTGAGATCTGGACTATTACCAGGCCAATCCAAAATATCAAATTTATTGTCAGTAATCCATTTTGTCACTATTTTGGCCCTGTGACATGGTGCACCATCATGCATGTATGTTTTTGTCCTTTGGATTGCCATTGCCATTGGAAGTTTATCCTGTAGCATTGCTAAATACCGTGCACCATTCATAGTTGTGTTCTTCGGAAGAAAATATAAGTTTCCACGCCCATAGTAACCGAAACAACCCCAAACCATCACACTTGGAGGGTGTTTCATTGTCTTTAGGGTGTATTTAGGGTCCATCCTATTTGAGCCAATAGGCCGGCGAACCTTTTTTGGACAACTTCTGAATGTCAAAAATGTCGACTCATCGCTAAATAAAACCTTCTTCCAGTCATCAACAGTCCAATGAATGTATTTTTTACAAAATGCGACACGTTTTTTACACATTTTTTCATTAATGAACGGTTTCTTAGCAGCATGGCGAGATGGTAATCCGAGTTCTTTTTGAAGCCGCTCCTGGATAGTTCGTTCAGAAACACCAGATAACAAATTATTCATATTAAATTTTATTTCTTTCGCAGTTATTGTTGGGTTTTTCAATACTAAACGTTTCATAAGTTTGTCTGTTCGCGAATTTGTTTTTCTCGGTCTGCCAGATCGTTTTTTAGGGACTGGCGTGGTTAGGCCACCATTGTTCTTAGCCCGTGAAACCCATAAATTAACGGTACTTTGGGATATGTTTAATTCCTTAGCTATCTGTCTCTGTGATTTCCCACATGCATGCAAAGCAACAATAGCACCTCGACAATCACTCTTAAGTTGTTTTTTAGCACACATTATATATAAATTTTATTTACACCACTTTCTGTAAAAAAAAAAAAAATCAAGAAATTTACACAAACAGTGAAATCTGACAAATTTGAGACACAGCCACCCGCAACGAAGGCTACCAGAACACTAATTTGAGAATGCGTTGGATAGCTCTCATATCAGCGAGCAACCTCAAAGTTACCAGATGTCGCTAGAACAAATAGAAAGTGAATTACGTGTCTGTGAATATCAAGGGAAAATATTGTATTTTCTTGAGTGATCGGATACTTTTCGCGGGCACTGTATATATATATATATATATATATAATATTATATATATATGGTGTAGCTTAATAATATTTTTCTCGATAATTAAAGATGAATTTTTCTCGTTTATAATATAACCTGACCTGACCTAGCACAATTGTGCCTAATAGGGTCACATTTATATACATCGTTTCATTCAGGGTTAATTAACTTATAAGTGGCATAATAAAGGGCCAGGAATCGAGACCCGGTGTCGGCAGGCCTTGTCTTAGCACTCGAAAACTGTCAGGATATCTGCTTTTTTATTAGTTTTTAGTGGCATTTCCTCTTATTGTAACTCTTTAATTAAATTAATTTACTTTTACTTAACTTTAATTGAATTAATGTGAACTAATCATGTTAATTTCTCCTTATAGGACCGATGCGGAACTTGATCGTATTATAGCCACTTTTGATGAAAGTGAAATAAATGCTATGGATGCTTCTCCGCATAGCCAACCCAGCGACCTGGATACAAAAGTCGCGGTATTGGTACGGGACAGCGAGTGCCAGTTTGTAGAGGAGCTAATGTAAGTGTTTTTAGATTATATAGTGTTTTTACTTTTCTTGTGGAATCGTGAACAATAAGTTTGGGTAGGCCAGGTTAGGCTACGACAGGTTAGGATATATATATATATATATGGTGTACACAAAATGATTTAACTGCATCCAATTTCATGACATTTATTTAAATTACAGGGCCGAAACGGAGCTAGATCGCATTATAGCCACTTTTGACGAAAGGGTGATAAATGAAGTGGTAGCCACCCCGCCTAGCCAACCCAGCGATACAAAAATCGTGGTATTGGCTCACATCCGGTCAAGCGAGTGCCAGTTTGTAGAGGAGATTATGTAAGTATTTTTTGAGGATAAGAACACAAACCAATATATTTTCATTTATTAAATAGCAGAAAACTTGTACAAAAAGGGTCAGTGCCCGTCACATAATTCTTAATGGATACAAATGTATATACAGCTTTACACAATATACATCTTACACATTACAGGGGGTACTAACATATGGGAACTTTTTTTATCTGTCTGCATACATATTTACCATTCATATTTGTGTCGCATAAATCGAATAATTTTTAAAAAATTCATAAATCCCTTCCCACGTGACATATGCATGAGAAACAAAATACAATACAATCCACATGTTTCAGTATAATATCCTTGGAGACGATATGGATTCCAAATAATCAGGCACGCCTAGCTGCGCTATAAAATTTACGATTGCCGAGTCATTCCACGGTGGAAATCCGATTGAGTCAAAATAGTACAGTCTTTCCTTAGTTTTAAAATAGATTGCAAACCAATGAATACCCTCACCACCCACAATGTCGGTGTTAACGATAACCCCGTACCAGTTTCTCGTACTAGCCAGCTTCAATATTTCATTCTTCGTAAAAATACCGATAAATTTGGAACGTGAAGCAATCACTTTTCATCGCTCTCTGGAGTGTATTCGCACTCACTTTAAAAATCTGTGGTAACGCCCCTGAAACGATCAACCTCTATTAGTGCCTGTGATTCTAGATACACGAGTGCACTTATAGGCGCGTCTATAGGTTTGGCAAACTCCAACCTCACTGAGATGTTTCCGCTCTGTTGTAGTCTTAAATGCGTATTTACGCCAGCAGTTAAGTCTGGCGTAGTGTCAAATGAATAAATGTTAATTTCTTCCACAAACTCTTTCTGTGTTATGCCGAAACCAAGTTCATCACATGCTCCTGTATTATGGGCAAGACTACTATATGCTCTCGCGCAGAGCGGGAACACAGCATCTGTTGAGTAATCCATATTCATTACCCCACCCAGAGCGATGCCATTTACGTATAGAGTAATGTTTTTAAGACCGAAATTCTCGAATTTTAAGGCACTCTTTTTATAATTTCCATTTGTCGAGGCATGGTCTTGCATTCCAATTAAAATCCTTTTAGGTAGGACTCCAAGAGCAATGTTTTTTTAGCTGTTTCGATGACAGCCCTGCGGGAATCGTGCACAGTTTGATCTGTACCTTGTTAATTGGATATTTTACTGTGGCATGTATCAAATCTTTCTCAATTTCTATTTGCTTCGGGGAATTTAATTTCACTCGGCGTATACGCAAATGCGTTTCCATAATGTGTATCACAACGGGTTTCGCGCCTTCTTCTTGATCAGCCCCCAGATTTATGCAGATCTCAGGGTTCGTGCGGGTAAACTTCAATTTCATATCCACCCCGTTCATAAGCAACTTATCCTGGAATGTAAAGTCTGTATGCAGGCGTCCAAAACATTCGTATATCTTTTTTTTAGAATTTTAAAATTTATCCTTTATTCCATTATCATCTTTAGTGTGATAATACCCCTCGGTGGTTAAAAAGGTGTCCTTCGCTTCTTTTGAAAAGTTGAGGACATTTTCCAGCTAGGCTCGTGGGTGATAGTACCCCGCGCCTGCCGAGATGTTAGTCTGATTTAAATATACGTCACACTGGTTGAATATGTAGTGCAGAAAGTTGGTTTCAGGGTAGGCAGCGTAACTATCATCGCAGTCCGTTCCGTCAGAATGGGCTATGCGTAGTTTAGCATACCTGTGCATGCAGCTCGGGTCAAAAAAATAAGGGCCTGAGCTGGGTATCACGAATTCTATAGGGGCACTGGGTGAACTAATTGTGTTTAACGGGTTAATTGTAATAAAGTCACTATGTTCAATAGAGACCTGGGTAGGTGGCATATCAAAGAGGGACAGTTCCGATTTACAGCATTGTGAACACGGATGGATGAAACGTGCCATGACGAGTCAGAAATAGTGCCACCTCCCTCGGCGAGTATTAGTCAATCTATGATTCGTGAGAGTAGCGTCCTCAGCTTATATCAGTTAAAAAAATGATCAGCCATAGGTTTCATACGCTTTGAGCACTTCTTTTTTTATTTCCTTTTACGTTTAACGCCACTTGATGGTATCCCCTTCTTCCTAGCAGATCTCTTCTTTCCGCCACGTGTTGGTAGCCCCTTATTCCTGACAGATCTCTTCTTTCCGCCACCACGCATTTTTCTCTTCGCATCTTTGATGATTTCATCCCGTGTACGTTTAAAATGTTTTTTTTTAAAGTTTCTTTATGCATAGTGTTAACCAATATGTCTTCTGCCGCGTTAAAACCTGTTTGTAACGCCTTCCTCCCTAGGTACCTGGCCCCCCTCTTCAACAGTGGGACAGCGGTGCGTAGTATGGATGAAAAAATGGACCCAAGTCCACTACCACGCTGGTATCTCACCTCTCGATAGACGGTGAAAGGCTTTCTGTCCATTATAACTCAGTGCGTCGAAAGTGCAGCTTCACTGTTAAGCTCCCATCACCGAATGGGAAATTTTTACCCCCAATCGTTCTTTTATATATTGAGATATTGGTTATTAGATTAGTTGCGACATTCACATAATGGGGTATGTCATATGTAATACTCAAACTCCTTCCTGTATGGTTGGGGATGTGAACTATGCGTAGCAGGCGTGCCTGGGTATCCCCAACAAACTGGTGTTCCGCTATATTGCTATAAATATAGCACATGTCTGGAGGCTGAGAGCTTTCATCGAATTTCTCCATCTTCAATTGATACACTAAGGTGGACAAGTCATGCTGTGCCTCGTGAAAGGGGTCTCTTTGGAAGGCTGATTGATATCGCCCCTAGGTTATAACTTTGAACACTCTTCCGTCTTTAATATTTCTGTTAACCTTTGATTTTAGGATTAGAGTATGTGCAGGGTTTCCTTTGTTTACGATTTCGTATAATAAATCATTCGTAAGATTTGAGTTTTTTAAACTCACGTTTAAGTCTCTCACAACATCCTCAGCCGAACCATAACGGCCCGGCCCTAGTGTTACTTCTGTACTGTAAAACCGTGCAACCTTAGTCCGGGCGATACGTATAGGTTCATCCCGAGTTAACCCGGCTTTTGCACACTCATTACAGTCTCTAAGAATCGTAAAAACGATATCTTTATAATCAATATTTAAAAAGAGGGTGTCCAGCTGAATTTCACATATCCCCACCTCATACGAATCACGACCCAACTCAATGGGTCCATGGAGGTCTGTTACAAAGTTGGCTAGTGTGTTGTTAGGGTGTACAGACAGGGACGACGAGGACGGGAGTGTGACGTAGAAATGGTTAGGAGTTATGCTGCATACTAATTAAGCTTCATTACTGCATCAGCTTTTATATAGATATTGAAGCTTTCTGGGTAACCTAGCCACTTCACCAGGTACATTTTTCTCTTTCCTGTACCTTTGCTTCGTATAATTTTCTCAATTTTAAACACATTTTTCCCTAAATTAAATACCACTTTCTGCAATTCCTCGCGATAAAAGCCTCCCGAGATCTCTTCTCCATTCAAATCTTCAAAGTAATACATCATTATCTCACCTTTAGGCCTCATAGCACTAACTTTAAAAATCTCGCGTGTCCATCCTTGCTCAAAACCCTTCACGAATTTATTTCCCGAACGTGACAGCCTTACATAGTCATTGATTTTGAAACGCACAGTGTGTGGTGGTGGTTGTGGTGGCACTCCATCTCTTCTCGGGCGCTTGCCTCTTTCTAAAACATCGTTAGGCGTTGTACCAATCGTACGATGGTGTGAACGGTTTTAGGATGAAGCCAATGAACCGAGAATGTTTATATATCTGTATGTGTTTTTATGTGTAAAATATCGGTGCATGCGTTCCTTTATGGTACGTTGAACTCTTTCAGCTAAAGAAGCCTTATGTATAGAATTGGATGTATAATAGCTGATATTAAACTCTGACAGCATGTTCTGTAAAGCGCGTCCTGTAAATTCTTTTCCCATATCCGTACAAAAATAGCCTGGAATCCTGTTTTCTTTCAACATCAGCGTTTTGGCCGCCTTAGCAACTGTTTCAGGTGATTTATTTTTCAGGGGAATTAACCAAAGGTATCTAGAGAATACATCTATATGAATAGGATGTAACGGTAGCCATCGTTAAACATTGAATATCTTTGCATGTCTGTTAAATCTGCCTGCCAAATAGAGTCAATCGAGGCGGCTGTTGTCTTGGTTGTTTTAAACCTTTTTCTCACCGGCTTATGAAGTGTAGAAGCATCCTGCCCCCGCAAAAATCTCCCAACATCTTTTTTTCTTACACCATAAACACCTCTGTACAATCTATTAACACCACCATAGGATGCGGGGTTAGAAATGTCATAATAGTGCTTACTTAATACGTTAGCCATTTGCATATATTAGAGGCACGTGGATGAGGTTGGCCGCCTGCTCTCTTCTTTCTCCTCTTCAGAGACACTGCAGCTGCTGGGGGCGAAGGTGTACTCAGTTGTGACACGTGCGATGCATGTTCCAAGTCTTTTAACCTATTCAGATTACCTATCAATGTTTTGGGGACATTTATTTGTTGTAGTCTTGCTTTAATATGCCTCCATCCTGATGGTGAGGGCCTATCCCACTTTCTCACCAGATCATGAACAATATCAACGATATTGGACCCTTGCACCCTTGTTCCTTCAACAATAACCTCGCCTGTATCGGTCCACTGTATGATGGTGTCCTCACTCAATAGATTATAAAGACTTACCCCTTTATTCCTCAATGTATGGGGGAGGCTGTTTTTCAGCACATGTTCGATGTGTTGTGTTCCGCTGCTCTTTCGTTGCCCAGGTCCTGCATCGCTATGCTTAGCGCTATTCGAGCTGTGCCTCACGGGAGCTCTGTAGGATGCTTATAATCTTCGTACTCATGAAGAAATTTCTGCAAAGCCTCTTGGTACAAGATCCTTTTCTCATCAGGTGCCTTTTCACTGTTTAATAGGGCTAGCAACTCACTTTCCATTCTTTTAAGCCTACTTTTACGGGGCTCTAGAACCGCATCTGGAGTCTTTGAACTTTGTAATGAAGCATACACCTCGTGCGGAATCACAACCACTTTCTTCATTATATTAATCTAGTCAGTAAAGGGCCCAAAACTGAAAATAAGATGGGCAGGAACGATCCTCCTCTTTGTACAATAATGCGCTTTTTCTTACCCACAGTCTGACTTTTATGAGCGAGCGTCCGTATTATGTTCTTGTAACGACGTAAGCGAGTCTTCTGAGAGGGTTTCATTGGGACATTACATTTTATAACATTAAGGCAGATTTCACTGATGCATTTTAAAAAGTCGTCATTCGTCATTCTGGAATATACACGGTTTCAGGTTCGCTTGGAAATATATTCCTTCTTAGAAGCACCCTAAACGTGTTTCGCGGGTGAAGGTCACAAAGCAAATAGCCATAACGTTGGTTTGTGACCTTTTTATAAACCTCCAAAAACTCCTTACGCTGATTCGGGAACATTTGACTGGCTAGTACCCCAATTTGTGACACATCTCTACGTTGCGCGAATAAGACTAGATATTGCGTATTTAGCGACACATCGCGCATGTATCTATTTTTGAAAAATAGATTCTGATTAATGAAGAACACGCTTATGTTATTGTTAAGGTGGTGGGAGAATACTGTAAATGTCTCGGCAAACGTTTTATCCATCTCCAACATGAGGTCGTCAATTACGATGACTGTATGTTTATTTCCCTTTAACGAATTAACGTCATAGACCCCCTTGTGGAACAAAACATCATCTTGGTACTCGTTGAACACTGATTGGTATGTCGAGTAGCACCATATAACTTTATGTACAAATTTTGAGAACATTTCCCCCTTTTCTTTAATGATTTTAAACACCGTTTTACCCCAACCTGTAGGTCCAGATATAATACATGTGGATGGGCTCGTGAACCTGAATTTTTCTACAGATTCCATTTCTAACACGTCACACTCCTAAGTGGGTCATTTACAAAATATTACAAATAATGAGTGCTGCTCCTTATATTTTGTTTTCTTCTTCTACAGAACCGTGAATGACGACGATGTACAGCACCCCATCATCGATATCACGGATTAACCCGTTGACTGTGCATCTACAGTACCCATACCCGCCGATGAGCCATCACCAGCGACACCTGTAACACGAAACAGTTCACAGCAGAGGTGTGATGACGAACCCTCCATGTCAGGTATAAAGCGTTCCAGGGTTGTTAGAACAGCAGTAATAGAGCCTCAGCCCTCAACGTCTTACGCAACAAGCCCCACAGTAGAGCCTTCCGCCAATATACCCCCTTATTCATCCTCCACAGCAGCTACCCGTTCTGTTGAGTCTGCAGTAATAGAGCCCCAACCCTCAACGTCTTACGCAACCAACCCCACAACAGCGTCTTCCTCAAATATACCCTTATTCATCCTCCACAGTAGCCCCGTTCTGTTGAGGATGGCATAGCATTCGAGTTGGTGCGCACCGCAACCCCAACCCCAGCCTTGACTAGAAATCGGTATATAGTCAGGGTTGATCCTAGATCCATGTATAGCAACGGTATTGAACACGGACTACGGCGCGTAGTAGAGCTATTGTAGAGTTTGCCCTTCAGAACCGCGACGAACGTGAAGTCAGGACGAGGCTGTCCTTCGGATTCGGGTCAGATGATGGTGATGTAGATGATTTTTGGATAGTAGTGCCATTCAGGCGTTTGGCTGCTGAAGATGTAGAGTATATATTAGGTCGTATAATGCAGGCCTCCCAAAGTAGTATAGCCTTCAATATGGACAACTTCACGGTAAATATTGACCGTGTATTCCGTGTTGCGGGACATAGTGCCACACCTTACACTCTTAACTTCAATTCTCAGGCTATTTACAGACGGCATATAAACGTCGATCGTGGTTGCGGCTTTATAGCAGTAGTCCTAGCTCGTATGTTTACTGTACTAAATACACGGCCAAAATTTGGTTGCCTACGGTGTGGAGCGTGCCCGTAAACTAGCTGTAGACTGTGAACTTGAGTTTGACTGTAATATGGGTCCTGAAGAGCTGAGAAGGGTAGAACAGGAAATGAATGTTCGTATAGTTGTATTTGGACTGGATGATCGTCGTAGAACTGTGTATGTTTTTAAAAGCTGTGTGAGAGATCGTACAAGACCCCTACTTATTTTAGGACTGTTAGGGTCAACGTATCTATCTCCCCATCCGTAATATAAGGGCTCTTTACGCGAGTTATGATAAAAGTCGAAAATATGGACGACAACATGATTTGTGTAAAGGGTGTCTCGAGTTTGCGGATGATATAATGAAACATTGTAAAGAATGTCACATGCTATGTGAGCAGTGTAAAAGTACCAAATGTGAAAGCCGTGTAGTTGAAGTTGAGAAGAGAGATTGTAATGTGTGTAGACGCACATTTTTCAATAATAACTGTTTTGAATTCCATAAATCAATTGGCACGTGCAGGAAAATGAGAATCTGTGTATGTGGTATGTTTCACACCTTGAATGGTAGCGGCGAGTTCAAGCATAAATGTGACGAAATTCACTGCTCTACATGCCATGAGAAATATAAGGCGGATGGTGTAACGCATGTATGTTATATGTAAGACGCCAAGCCTAAAAACAACCCTTGTATAACTGTGTACTACGATATAGAAACATACACGAACGCTGAAACCAAAGAGGTTATTCCACATTTACTTGTGAGCCAGACTATCTGTGATGAGTGTATGGAGATCGAGTGTGATGAGTGTCACAAATGTGGTAAACGGACAAACGTTTTTAAAACGAATGTCCACGATAGCCCTGTGAAACTATTTGTGTCCTACATATTGTCAAGTTAGCGGACAAGTTAAAAAAAATGACTGTGTATATTCTCGCCCAAAACGGTGCAAAATTTGACACAGTTCCTTTATAAGGAGTTGCTTGAGCACGAGACCTCTGAGATATTTACAGGTGATCCATTGAAAAGAGGCAACAAATTAGTACAGATGCAAATAAGAGGTAATGTACAATTTCATGACACTTTATTATTCACACCTTGTAAATCAGCAAAGCTACCCAAGATGATGGGGGTAGCAGCTGAAGTTTCAAAAGGATACTTCCCTTACACATTCCTCACTAGCGAAACTTTAAATTACGTAGGTCTACCTCCACCCAAACATTACTTTAACTATGATTGTATGAGTACAGATGAACGTGAAGATTTTGATCGATACTACAACAGTTTTAATGAACGTAATCCTTATAATATAGCTGATGAATGTGAGCGTTATTGCGTGAATGATGTACGAGTGCTTAGAGTATGTTTCCAGGTCTTTAGAAGGATGTACATATGCCGTTTCAAATGCGATCCGCTGCAAGTCGCAACCACCATCGTACCATTATGTTTTACGGTGTTCAAGAATAACTTCATGCCTAAAGGCACCTTGGCCATTATCCACAGAAACAACCCCCGCAGTTATGGGCACAAGGCTATTTACTGGCTCATACACCTCCAGCAGCAGACAGGTGTATACATAAAGCATGCCCGCAACACGGGGGAAGTACCCATTAAGGTTAATGGCCATGTTTTTTGGGTTGATGGTCTAAGTGAAAACCGTGTCACTGGCGAGAAGACTGTGTACTCCTTTAATGGTTGTTGGTGGCATGGATGCTCCCGTCCTGAGTGTGAAATCGTAGGAGATATCCACGGTAGATCTCCTGCCGACTGTCTTGCGTGGACACACACCCGCGATCAACTTATAGGCTCCCAGTTCACTCACAAAGTCTTGTGGGAGCATGAGCATGATGCACGGATGGAGACAGACGGGGCGTACCGTGAAGAAATAAGCACGATCAAGCTTTCAATGGTACTGGATCCTCTCAAATGCGGTGATAGCTTGTTCGGAGGGCGTACAAATCCCTTCAAGCTATACTTTCCGCCTACGGAGGGTGTGAAGCTCCACTACTACGATTTCTGTTCTTTATACCCCTACGTAATGAAGAACAATCCGTACCCCGTAGGTGCGCCTGAAAAAATGGTGGGTCCTAACCTACCCTTCAACGATTTTTCAAGAAATTTGAACGGGTACTATTTCGGCCTTTCTTTCGTAGACGTGCTTCCCCCTCGCGATTTATGGATGCCGATCTTACCCGTCGTTATAGATCACAAACTCATGTTTCCCTGTGCGTGAAGTGTGCGGAGAACAATGGTGATTGTGGCCATACACCCCACCAGCGTAAGATCAGAGGTGTATACACAAGCCCTGAGCTGGCCTATTTGTTCGCCATGGGTATAGAATAATGAAGATACATGAGGTGTGGAGGTTTAAGAAGCTACCCAACCTTTTCACACCATATATAAACGCATTTTTGAAGGATAAGGTTGAGGCGTCAGGATATCCGCGAGGGGTTGAAACCGAAGATGAAAAAACGTCTTATATTCAGCGTTACTGTGACCACGAAGGTATACAACTTGATCGTGCCCAATTTGTAAAGAATTCTGGCAAGCGCTTTAGTGCAAAATTGTGCCTAAACAGTCTTTGGGGAAAATTTGCACAGAATACCGTTAAAGGGAACTTTCATTTGGCACAAAGTTATAGTGAAGTCTGGGATTACGCCAACGCACCCGATAAAGAGGTCATGGAGATTGTGAATGTTGGTAATACTTACGTAATAAAGTACAACAATACTGAATTAGCCACAGATACCTCACGGGTTACAAACATTCCTGTCGTCAGCTTCACAACAGCCTACGCGAGCATCAAACTTTGGGGCCTATTGCATTCTCCCGGGCGGCGGGTTTTGTATGCCGATACAGATAGCGTGATATTCACAGCGAGGAGGGATGAATACATGCCTGCTATTGGGGAGTTCCTCGGTGAGCTAACTGACGAGATCAAGGATGAGTATGGGGACAACACATACGCCGACTCTTTTGTTTCAACAGGGCCAAAAACCTATGGGGTATGGGTGAGGATAGGGGATGAAACGAAGTATATCGTGAAGGCTAAGGGTATCACGTTTAACCAAGCGAATCGGCGGGTCGTCCACTTTGATTCGCTGAAGGAGTTAGTGTGCTTGGAAGATGATGAGGGTGGCCGTCCGCCCCAACTGACTGTAGGCACCCATAATTTTCGGGCGCAGAAGCATTGGGGCGTGAAGGAACTTAGGGGCACAAAGGTGTGCCATAACACCTATAGGAAACGCTACCAGGTGCCTGGTACCTATAGCACCGTGCCCTTTGGACACCATAATCTTTGATATGTCTATTGCTAACTTATTTATTACACGTATTTGTAAATATATACATCCTCATTATTTCGTTTATTAAATAAATCGTGTTTCAACTAGCGTTTTACTTTGCGTGTGTGCGTATGTACAGTAAACGGTTAAGCCACGCCCACTGTAAGACCGGCGATGTGAATCATGCCGCAACCTGAGCAGGCCTCTATCCCTGCTTTCTCAGTTGACCTCAGTATACCCTTGAGTTCAGACGTGTATTCTCTCGCATGGAATAAAAATAGTAATGACTACCTTTAATATCGCGTGTTCAGCATTTGTGAAGTGGTATTCTGCTATTCCCGCCTCCTTTGCCTCTTTTAAGGCTGCATTGAATCGTGCGAAGGATCATGATATTCAAATACTCTACGGATATTCTGGCGAGGGGGTTGTAGGATTTCGCGGTACAGACGATGTACTGAAGTATGTTATAGAACTAAGCTTTACAAAGGCTCACAGATACCTCATAGTAGAAGAAGCAACACTCTCAGAAGAAAAACAACAGTTATGGGTAGTGAGTCTTGTGGATGAGTGGTGTGATAAGCGGTATTATATCATATTACACCATACCGATTACTCGTACCCTACGAGTGAAAATGTAAATTTGGTCATCATGGACAATCTTAAGTATTTTTACCACTACATTAATATATATCATGATTAGGTTTGTAGTGAGGTTGTGGCTAAAGGTTTGTGTGAGTTTTTAACAGATTTTAGAGATGAGTATCGTCTGATAAACAAAAAGGATAAATGTGAACATATGTTTCTCTCTAATAGCGCACCGGATTGTGAAGATGTTTAGGAGTGATAAAACACTTAAAAACGTTATAAAATGTGTTTAGTTCGTGAAAATTACCCTGAAGGAAAATGTCTGGTGCGTATTCGAGGAAGTGGTAGTGATAAAACATTAAAACCGAAATTCATTCTTGTATCGGACAATTTCTCAAGACACCTGCCCAATATAATGGGATACAACAATTCATGTTAGGTCAGCGCCGTACACGTTTCATTAGATTATGGTGTGACTCTCCTCCCGTGGCGCCCAACCATGTACCTCACGGAGCATACGAGTTCGAACAAACCCATTCACGTTTCATCAGGGTGATTCACCCCGCCCGTCAAGCCGATCCTGCCTGTCTGCCTCCTGTGGCTCATAGTCATCTCAGAGCTTGCATCGAGTGGTTGTGTCATAGTCATCTCAGAGCTTGAACCGTGTGAACGTGCGAATACGATGGAACTCCCTTTGAGAAGTATTCTCATCGCATCGTACGACGTCTCCGTGACGGTCATTGCGCGTGTTCAGGCGAGAAACCGGCACCATTAGCTGTGTGCTTGAAACGATCTGCAGGCATGCAAGCAAACGTAACGTTATTTATTTAAGTGTTGAGGAGATGCATAAAATCTTCGTGGTAGTTGAGAGGTGGGCTGAGGACCGTTATAAAATACCAGCTGACGTAGGTACAAGAAGAGAGGTGATTAGTGACGCCGTCTCATATACCATTGTTTGTACATTGAGTGTAAATAACGAATAAGCACGCATTGATATACGACTAATGTGGAAGAACACAGCTGATAATGACGTTCTTGTTCCTACACGAAACCGTTTCATCCTCGACAGAATGTTTGAGATCGTCGGATTCCGTAAGCTGAACCCTATATTAGATGCGCGTATTACAGACATGATTTATTTTGATACGGTTCTTGGGTACGCATTAGCGTGTAGCGTCATGAGCGATACACGTAAGTGACCACCACAAAGTATGGAGAGCACGGCAGAAGGTACGGAGGGATCTGAAGGAAGCAGTAACTTACCACGATGTGGAAGTCACTGCTTTATTTTTTGATGGGCGGAAAGACATGACACTTGTCAAAGAGAAAAAGGGGAACAAATGGTACAGCACAGAGAAAGTTGAGGACCACTATGTGCTGGTCGGAGAGCCTGGAACCTTCTATCTAAGCCATCTGACACTGGAACGAGGAACTGGCACTGTCATTGCGGATGGACTTCAAAATGCGATTGAAGAAATGGGTATTGCAGACAAGATAATTGCAGTGGGAGCCGACAGCACAGCCACAAACACAGGGCACAGAAGTGGAGCAATACACCTGCTAGAGTGCCGCCTGGGTCGCCCTTTGCACTGGTTCATCTGTAGTCTGCATTTAAATGGACTCCCACTGCGCCACTTGTGCAAGGAACTCATCGGCCCAACAGAATCTGCAACTCAATGGAAAGGACCAATTGGCAAAGCTTTGGCCACATGTGAAAGTTTGCCACTTTCTTCTAGAGGAATTCAATGTATTGCTGATGGCCACACTCTCCCGGAGTCATGACCAAGCCTACCTCTACAGAATGATGAAAGCGATAAGGACTGGTGTCATTAATGAAGATGGGTTACAACTGCCAGCAGAATTTGTCGGCTATATGTAGCGATGGCGCAGCCAAGTGATGAACTATATTCACTCACACAGTTTGTCGTGTGCCACTATGGACCCATGTGGTTTAGCATCAAGTGCCATCCAAGGTGCACAGATGGCCCAAAACATTTCCTGGAGCAAATCAAGCTGCTACGATTACTGCCACCAGCTAGCAAGACTGTCACATGGCCTGTGATCCAAAGAAATGCATATTGGGCTCACCCTGAAAATGTTCTACTGGCAATGCTTGCAGATGCAGATCAAGCAAACCGGGAATTGGCCATCGATTTAATCAAGACCATTCGAGGAGCTCCCAAACCTGCTCAACAGCAAGTCAGAGAATTTCCGCCACCAAAGATCAAACAAAGTGCTCAGAATTTTAAAGATTTACTTCCACCAGTGGAGGAGTGCACAATGGAACCACCACTCACGAAACAGTTCTCTGTCGAACAACTCGATAAGATCACTGAAGAGCCCCTTGTTGTCCGGATACCATGTCACTCCCAAGGTGTAGAACGCTGTGTTAGGATGGTAACTGAAGCGTCTGGGGCAGTGTATGGAAAGGATTCAAGAGATGGTTACATTAGAGCAGTACTTAAATCCCGTGACTTTATGCCGTCATTCAAAACTAAACAAGATTTTAATGTATCATTTACTAAATAAAACTATCTAGTCTACCTACCTACCTATCTACAGTGTATATGTTTATTCCAAAAATAAATTTTTCTATTTTTCCTGAAAAGCAGTACATTGTAAGGGGTCAAATGATAGCTCAAACCCTAGGAAAGCAAGTGTTCAAAAGTTATGGGTAACTAGCAATTTTCACGATTTTCACATGCGAAAAAGGTGTTGCACTTGTCACAAAAAAATTTTGTTTTCATTTTTGAATTTAGGGAGGTCAGTTGTACAAAACCTGAAATGTGCCTCTTGATCCGTTACACTTTATCCAATGACGCTACACGCTAATACGCATACACCGCTCTGCTCGACGGATTTGTCGAATGTAGGAATGAACAGGGGGAGAACGGTCTAGATCTGGATGCATATTTAAAAGGTTTAGATTCTTCGAAATACCCTGAACTTTGGTACAAAGCGCTTGAGAGGTACAGAGCTGAGCTCGCCTACACTGTTCACCACCCTGAGGAGCTGTACCTCTGTGAATAGGTGTCGTTACGATTTGGTAGAATATTTCAATTGCCGCTATGCCGAGTGAAGAAGAGTTCACGATTGAAAAGTTCGGGACGTTAAGAAAAAATCCCCGATTGGAAAGGCATGATTATAAACTTGTATTTAATGTTGTGGTTAACGATGACATTTTTGTGCGTGCTTTTGATTGTGCTCTAGCCGTGCTTAAAGATAACGTGCCTGCCGAGTGTAAAGTGGGTAAAAAAATAGTATTGAATGATATGAAAGCCATTTATATTGAGTATAGGCCACCGTATCAGTTAAACGGTGAAGTGATGCTTGGACGGTTTTACCACGTCGTACAGAGTAACGGCGATGTGGATATAGACTCTATCATATGCGAATTTAGCGTTTTGCACCGTAGAACGTAAAGGCAATATATATTTTTCCTGTACTAATATGATTATACGTTTTGTATATTTTCAATATATTTAATATATATGAATATTTTTCCTGTACTAATATATTGATTGTACTATGTTTTGCATATTTCCAATATATTTAATACAACTATGTATTTTTCCTGTACTAATATTTTGATAATACTATGTTTTGTATATTTTCAATATGTTTTCAATTCATGATGCTATTATTTGATCATATATATGCCCCATTGTATTTCCATTAATTCATGTAAATAAAGAGAATGATATATTGGTGTTTTATTTATTCCGTTTTTATTGTACACAATTATATCATTTGTTTGGTTTCTAAAGTGGATTTCAGAATAGTTAATAAATTGCTATTTGTCAAATCGGTCTTCTAAGCCAGATGACGAAAGAATATAAGGATTAATTGAATACATGGCGCAATCTGGCAACTCAGCATTCTAAGTCAACTGGCTGAATAATATATGGAATAATTTAATGAATAACGAATCTGGCAATTCAGCCTTCTAAGCCAACCGGCTGTGGCGCCTGCTGGCTCTGGCTGATTAATATATGAAATAATTAAATACATGGTGCAAACTGGCAACTCAGCCTTCTAAGCCAACTAGCTGGATAATATATGGAATAATTAAATACATGGCGCAAACTGGCAACTCAACCTTCTAAGCCAACTGGCTGGATAATAATTATATACATGGCGCAAACTGGCAACTCAGCCTTCTAAGCCAACCGGCTGTGGCGCCTGCTGGCTCTGGCTGATTAATATATAGAATAATTAAATACATGGCGCAAACTGGCAACTCAACCTTCTAAGCCAACTGGCTGGTTAGGGACCCTATAAGGGAGCTGTGGGGTGGCTGGAGGAGTCATATGCCCTTGGCTCTCACCAAGCGAAGCCCCGTCCTCTCTCTCTCTCTCAGGTTAGGTTTGCCCCTTTGGGGGGTGAGGCCGTCCCAACTTCTCCCCCAAAGAGGTTCCCCCAGATTAGGTATGCCACTTTGGGGGGTGAGGCCGTCCCATCTTCTCCCCCAAAGAGGTTTTGCAACAAATGGGGGTGGGGTCTTGTAACAAAAAGGGGTGGGGGTGGCATTCTTGCAACATTATGCAATTGCATAGCGCTCTACCATTTTGCAACCATGCTACCCCACGGATCGACTGAACAAGTTATGAACTTGTAATCCAACGAAAGCCGAGAAGTCCGATGTTGCCAAATCCTTGTTTAAAAATGTAAATTCTAGATATTTAGGGAATATTTTTTGGAAATGTATAAAAAGTCTGGATATTTCGCACATTTAACCCAAAAAATCTGGAAATCTGGAAATAGCTTACAATGTCTGGAAAAATCCAGACTTTTCTGTGTATCTGGCAACGCTGCTGAGGACCTATGACGGGTAGACCTGTCTTTAAATACAAGCTAAAATAGAAGGTGGAAGGTTAATTTTTTAGACTGGCCCTATAAGTCGTCGACTCTCTACTTTAGAAGTTTAGGGGCATAATTTTAAGCTTAAAATACCGACTTATACGTCCCATTATACGTTATTTAAAAATTCATTCAAATAGTAGCTTTTTTGTTAATATCTAGCAATGCAAGCAGCCAGATGTATGAGAATTTACGTTTTTCAGCTACATAATATTACACTAGTCGACAAAAAGAATCCTATCAATATTTTAGTTTTTATATTAAACTTTTCAAAATGTCAACATAACGCAAAAAAAATTTGTGATGTCACAAAACTTTTAGACCCCCTCCCCTCTGTCACAAAAGGTCACAAAATTACAAACCCCCCTCCTCTAAAAGCGTGACATCATTTATGGACGCCCCCTTGTACTATTTTATGGGATTTATATCCTGCTAGTAAACTTATCATTATCATCATTAATTGGTAGAAAACTGAGGGTAGTTACAGTATTAACTAACGAGGAAGAATCAGGGTGAGCGAATGTAATTAGCGGTGTTCCGCAAGCGTCACTTCTGCAACTTCTGGGACCACTATTTTTCAAAATATATGTTAATGATTTTAATGTTAATTTAGTAGGTAAAATTTCTAAGTTTGTCGACGACACTAAAACTGTGGGTAAAGCAATTAGCTTACTAGATAGAGAGTTTACAGCACGATCTTAACAATTAGTAGAGTGGCCGAATAAGTGACAAATGAAATTTAACGTAGAGAAATATAAAGTTATACACATATATTATCATAACAGTAAATTTAATTAACTATAGAAGTAATATGTTAAACCAAGGCTCTGAAGAAAAGATGACAGGTGACACTGACATCCTCGCTTGTTAAAACTTCAAGAGTGTTTAAACTATTTCGAAAACTTTCAAAATTTTGTCTAAGGAAATCCAACTTTTTGTGCATCTTTTCTCGAGTACTAAAATGAACCTTGAGGTCAATCAAACCTAATGAAATTGTGATTGCTGATACCCAAAGTTTCACCAACAGTCAGGTTAGACTTAGAGAGTAGGTCATCATCGCTCGTGAATATGAGATCTAGTTTACTGTTACCTCTGGTATGACCGTCAACCCACTGACTTAATAGGCTATCATCTGCAAACTCCAACAATCTTGAGCCCTCAGCATCAGCCGTTTTGTTTTCCCAGTTTATATTACCGCAGTTAAAATCACCATAAATTACACTAATCTTATTATTCACTAATCTACTTAATTGATTGTGCAAGTTTATATCCATATCAACACGGTACTGAGGTGGCCTATATACTAGAAATAGATGCACTATTTTATTGTTCAAATTTAGTTCATTTCCCAATATTTCATGAACAGAAACAATATTACTATTTACTGGGTACAGGTAGTCACGAGCATATAAAAGTACTCCGTCTCCTTCCCTTCCACTCCTATCTTTGTCTTGTAACTTACTATTTCAAATTTTCCTACGAAGTACCATGATTCAGTTATTCCTATGATATCAAAGTTCCCAGTTTGTT
This sequence comes from Bathynomus jamesi, assembly GCA_023014485.1. NCBI lineage: Eukaryota > Metazoa > Arthropoda > Malacostraca > Isopoda > Cirolanidae > Bathynomus > Bathynomus jamesi. Next base: position 323,253 of record JAJOZX010002640.1, on the reverse strand, counting down.
TTTAATTAGTTTGTTTTTAATTGACCTAGCATTGAATTGCACAATTTTAAGGGATTTTAAATTAATGCTTCTCCTATTTGACCTGAGTCGTCTCCCGAAGCAGGTAACTCACCTAACACTAAGGAGGAGCTTGGTCAAACAATGCACTAGTAGTATTAACGACTGGTGGAGTAGGACTAACTACTGGTGGAGTTGGAGTAACTACTGGTTGGGGGGTCCTAATTTATAAAGATCATGCAAGTTAATGTTCGGAAGATAGCCTTATTTCTTCTTACCCTTTTGATTAAAACGAAACCCATCCGAGCCAAAGTATTCTCCACTAACGAAAACTGTAGGCCAAAAATCGACGAACTTTATTCTTTTACTCTCGCAAATGCGTTTAACTCTATTGTTTATGCTAATAGTTTTCCTTAAGGTACAACGACTAGCATGCATTTTTGGGAGAATTCCTACAACCATTCCCATGTTAGTATTTTTTTAATCTTATCGATAAGGCTTTTAAACTCTTTTTATACTGGCCTCAATATGACCTCCTATCCTTCTCTGAAAAATGTCAGTGCTACCAACATGTACAATGATGAGGCAACTTTTACTCTTGACGTTAATGTGGTCTAATTCCAGATTTATTGTCCGACTTGTGGCACCTGAAAAACATCTAAGTTTTTTCTTGGTCAGGTATTTTACTCCGAAAAAGTCTACTTGATTTCTGACTGGAGAATCCCCAATTAAAAGGGACTCCTCTTCTTCATCAGCGAGTAAGTCAAACCTATTTTTTATGGTAATTGGTTTAGAATCCTTGTATTTTGGTTTCAAGGGTCTTATATTTTTTATTACCTTGAATTCTTGTTCATTTGTTCTACTCTTCGGAATACTCACTGTGGTTTTCAAATGGGCCATACTTTGTTTTGAACGCTCAACCTTAGGGTTTACACTATATCCGATGTTGGGTTTTCACTCTGGCCTTGTCCACTGTTTTGGATTTTCAGTGCCACAATCCGAGCTTCAAGATTTTTTAGAATTTCCTTTAGCTCTTTAATTTTCTTTACATGGTTTTCTCTGAGTCTACAAAACAAACATGCACACAAAGTTGTAATGTCGGTGAAATTACCTTAAGGAAAGTCAACACACCAGTGTTGAACTTTACATTTAAAGCATTCGGCTTTCAGTTTACCTGAGCCTGTCATATTTTGTCTATTTTTAATGCAGTTTACAATACTTAAGTAAAAAGAAATGCAAACGTAAAAAACTTATCTATTTTTGAGAGGGTGACCGTTTTCTCACGCTGTCTGGCCTCGTACCTTGGAAAGGATTAAGTGATTAAGGTGAATTCAGCTCTAATTAAATACTAAAGCAAGGTAAATTAGATATGTTAAGTTAGATATGAAGGCACCGAACACTATTGTGTTCAAGGAGAGAGAGAGAGAGAGAGAGAGAGAGAGAGAATCTTTAATCTTTATTACAGGGACTTTCTATATGCGTTCTTAAGTGATATCGGTACTGCCTCAAGTTTTGCTTCTCATTGAAAAGTTACGATAATTCCTCAATTAACTTATTCAAATTCGCTTTCAGATATACAGTAGATACATTAATACAGAGCTAATGTAATAGCTATAGGCAGCTCGCAACATCATTGCTAAGTGTAAGTCTTCTGTACGTGGTTCATTACGAGTGAAAGCAATAATGCTTTGGGATCACTTTAACATATTGCTTCCCAAAGCATTCGGGAAGCAATATGTTAAAGTGATTCCTCCTGGGAAGCAATATGTTAAAGTGATTAACACTGGGAAGCAATATGTTAAAGTGATTAACACTGGGAAGCAATATGTTAAAAAGAGAAAGGTTGGTTGGTTAGAAAGAGGTTGATAATCTAGGAGATAACCTACCGACCGTAAACAAAGCTATAAATGACCTAACCGGGCATTCTTTATATATTTAATGTAGGTTAACTGAATGCCCGGTTAGGTCAACTGTACGCCCGCCCTTGATGATTGGTTAGGTTAAGTCATGATATTTTCGTTAGTTTTAACGAAAATATCACAACTTAACCTAACCAATCGTCAAGGGCGTACAGTTAACCTAACCGGGCATTCAGTTAACCTACATTAAATATATAAAGAAAATGAAAGGATGCAAAAAAGGAGCTACTCAACTCGGCAAATGATGTGGCGTGACCGATTCTTCCGAAATCCATTTTTTACCTTACCTTATGTTCTTTCGTGTGTTGGTCTCTCTTCACACGGAGGTCAAGCTGGTGGCCCCGCCTCTAGGTCTGGCCTGGTGGAGGAGCGAGTTACTTTCTTGCGCTCTCCACCGTACATAGCCAGGCACGCCCGGCTCATCTGGTACTGTCCTGAGCCAGGCATCCAGTCTTTTCTTGAAGACTTCAACTTTGACCCCCGTTACGTTTCTGAGGTCCTTAGGAAGCTGGTTGAAAAGTCTTGGCCCCCTGACAACCAAACTATTTTCCTTCAGGGTTGAGGAGGTCCCTTGTCGTGCTTTTAATTTGGGAACACTACACATTCTGCCTTTCCTATTTTCCAGTGTTGTTTGAATGGTAATTGGGTTTAGTTTTAGGTCTGGTACCAGTTTTTCGATCATTTTCCATATGTAGATTATGATGTACCTCTCTCTTCTTCTTTCCAGTGAGTACAGATTTAGTTTACGTAGTCTTTCCCAGTAGTTGAGTTCTTTGCAGCCATCAATCTTGGCTGTGAAATGCCTTTGCGTTTCTTCTAGTTTATTAGTTTCTTCCTTTTTATATGGGGACGTCAAAACTGAGCAGTATTCAAGTTTTGGTATAATCAGTGTTTTTAGCAGGGGAATCATTACTGTCCTGTCCCTTCTCTTGAACGTTCTTAGAACCTGTCCGGCGACTCTTTTTGCTTTATTTATCGCTATCTGATTTTGTGTTTCGAATTTCGCATCATCTGTCATTATTATCCCGAGATCAATCGCTTTCATGCTTCTCTGAATTTCCTGTCTATCTGGAGCATAATATGCAGTCTGTTTAAGTTCTTCTTTTCTACCATATCTCAAGAGTTGAAATTTCTCGGCGTTGAATGACATGTTGTTGTCTTCTGACCATTTGTATATTTTGTTCGTGTCCCTCTGCAAGGCCTCCACGTCATGTACATCGCTGATTTTTCTGCTGATCTTTGTATCGTCTGCAAAGGATGTTACTATACTATCAGTGGTGACTCGTGGTATAAATGCATGGGGGTGCGATTTCATAAAATTGTACGACAACACGGACTCACAATAGGCTAGCACGAATCCAACTGCCGCTCACAAGAGTACTTGTATTAACATATGCGGCTATGCCAGACGTACAATTCTAGTTAATTACAAATAAGTAATAATTTCAATAAAATACATATAAATGGTTTATATCATTATTACTGAAGTAACTATTAGTAAAAATAAAGTTGTTATTATAAAAAAAATTCGCGATTGTACTTATATTTTCATTACAACAGTAAAATATAATTTATATTTACTTGAGCGAAAAATCTGTCGCTCCATTCGGCTGCAATATTATTTTGTATTCAAACAGCAGTACGCTGTTTGAAGCTATGCTATAAGTTTAGAATATTATGTACTGTATGAAGGCTTACTCAAAATGCCTCATGAATCATGATATGCCACATGAATTTTTAAAATATATTTCAAGAATATTTAGTTTAATATCTTAAAATTAATATATTTTTTAACTGTTAAATTAATATTTATCGTTTCAAGCAAGGGGGAGCGACCGCTCCATCGCTCCTATACGCCAGTCGCCACTGTATACTATTGCTGTTTACTCCGCTGTCTGTCTGTTAGCATGATAATGAACAGGAGTGGGGCCAGTACTGTCCCTTGTGGTACTGAGCTGCGTACTTCCGATTCTGATGATGATATACCTTGAATTTTGACGACCTGCAGACGATCACTAAGGAAGTTGTAGATCCATTTTCCCACTTTGGCTGTTATTCCCATGTCTTTAATTTTATGTCCTATTATACCATGGTCACATTTATCGAAAGCTTTAGCAAAATCTGTGTATATAACATCGTAGTTGTCATTGCCTTCCAATGCATCTAGGATATTGTTGTAGTGCTCTATTAGTTGTGATAGGCATGATCTACCTGATCGGAATCCATGCTGATTTTCGTTGAATCTTTCCCGTGTCTCCAGGAAATCATAAATTTTCTCTCTAACTATTCTTTCAAATACTTTGGTGAGGTGGGACGTCAATGACACTGGTCTATAGTTCTTTGCTTGAGATCTGTCCCCTCCTTTATATACAGGGACAATGTTTGCTCTTTTCAAGATGCTCGGTATTTCCCCAGTGTCTAGGGATCTTCTCCATATCCAGTATAAAGGTGTAGCTATTTCATTTTTACAGTTTTTAATCAATAATGCGTTCCAATTGTCCGGACCTGCAGCTGAATGTAGTTTCATTTGTTCTATAGCTCTCGCTACATCTTCTGGTGTAAACTCAAAGTCTGTTATACTGTATACTCTCCTTGCAATTCCTCTTCAAAGAATGCATTTATGTCAGGTATCGCTTTGTCACTTTTTGGGGTACTGAAAACTGATTCATATTGAGCTCTCAATGTATCAGATATTTCTTTTGGATCGTCGGTTAGTTCATTATTTCCCGTCCTTAAGGGCCCAATAGCGGCGCGCGTTTTTGTTTTCCTTTTGGCATAGCTATAGAAGTATTTTGGATTTTCCTTTATTGCTTCTACCGCCTTTTCCTCTTCCCTCTCTGTATGGTCCTTAATCAGGGCTTGTATTTCCCTATCGATACCCTCCAGTTTTTCTTTTATTATTTTCCTGCCATTATCTCCGCAGTTTCCTAACTTCGCCTCCACTCTCTTTCTTTTGCGGAATAGTCTTCTCTTTTGCCTTTCTAGCCAGCTCCTCTTTCCTTTTGGCTGTGATTTCGGAGCATATTTTTCTAAAATTCTCAGCGTTTTTTCCTCCAAAGTTGTTAGCATTTCTTCCGTTGTTTTATTCTCGAAAATTGTTCTCCATTCTATTTGGGCCATGTGCGATCTGATTGCTTCCCAATTTATAGTCTTCGAGTTTAAGTTAAAGGCCCCGAATTTACTTCTTTCCACAATATGTGTATTGTCTTCTAATGCTGCCATCATATTTGTTGATATCTCGATTAAGTTGTGGTCTGAGATAATGGTTGGGGTTATTTTTTTTTATATCAGCAATCAAGTTCGTGTTATTCGTGAATACCAGATCCAGGCAGATATTTTTTCTGGTATTTTCTGTTATCTCCTGTGTCAGCATAAACTCGTTTGTGAGAGCCATCAACATTTTTGCTTGTTCCTGATCTTCTCTTGTGCCCCCCTTGTCCTGGTGAATATATATATTCCTATTCACCTTTTTGTATTTTATAAATGGGAAGTTAAAGTCTCCGCAGATCATTATATTGGGGGATGGAGGGTTTATGGCCTTTATTAGCTTTCTAATGTCATCAATGGCCTCCGAGAATTTTTCGGTTGGGGTGCTTGGAGGTCTATAGATGACTATTACTATCAAGTTTAGTTTTTCTATTTTCACTGCTAGGAGTTCCACATAGCTGTTTGATTTACTTATTACCGTCTCTGTCATATGACCTTCCTGTACATATATAGCACAGCCACCTTTCCGTCTCGTCGTTCTATCCGCTCTTAGTAAGTTGAAGCCCTCTATATTTATCTCTTTCTTATCAATACAATGTTCGCAGTTTTCACAATTTCCTTGGCAATCTTTAAGATGAGTTTCTGTGAGGCATGTGATGTCCGCCCTTGTTTCGTCCATAAATCCTTTCAGGTACGAAACCTTATTGAGTGATTGGTTTGGTCTTATTCCTTGAATATTAACCAGGACAATTTTTATGTTCTCTGTTTTTCGTTGCCCCTTGTGCATTTCAAGTTCGTTTTCCTTCGATATCGCTTGATTCGTTGCTCTATGATCCTCCGAAAGAGATCCGTTTCCTCCTACTTGTATTGGTAGCTTCTTGCCCGGTAGCGATTTGGCTCGGGGGTTTCCAGCTGTGTCAACTGCATGTGGATGACATTTAACATTCGTAAGGTGTCTGAGATGTTGAAAAAATTTTCTTGTTCGCTTATTGTGTTCCTATTGTTGTTCCTATTGTTGTTCCTATTGTTATTTTTATTCCTATTGTCATTTAAACTTTTTCCTTTGTTCGTTGAGTCCGTCGGGAGATGTTGATAGTAGCATTTATTCCCGAATTTGCAGGTTCCGTATTTTGCGTAAGTTCTGCAAATGTCCGGGTGGTAGAATTTACATCCGTCTCCAAATTTACAACGACCATTATTATAGAAGAAATTGCATATTGGGGGATGTTCATATATACATTGTCCTCTTTTAAATCTGCAATTTTCTTTTATATAATACCTGCATATAATTCCTTCCCCATATTTACTCTTGGCTTTTGTTTTTTGCTCCTTATTGGGGGACAGTTTTACTTCGTTTACTTGACTGCCCTCTTGTCTTGTCCTATTTGTGCTATTTGTGCTAGTTGTGTTTGTGTCCTTCGTTGCCCTTATGCTGTGTGTTGTCTTTACACTCTTTGTCGCCTGTGTGTTTTCGGCCTCATTTTGTGACGGTATTTGAATTCTTTCTATTTCGCCTTTCTCCGTTTCTTCCGTTTTCCACTGTTCTTTGTTTCCACTTTCCTCTTTCATTCTCTTCTCGTAGTCTCTTTCTGCTTTAAATACCGTAAAAGAGTTTAATTCGGTCAAGCAGTTCTCGCAGAAAAATTTTATTCCATTAAACTGCTTTGCGTTCGTTATAAGGGAGATTTTTTCATCTCCCCATTCTAGGCATTTAAAATCAAAAAGTAGCTGACAAAAATCGCACCTGATCGCCTCTGTCTCAGCTGTTGCAGTTTTACAGATTCCACAGAGTTGCATGTATGCATTAATTTCCATGTTGGTGAAGTGACTCAAAAAGGGGGTATTATGGGAGGTATTGGGTGGGGGATGACTCAAGCTGTGTGAGGGAAAGAATTTTCCGTTACTCCAGGGTAGGGGATGTGGCACGCTGTATACTTCTCACTGATTGGTCCTCTCGACCGTGTCTGCGGGGGATAATGGGGGGATATTTGCGGGCACTTCAAAAAACAAAACTTTCCTCACAAAGAGACTCGGAAAAATAACAAAAACAAATGCTGTATATATTAATTCACTTTGATTTTATTCACTTTTTTGGTATACGCCGCGATTTTTACTTTTTTAAAAAGAAATACCGCTATGCACTATCAATTAACTCACAATATCGGCACCGTTTAAAACTGATTAACTGCAGGATTTTTACTGTAATATCGCTTTTATTCGGACTTCGATCGAAACACGTGTAACCGCCACAACAGCAAAACACACCTATCTCACAACAGCAAAACACACCTATCGCAACAATTCTAATAAATTTACTTTCAAACTAATATTTTAACATGTTATGATTTACTTTTTATGCCTTTATTAAAGCGAACATTTTTTATCGTACTCCTCCTAAATATTGGGGAGCAATATGTTAAAGTGATTAACACTGGGAAGCAATATGTTAAAGTGATATACACTGGGAAGCAATATGTTAAAGAGAGGTTCCTGGGAAGCAATATGTTTAAGTGATCCATGCTTTGTTTTATCATAATCGAATGAGTGGTGAAATTCATAATCGTTTCCTTGCTTGTATCATTAGTTTATATTGCATAATTTATCAGATGCGCCGCAAGTTTGTTTTTCCTCCCCATGGTAAGGCCAATGCATTCATCCAGTCACAAGTACATTCGTATAACTATGGATTTGCTCTACACAAAATGGACGAAGAACTCAGAACTTCCGTAATTTCAAAACTTCCCTTTATCCATCCCTTTAGTTAATTTCTGTGTACAGTAATACTAACATAGTGTTACAAGTAACTTTCATGAGTTTTATACATCTGTTTCCAACCCAATCTGTCTAGAAGTAGAATTCATCTCCACCCATTGTAACCTAACAGGGGAGTATTTTGCACAAAATATTTAACCTGACTAATTTTGTTAATCATAACCATATGTAACCCAATTACATATGGTTATGCCCAAACAAACTTCGCCTAATTCTATTAATCATAACCCTACTTAATCTAATTATTTCCTGTGATACCCTGCAAACAAGGTGCGTTACATTCTATATATATATATGAGGGGCGGTGCGAAAGTAATGCCTCTTACTTAGGCTGACCATACGTACCGTTTTGAACGGGACAGTACCGTTTTTTTTTATATTTCCTGGCCGTCCCGTCGTTTTAATAAAAATGTCAATTTTGTCCCGGTTTATGTACTTACTTTTTCATGAATACAGAATATTACATAACCCCCGTCCCTTGTTTGCCATCCCAATCTCCCGTTTTTGTCTCAAGGAAATATGGTCAGCCTACGTCTTACTGTATTTACGAATTGAAAATAAGAGGCATTACTTTCGTACCAACCATCGTGTGTGTGTGTGTATATATATATATATATAGAGAGAGAGAGAGAGAGAGAGAGAGAGAGAGATTAAGCAACTCAAAGCCATCAAACTTCCACTTCGAACTACATACTATATAAAGAGATACAAATGAACTGAATAATACAAGCTAGGTTCGTTTGTGAGGCGCCAAATTGCTACTGAAACCTAGCAATTTAATTGACATTTTGAGGTTGTAACTATGTAAATGCGTAAAGGACATTTAGAAGTTGAACCACTTTTTTAAATGTTTCTCTTTTCGTATAACAGAAGAGCTTTGTCATGTTTAAATTAATATGTTTTTGTCTTCCAGAAAGAATACTGTAAATACATTTTACAAAATATGCTCTTTTATTGGACAAATTACGTCACGTTATTCGTGTGTTTATGACCTTTTCGTCATATAACATTTCTATATCTTTTTTGATCGTAATTCCCTCTTAGACTTACTTGCCTTATTAACGAAAAATTATGATAAACGAATGACTATAATGGCACAGGGAAGCCGGTGTAGTAGAAACTTATTTTACTTAATTTGCTGCTAATTATACATAACTTCATCCGGAAGCCAAAGGAAATACCAAGGTAGAAAAAGGATACTTCATCTTGAGAAATCCCTTTTAAAACAATGTCTGATGACAAGTCTGATGTTCCTGCTGCACCCGGAGGACTCCTTCCTCCCCCATTCATGTCCTCGCGCAAATCCTGGGTGGCCTCCACGTCAGCTTCTGTTCTCACGGAGGAAGAATCGAGCGTTTCGTATCAGCAGGGTCAGAGGATAGGCTTCCACCCTCTAATTGGACCGGGGGCCAAAGGCCAGATTGTTACTAATGTTGACGGTGCAACGAACGCTTCTGCAAGCGCTACCAAAGTGCCAATCAGCAATGTTTCGAGCCTTCCACTCTTCAACTTTTTAGTGGCTGCCTATCTCATTTCAATTGGTAAGTTTAAATGTGTCGTGCATGGACCTTTTTGGGGACTTTCCTGTTTCATTAACTGTTTCCGATTTTTATGAAAACAACGTGATATGTACAGTTTTTCACGCTGATTTCAAAATTATAAACCATTTCATCGAGAAATACTTAGGTTAGGTTAGGTTAGGTTAAGTTAGGCTTATTAGCATTTGATGTTTTCTAGGACACTGTTTTTCTTTCGGTATTAAGTTATATTCTTGTAAAAAATTTACTGCATTTTCTTCTGTCTCAGTCTTCCTATATAATTCTATAAAATTAAATTTGTCTGTCATTGGAAAGTAAAAAGATGTTGAACTATAGTCTATGCTTGCAGCGGAAGAACAAAATAGATGCGCAACGCCACCGTTTAAAAAATAGCCTAGCCTATGCTTACAGTGATTACACCGTTCTAGTACTTTTTGTAGTATTCTATAATTTACTTTCATTTCGAAAACCCTTATTTTTAGAATCAGCGTATTATTTTAAAATTTCTATAGCCTACGCTGTTTCAAACATCTGCTAGTTTCTGCACATTATAACTTTTTGGTTATATATTTCTCGATGAAATGGTTTATAATTTTGAAATCAGCGTGAAAAACTGTACATATCACGTTGTTTTCATAAAAATCGGAAACAGTTAATGAAACAGGAAAGATCCCGTTTTTGTAACACTGTGGGTCAGAGTAAGTTAAACTTTGTTAAAACAACTTAACTTAAATCGGGATATATAAGCAAGGTCAGGTTAGGGTATAGTTAGGTTAAGAGTGTCGACAAAATGCTATGTCTGCAAAGGAGCTAAAACTTTTTCAATTTATTTAACAAATTTCTTGCTTATTGATAATGTAGTACCATATGTGACTGTTATAAGTCAGTGGTAGGCAACTGGTGGCCGGGTGCCCTGCAGACGACTGTTGTCTGGCCGGCCGGTTTAGCGCACCTATGCTCGCAATTTTTGTCATTATAATTATTTAAAAGAAACTACTTTTAAGGATTAAAAAAATGGTATTTTTTGGAGTTGTAACTTTATTAAATACAATAATAAAAACAATCACCGATAGCTGGATAGTACTGTATGTTGCCAATGTTGCAACATGAAAAGTTAAATGTTCCCTAGCTGAAAATATAATGCTGTATTTGGGCCTACAGTATATCTAAGCTTGTCTTTATTAATAAATTACATACATCTCGACAAATAAATTAATAAATTACATACATTCACACGAGCGTTAGTGGCCTTGGCTCGTCACACTTGCTCTGCCCACTATCTAGTTACCGACCACTGTCATATAACTTACTCTGATTTTATGTAAAGCCAATTTCTCCTTTGTGTAAAGCCGCAATAAACAAAATTACTCTCTATTTTACAAAGATGAGAGATTAATATTAAATTTAACATTTCTTCATGAGACTACAAATAAATAGTTCATGCAAACTAAGATTGTATTGATAGCTAATTTAAATTTATATTTAATTTCCCCTAGTCATCATTTCTGTGGGCACAAATTCTGTGGTGATGATGGTGACAACAAAGAAGCGCTCTCAAGGACGACTTAGAAGTAGTCACCTCTGCACGCTGAGCCTAGCTCTGTCCGACACATTTTTTGCTCTTGTGATTCACACAGTTATGGCGGCGGTGTCCCTCGGCCTTGTTGATGCAGAAAAGATGTTTGACGGACAAGGTACAGAATCATAAACATTATCATTATTGTCTTCGTTATTATTATTATTATTATTGTTATTTAAGGACATCAACGTAATCTTCTAATTTAGCGTGTTTTAACTCTTTTTCGACCTTCTGAAATAACATTTTAGTTAACCAACCGTTGCAGAATTGTCATGGATAAAAATATTATATCCGGTTCCAGAATGTTCAAAATAACTTCAATAAAAATAACTGACAGTCTGAAAACTATTAAAATTGAAATTTTAGTTCCCAAGGTTTGAGGCGAATCCGTCAATCATCTTCACGGAAATTAAATCCATTTATTGCTCGCGTCGGATAGACAGTTTGTGTCTTCTGCCTGAAGTTAAAAACGCAGCAGGCAAACGTTTCAGGGTAATTGCCTGTACTCACATTTGAAAGTGGCACAATGATCCACCAGGGCTGCGACGTGGCCATTGTCGCAACACCGGTTCCCGTAGATCAGCGAAGTTAAGCGACAGTGGGTCTGGGTAGTAGTTGTATGGGTGACCATCATCTGCATCCAGATAATGTAGCAACCCGTGTTCGAATTTCAGTAAAGCTGTTGGTCCCCTCCGTCATATGACCTTTGCCCCTTCGAAAGAGGTCAAATAAACCACACACATACATACATACATACACGCACGCGCGCGCGCGCACACACACACACACACAATAATACATGAAAAATCCTAAACGTTAGCTTGAAACATTATACATAAGCAATATAAGTTATTATCATTATATATTGCTAATAGAAGGCAAAATTACTAAGAATAAAGAATTAGTACAACGATTTCATTGAATTTAATATGTGTATTTGGCGTTTTACTTTTTATAAAACACTTCATCTAATATATTATTCCAAATGTTATTATTGAAGAATAGAAGTAAAAATCATACATAACACTGGTATGCATATGAAATTTGTTTGTCTGCTGTGAGGGTTTTTTCAACTCATATTATATAATTCGACCATGCTGAATTCGAAAATGACATTGGTTTTCCTCAATCAGGTCAGGTTTTTTCTCTATTGGCCATTTATTATAAGTCCAATTTTATCCCCAAATTTATTGATTTTTTTAGCTTAAACACTGTAGATACGAGTAATATTATAAGAACACTCGTGAAAAATGAAAACATTGTGCGAATAAATACTTTTATTCATACAATGAATATGGAAAAAAGTTTATTGAGGAAGGAATGAAGTTTTTTTGGCTTTCCGTCTGTGTTTTTCTTCGGGCACGTCTCGCTTCAAACACCAGCAATAGTCCGCCAGCATATTGATATCCCAGTTTCCCTGGTACCTCTCTTCCATTATTTTGATATCTTGGTGAAATCGTTCACCCTGTTCCTCACTATAATCCCCGCAATTTTCAGGAAAATAGTCCAAGTGGGACCACAAAAAGTGCATTTTTATGGACATGCGCGACCCATGAGCTTTGAAAGCTTCCATCAAGTTTTCGACAACGGACTCGTATTCTGGACTTCTACGCTTGCCAAGAAAATCAGTGACAACTGATTTGAATGCCTGCCAGGCATTCTTCTCAGTTGGAGTCATTGCGTTTTCGAACTGAGTATCCTTGATCAAAGTTCGAATTTGAGGACCATCAAAAACCCCAGCATTTAGTTTAGCATCAGATATATGAGGAAATTTACTCTCGAGATATCGGAATGCTGAACCCTCCTTATTCATTGATTTGATGAAATTTTTCATCAAGCTCAGCTTAATATGAAGTGGTGGGAGCAAAATTTTTGTTGGTGGTACAAGGGGCACTGAAACGACATCATGCGACCCAGGTTCAAAATTCTCTCTGGATGCCCATTCACGCTGTGCATAGTGCTTCTCATCCGCTCGGCTATCCCATTTGCAGAGGAAACATGGGTATTTCGTGTATCCCCCTTGCATTCCCAATACAAATGCCACAATCTGAAAAAAAATGAAAATATTTAAAGAATTTAGAGAATTTGTTCTATCAGATAAAAAAATCTATGCATTGGACTGTATCACTTCTGTGGGGAAGTTAAGTGTTCTTATACGCTCTCAAATAACCTTTGGAAAAACAACATAGTCAATAGCAATAGTTTACTTATGATATTAGTATTACCTTCAAATCTCCACAGATCCTCCAGTTATGTTGGTCGTATACGAGAGCATCCAGTAAAATTTTCATGTTATCGTAGCTCTCAGTAAGTTGTACGGAATGTGCTACAGGGACTGATGCAACCCTATTCCCGATGTTGAGAAGTACTGCTTTCAAACTTCGTTTAGACGAGTCTATAAATAGCCTCCATTCTGATGCGTTATATGGCAGGCCCAAGGATTCGATTAGCCCCTCAACATTGCAGCAGTACACTAAGGAAGAGGTATTTTCGTGCACTGCAAAAAACTTGCGGAATTCTTCCTCTCGTTTCCTATACCAGGAGAATGTTGTTCCCGGAGCCAGCAAGTTGTCTTCTCGAAGTCGTGAGCCCAAGATCTCGGCAGCTAATTTGGAAAGTCCTAAATCCCTGGTAAGATCATTAAGTTTGGCCTGGTTGAGAGGCCTCGGCTCATTTGAAATGGTATTTTGAGGTATATACGACTGGGACTGGTCATTGGCATTGGTCATTGATTCATCATCAGAATCATCGAAGTCCAGGGTTTGAGGTGGGTCGGGTATTGGAATCCCAGGACCATGGGGTACAGGTCTCATAGCAGAAGGAATGTCAGGGTATACAACAATGTGTTTATTCATCTTGTTAACTCCTGAAAATAGAAACACAGAAACATGGATAAAACTTGCATATGAAATAGAAGAAGCATTCAGACAGTGGCGGCTCGTGAGGGAAGGCTGCGGTCTGTAAGATATGAAATAGGTCGATGGAGTCTGTATATTTTCTTTCTTTTTCATTCATATTGTCCCTTCGGGGACAATATGAATGAAAAAGAAAGAAAATATACAATCATTGTATATGTAAATGTAACTTGTATAACAATATGTTGTGTAAATGTATTTTCTATAACAATATGTATATGTAAATGTATGATTACCATTATGGTGAATATTATGCTATATATGGTGAATATTACATTATGGTGAATATTATGTCAAGTTTCATACGAGAATTTCAAAATATTTAAGAAAAATAAATTTATAAGCCCACCTTGGAGGTTTGTCATGCAGAAATAGCAATCTGTCACGTGATCCTTTCCTTCTCTCCAATCATGGGAATTCCAAAAGGCAAAGATTTCGCTCTGCCTTTGCTCAATCTTCTCAAATTTTCAATGCACGTCTTGCAGCACATATGAGGGGCGAAATTTTTGTCCTGGTCCCCTAGCTTAATTCCAAAGTATGCTCTATACATTGTCTTCACAAATTTAGTGATTTGGGACTGGTTATTTGGCATGGTAACCGTCCCACATATGTAGCAGAATCTATTGGGATCATTTTTACACGCTCTATTCATTATGAAATATTTTATCTATATGCCTGAAAAGTAAAAAAAGATATTATACAAGTGAAACAAGTGATGATAGATGTTACTGTTCCAATTCCGCTTTGACAAAATCACGAAAAATTCTATTTTACTTATGAGGCCATAGCCGGATAACCTGAGCTGATTGAGAAAAACGGATTGCAGATTCGAAATCAGCAGGAAAGACTATAAGAATCACTTACAAAACCCTTGACAGCAAAATTGATGCATACCAGTGTAATAGATATCTCGAGATTTCTGTCACAATCTAATTTTTTGGACGCCATTCAGGATTGTTTTGTAGGAGGTCGTTGATCATTGTACTACAGTATTTTCAGATTTGAGTATAAGCAATTAACCCGAAACATTTTCTTGCTGCCATGGTTGGTCTTTTTTTTCCCCCCTAAATAAAAAAAATACAATTATTCACTTTTTTTGCTTTTTATTTATTTATTTATTTATTGAGTAATGGAGGTAAATTTCCGAAAATATACCATTTATTTTGTGTACCAAAGTTTAATATGTGACAGCCACATCTGGTAATCATATTCCTGCTATGGATTACTTACAAACAAGTAAAGTTACTAAAAAGTCAATCAAAATTAAATTTTATTCTTTAGCTCTCTAAAATTAAGTTTTTGCACTTTCTTAACTTACACAAATATTGACTTCATACTGAAAATTAAAATAAGTCGTAGCTTGTATATTATTATCAGCGAGAAGTAAAACATTCTTTATAATTTTCATAATAGTTCTTTAAACTTCTCTTAATGTTCGATGCATTCCTTAATTCTTATCCTTTATCCCTATGAACATTTTTTTAAATAAAAACTAATTTTGAAGTTTCTCAGTGTCAAGTCGATTACTTTAGAGTGAATCATGCCAAAAGAAGAAAAGGCTCGTTCAGTAGTTGCTGAGGAGGTTGTCGTGGTAAACAATTTAATTATTAATCATGGAGGAATCAATACGGTAACCCAGTGACTAACACCATACAAGAGGTGCAATCTCAGTAGCAATTTCTCTAAACATATATTTAAGATAGGGCCAGATTCTGCTTTGAATTGTAAAATGTTCGGTAATGCTGATAAATAATGTTCATTTGCCCATTCCACTACAGCATCGTCTTCTTCAACATTTAACATTTTTCCTATGTAAGAAGGCTGCACTACGTTTGCAAAATAATGTACTAAAATTAGGGCAAGGGCTATTCGCTTTTTTAATTTCTCTTTTGCTGCACTGTCAGTTCCTTCTTCGAAGAGTTTACTCTCAATTCTTCCCATATTTGTGTTGCCTCTCCAATATCACACTTCTCTTTTTGAATGTTATCTAACACTACTGCAACGTGCTTTAGTATTTTTAATATATCTTCAGCGCATCGTTTGATATTTGTGTCTGTTACTTTCATTGTAATATTACCATTCAATACATGTCTTTTCTCTCCACCAATCACTATTACCATTATAGGCCAGTTATTTAAATATGAAAGCCGAAATATTGTAAACAATCTGCCATTGTGTTCCAATGCACATCTTGAGGTACAAGTGCAGGTCCGCCTGCTCCTCTATAAGCAGCATAAGCAGTGTAATTGTTTCTGCAATACTTAATTATTGTAACTATATGTTCTTAAATAATATTTCCAATTTGAAGATCTTTTGCTGAGAGGTTTAGTATATGTGCTGAGTACACATAACAAATCAAATCAATTTCCTTATCTTTCAAGAGTTTTATTCTCATTCTTTTTACATTTGCTACATTGTCACTTACCAGGCTTTGGATTTTACATTTAAAATTTTGTTCACATTTCTCATCTGTATGGCATTTTTAGCAACTTCTTTTAGGTACTCCGCTGTATGTGAAACTCCAGTTATATTAATGATATCTACAAGGTAGACATTAGAGGTTTGAAATGTAACTGGAGCACATACAATGGGCTCATGTCCAACATTATTTGTCCATCTGTCATGACTTAATACAGACAGAGGTACCCTGTAGATTAGTAACACATTTTTCAGTTTCCTTTTCAAATACTTTGCCAAGCCATTTTTTTTGCTATATCTTTCCTATTTGGTAACTTATAAGCTGACCAAAAAGCTTCTATCATTTCCATAAATGCCTTGTGTTCCACTCTTTAAATTTGAGAGCTTGTGGTGTACATCACTACTGCCACTTTTCCATCAATTAACTCCTATTTTTTTCCTTTAAAAGTGTTGTTATTAGAAAACCGGTAATGTATACAGTGCTTCTCTTAGAAGTGGGGTTTGTTAAGAATGGGACTGGTGACAGAGTTCGCAATATAGCTCTGCTTCGTTCACTAGTGGAAGGAATGGATAATGGTGGCTCCAGTGTTAGACTTTGAAGAGAGGAGGCGGTAATTGAGATGCTGCACAAGATGAACTTGGTCTCTCTGTTTAGCCACTGATACCATTAGCAATGGCAAAAGATAGTTTTTGTAAGCTGAATCTGAAATGAAAGAATGAATAGTAAATAAACACTATTAAAACTTAAAGGAAAATTTTTTTAATTTCTACATATGGTATGGGATTGTGTGAAATTATAAAGTTAAACATATGAAATAATGGGATTGTGTGAAATTATAAAGTTAAACATATGAAATAATGGGATGGTATGAAATTATAAAGTTAAATATATGAAATAATGAAAAAATCGTAACAAAATAATTTAGACCAATTATAAAATCGATAAACAAGTTGTGATCAAAATAATAGCTTACATGATGGAAAAAAGGAATAATTTCTTGTCTAAATCCCACAAATGAGGCGGGATGCTGCAGAGGGATCGACCTGCGCAGGTCGATCCTGAACCTCCCCAAGAATTCTCAGAAACTAAATCTATTCAGGCAATGACATCCGTGATTTGGGAAAAGTGACTTGGCGACTTTATTCGCTTCGATGAGTTGCTGCCTCTCAATATTTCATATGTTCATTCGTTAGATTATAGCATATAATTAGTATTGGAAAAAGGTCTGAATCTGCAAATCATGTTAAACAGGTGTATATATATAAATATAATATATATATATATATATATATATATATATATATATATATATATATATATATATATATATATATATATATAATTGCCTTGTCTCTATGCTATTCGGACACCGTATGTTTTATTCGGGCAAATTTAGAGCCGCCTCCTCAAGAAAAAATTTGTCCGTATGCCTAGGGTCATCAGAGTCAGCAATGCCCTGCAATTCGGGCTCTTTAGCTGGGCCAGGACAATTATTTTTGTGGATTTTCAGTCTTTGCACTTGTCTTATAATTTCTTTGCCTTGCCACAATCATTGCATTTTGCCCATGAACATTTTTTTACCAGTTATTGATGGTATTTCTTCAAATTCTTTTCATATGGTGAAGTAAGGATTGATATTAACTACAAAAATATCTGAAAGATTAATAGAAAACAAAATTTAATTACCATATTTATGACTGCAAAATGTTTCTAAACAATATTAAAAATATAAAAAAATTCTGCTAAAAATATGTCTTAAACAAAAACGCTGTTTAAAACAATTATTTCATTAAAAACTAAAAAAAAAATTCATGCCAATCCTGCCTGTTTTGTTTAAAACGCCGGCCAGAAGACAAAAACTGTCCAATCAACACGAGCAGCTCAAAGTTTAAAATAAAAAGGATGAAAAAATTAAATTATTTGACAACCAGTTCAAATCATTCTTTGGACAATCTAAGGTTCTTACGAAAAGAAAAACATGGTTAACTCAATCATTACATGGTTGAATTAACCTTTCTGGATTGTTTACTACGTAATTAACCAAGTAATGTTATTTTGACCACATATTTTTTTCTATATGTTTTTTATTTCTGTGACTGTAACTAGAGTATATGATCGAAATTTCAGAAACTTTAATTTTAACTGACCTATTCTGATTTAAGACTTCAAACTACAGATTGATGCAGGAATAAAATGAGCACACGTAGCGTTCCAATACGTTTTGTGTGTTCATTTTAGTCCAGGGCGATTTCTCATACACTTTTACAGGAACGTTGCCTGGTTTTGTTCCGAAATCTGAAAATTAAGTTTTCCTTCCTTTATTTAACATTGTATTCCGGAAGTTTAGAAATATGGAAAAAGAAATTATTATTATTATTATTATTGTTGTTATTAATAAAAATAGTGTGAATTTCGATCCCATAATCTAGAGATACAAAGCATACATATATTATATCTAAAGATACAAAGTTACAAAGCATATATATTTTTTTTATGCAGGAAAGAAAGGCCAAGAGCAAATGCCTGCAAAAGTGCCCCTCCCATAGAAGAAGAGAGCCAAAATCAAGCTCCAGGGTTTTCGAGATGCCTAGACACTCTGCGTTTGAAAGAGTAGAGGTCATAGACAGGGGGGAAAGATGGATTGAGGAAAATTGTTCCAGAGTTGACCGGTTGAATAGATGAAAGATTGAAAATACCAATTAACCCTTGCATTAGAGAGTTGGACAGAAAAGGAATGAGAAAGTGTAGAAAGTCTGGTACTGCGTGCTCTCCTTAAAGGAGGAGGCATACAGTTAGATAGTTTAGAAGAGCAATGTCCATTATAATAGCGATAGTAAAGAGAGAGTGAGGCAACTTTGCGGCGAAGAGAGAGAGATTGAAGACAATCAGTAAGAGGCGGAGAATTGATGAGACGAAAAGTCTTTGGCTCCACCCGGTCAAGTAAGGTTGTGTGGTTTGAGCAACCTCACATATGAGAAGCATACTCCATACAGGGGCGAACAAGAACCCTGTACAGAGACAGCAACTGAGTTGGGGTGAAAAAACAGCACACCTAACCTCTTGGAAGCTGTTTTAGAAAAAGAGTATATGTGGTCTTTCCAGGAAAGATTACGAGAAAAGGAAACACCAAGAATGTTAAGAGAAGAGGAAGGATTGTGTGTTGTTGAAGGTAAGGGGATAGTCGTGTGGAAAGATCAGAAGTCAGGTGTCCCATAGCCACCCCACCGTCCCCACGCGAATATAAAGAAGGGTGACCGCTTTCAACCCTATAACTATCGTCCAATTGCTCTGATTTCTTGCCTTTCCAAAGTTTTTTAATCTATCCTTAATAGAAAGATTCTTAAACACCTTTCTTCTCACAATCTTCTTTCAGATCGTCAGTATGGGTTCCGCAAGGGACGCTCTACTGGCGATCTTCTTGCATATCTCTCTGACTCTTGGTCATCCTTCTTTCAGGATTTTGGTAAAACTTTTGATATTCCGCTAGACATATCAAAAGCTTTTGATAGAGTCTGTCACAAATCTTTAATTTCGAAACTGCCCTCCTTCGGTTTCTATCCTTCTATCTGTGCCTTCATCTCTAATTTCCTTTCTGGCCGATCTATAGCTGCGGTTGTAGATGGCCAATGTTCTTCTCCTGAAACTATTAACAATAGTGTTCCTCAGGGTTCTGTCCTATCACCCACTCTTTTCCTTTTATTTATTAACGATCTTTTAATTCGCACTTCCTGTCCTATTCATTCCTATGCCGATGATTCCACTCTTCACTCGCTTCTGAAAGCATCCCTCACAGCAGTCACTTCATGATTCGCATAGGACGGCTATGGGACACCTGACCTCTGATCTTTCTGCTATATCTGATTGGGGCAGAGGAAACCTTGTGGCTTTCAATGCATCAAAAACTCAGTTCCTCCATCTGTCTACCCGTCACAATCTTCCACACGACTATCCCCTTACCTTCAACAACACACCACTTAATCCTTCCTCTTCTCTTAACATTCTTGGCGTTTCCTTTTCTCGTAATCTTTCTTAGAAAGATCATATATACTCTCTTTCCAAAACAGCTTCCAAGAGGTTAGTGTGCTGTTTCTTTACCCCAATTCAGTTACTGTCTCTGTACAGGGGCCTTGTTCGTCCCTGTATGGAGTATGCTTCTCATGTGTGGGGTGGCTCAACCCACACAACCGTACTTGACCGGATGGAGTCAAAAGCTTTTCGTCTCATCAATTCTCCGCCTCTTACTGAGAGTCTTCAATCTCTCTCTCTTCGTCGCAATGTTGCCTCACTCTCTCTTTCCTATCGCTATTGTAACGGATATTGCTCTTCTGAACTCTCTAACTACATGCCTCATCCTTTCAGGAGAGCAATCAGCACCAGACTTTCTGTACATTCTCATTTCTTTTCTGTCCAACTTTCTAACGCAAGGGTTAATTGGTATTTTCAATCTTTCATCTACTCAACCGGTCATTCTGGACAATTTTCCTCAATCCATCTTTCCCCCTGTCTATGACCTCTACTCTTTCAAACGCAGTGTCTAGACATCTCAAAAACCCTGGAGCTTGATTTTGGCTCTCTTCTTCTATGGCGGGGCGCTTTTGCAGGCATTTGCCTTTGGCCCCTCCTTTCTGCATAAAATATATATATATATATATATATATATATATATATATTAGGGTGCCACTTATTTGGGGTGTTTTTCATTTTTTGGGAATTTCTATCAGGACGGGCGCATTTCTGGTGTCATTCCGTCTAAAAACATTGTGTGTAAAATAGTTTTGAAATAAAATAATAATTAGAACTGCCTCAACGAGGTCAAAGTTTATACTTTTTGTCGAAAAGTACTCATGGCGTTCTGTTATCATGTCAGTTTTCGTTTCGATAGCTGCTGTAGTTTCTGAGTTGAAAAATGATAACAGACAGACAGACGGACGGTCAGAGTCGTTGGTTTAGTCTTCCGCACTGGTGTACAGAAGACTAAAATGAGGTATTATACAGGGTGTAACACGAGTTTATCCAAATATTGATACAGGCGAAAGAACATGTTATTCTAAGTAGAAAATGGGTTGGGACGAGTTTTGCCAACACTAACAGTGTTTCATTCTCTTTTTCAGTGAGTTCTGAAACGACGTGATGGCTTCGGCAACAAGATCTAAAACAGCAGTCTATCTCCTGGGGACCGTGGACCACAGCATCACAGGAAGCATGCTGCCTACGGGAAAGCAGGCGCTTCAGTACTTTTTCCACCTTCACCTTGACGTCAAGAAGCCGATCAAGGAAGCAGCCGCTGAGACAGTGACCGCAGTCAAGGAATTCTGGGAGCGGTCCCGTATTCCTACGCAGAAAGACCAACGCGCAAGGGACAAGGTTCTCCGAATGTACGAGAAGTGGCGGGCTCTGAACAAGAACTCGAAACGGCGCACTGTGACCCAAATCAGGAACGAGGCCGAGTTCCTCTCATCCCTTGACCGCCTCTTCGACATCGCACACGAACAGGCGATGTCGATGATCACAATCGAAGAGGACAGGGAGTTCCTGACGGGACAAAGGGCCGAGGTGCGGCGCGGCCGCATCTCCTCCACACGTGACATGACGCTGCACACTGAGGAGGAGCGTGCGAGGAGACAGGAAGCGGAAAGGAGCCGCCGGCAAGATGATGAAAGGGCGAACAGAGAGAGCCGAGAAGAACTCGTCGAACTGGCATCGAGCTCCAGCTCAGGTGCAAGCAGCCCGACTCGGTCACCGACACGGCGTCGTCGCCGAGAAGAAGAGGAAGAGCTCTCTCTCCCGGGCCCGTCCACGTCGAATGCAGAAGCATCTACGACCCCTTTACCACCCAAGCGATTCCGCGCGTCGAAAAAGATGATCACCCCTGATCTCTCCGCAGCGATGGATCGGACGAAACTTACCGACCGAGAAGGTGTTTTTTTGCTGTCGGCGGCTGCGAGGAGCTTGGGCCACGACCCTGAGGAGCTGGTCTTGAACCGCGAATCCTCCCGCCGCGACCGAGCAAAGTTCCGTGCTATGGAAGCAGCGGAAATGAAGGCAGCCTTCCATCCTACTGTGCCGCTGACCGTTCACTGGGACGGGAAAATCGTACCAGCGGCTGACGGAGGCCCTGCTGAAGATCGCCTTCCAGTTCTGGTGTCTGGGGAGAACGTCGACAAGCTTCTGGCTGTGCCCAGCCTCCCCGACGGCACCGGCCGCGCCATGGCGGAAGCCGTCCTCTCTGCCCTCGAGGATTGGGACATCAAGGGACGGATCTGTGCCCTCTCTTTTGACACCACCGCCTCAAACACAGGACTCTCAGGAGGAGCTTGCTATATCATTGAGCAGAAACTCGAGAAGACAGTGCTTCATTTGGCTTGCCGCCACCACATCCACGAACTGGTGTGCGAGAAGGCATTCACGGCGTGCCTCGGTCCCTCTACTGGTCCTGACATCCTCCTGTTCAAACGATTCGCCGCCCAGTGGGACTTCATCGATCAAACCAAAGCGAAGCCCTTCGAGGATGGAACCATGCCGCAGCACCTGAAGGACGCCCGCGACGACCTGCTGATCGAATTCAGCCGCCTCCTCGACGGTCAACATCCACGTGATGACTACAGGGAACTTCTGGAGCTCTCTGTAATTGTGCTGGGCGGTCCGAACAAGCGGGGTGCCCGGTTCGCTCGTCCCGGCGCCTTCCATCGCGCGCGCTGGATGGCAAAAGTCATCTATGCCATCAAACTGTTCCTGTTCCGGGAACAGTTTCAGATGTCGTCAGGCGAAGCGGCTGGAATCCGGCGATTCACCATCTTCGCCGTGTCCATCTACGTGACGGCCTGGTACAAAGCGCCGCTCCCGGCAACGGCCCCAGCCGCGGACCTCGCGCTGCTCAAGGCCCTCGTCTATTATCCGGACTCAGCGGTGGCCAAGGCGACGGCGACAGTCTTCGCCAGGCACCTATGGTACTTGAGCGAGCGCCTCGTCAGCCTGGCCATCTTCGACGAGGGTATCGACTTGGCGACAAAGCGGGAGATGATTAAAGCGATGGAAGAAGAGGAAGGATCGGAGGATCCCCCGCGGCGTATCAATGTGGACCTGTCCACCGCCTCAATCGCCAACAATACATTGGCCAAGTTCACAACGACTACATCAAAGGAGTTCTTCAAGGTTCTGGACATCAGCACCGCCTTCCTGCTCAAGGATCCGGAGGAGTGGCGGACGGACCCAGCCTTCATCGCCGCATCCCGCCGAGTCCAGGCCCTTCAAGTTGTCAATGACTTCGCGGAGCGCGGGGTGGCGTTGATGCAGTCTTTCAACCTGGCCGTTACCAAGAGTGAAGACCAAAGGCAGTTCCTCTTACAAGTGGTCGAGAAGCACCGCTGTGACTTCCCAACCGCCCGCAAGTCCACCGTGACCTCTGCAAAGTAGGCAACAATGAGGGAGATGGGCGCCCATGATACCCCCCCCCCCTTGAGGGGCTAATACTCGAGTTAAGGGGGACCTAGAGTTGAAAGTATGAAGTCCAGTTATATGTTTTAGGTCAAGATTAGTAGCTTGAACAAACTAGAAGTGATATTTTATTTGCTAGAGGCATAGAACATCATGATCTAAAATTTCTACTTTTCGAGAAAATATACAAACTTTGACCGTATTGAGGCAGTTCTAAATATTGTTTTATTTCAAAAATATTTTAGACACGATATCTTTTGACAAAATGGAACCAGAAACGCGCCCGTCCCGATAAAAATTCAAACTTTCGAAAATAAGTGTCACCCTAATATATATATATATATATATTATATATATATATATATATATATGAAAAGGAAAAGGAAAAGGTTTATTGGCAGACTATAGTCCATATGACAAATATTATTAATACAATGACAGTTCATATACTAAGGATAGAAATATATACAATTTATTAGAAATAATACTGCACTGTCGAAGTTAAGTGGAGCTACAGACAGACGTTTTCGTACCAAGAAGTCCATAGCTTAGAGGATAAATGGCAGGACTCATAGATAGTTTGGATGATCGGGTTGGTTGATTTTTTAATTCTTTGCATTAGACTGTGTTGAGCACGTCTTGTTACATCCGGGAAGCTCGGGACATTGCGGGTAGCAAACATTTGCGAAGCTGAGCATCTCGGGGGTAATTTATGTACGAGTCTAAACGACCTGTTGTACAGCAAATTTAGGGTTCTGCCAGAACCTTTTTTATAATTCACCCAGAGTTGCTGACCGTATATATTACTGCAGAAAGTACGAAAGAGTGTGTCTTTAGCTTCACTTGTACAGAAACGAAAATTCCTTATGGTCATATTCGCTTTAGCACACAGGCTTCGAGATTGTTTTCTTATATCCGAGTCATCACTCAAGGAGCTGGTAATAGTTTGACCCAAATACTTAAACTCTTGTACTTCCTCAATTACTTCACCATTCATTTTAAACCTTATATCAGCTGGCTGATTACAGCTTTTAGGATGAAATTGCATAACCTTAGTTTTTGTAACATTAAAAAGAATATCATGTTTTTGCGAATACACTTCGCAGACATTTAGTAGCCGATCCAGACCTTTAACAGAGCGACTTATTAACACCATATCATCGGCATAAACTAAGTTATTTATCCTTGTGTTATCTATACAACATCCTACTGTTGCCTCATTAAGTGAAGCAATTAATCCGTCAATATACACATTAAACAGCATAGGGGAGAGCAAGGAGCCTTGTCTCACCCCGCAAGAGGAGCCAAAACACTCGGATATATATATATATATATATATATATTATTTATATGCTTTGTATCTTTAGATTATGGGATCGAAATTTACACTATTTTTATTATTAATAATAATAATAATAATAATAATAATAATAATAATTTCTTTTTCCATATTTCTAAACTTCCGGAATACAATGTTAAATAAAGGAAGGAAAACTTAATTTTCAGATTTCGGAACAAAACCAGACAACGTTCCTGTAAAAGTGTATGAGAAATCGCCCTGGACTAAAATGAACACACAAAACGTATTGGAACGCTACGTGTGCTCATTTTATTCCTGCATCAATCTGTAGTTTAAAGTCTTAAATCAGAATAGGTCAGTTAAAATGAAAGTTTCTGAAATTTCGATCATATACTCTAGGTACAGTCACAAAAAAAAAAAATATATATATAGATATATATATATATATATCTACACACACACACACACACACACACATATATAATATATATATATATATATAATATATATATATATATATACACACCGTATTTTACTCCTCATAAGACGCTACAAGTGGTAAGACGCACCCTATATTTAGCAAAGAATATTTAGGAAACAAATATTTCGAAGATTTATCAGCATGACAAAAAATATATTCCCATAACTTTATTAAAAGAACATTAAACAAAACAATAACATATGAGCCCTCAAATGATTTTTGGAGACTTTTTCAGGAAAAAAGTAGTCTTATGAGGCGTAAAATACGGTGTGTGTGTGTGTGTGTATATATATATATATATATATATATATGTTAAACACAGACCGTGCATGGAACAAGGAACTCTTCTGGGAAAATTAAATCCACTATAGTCCGAATAAGTAATGGTAAATGACAAATACCATAGTTTTTTTCCTTTTTCATGATTTTAGCCCGACGTGGGCAACGGGTCTCTCGCAAAGAGATCCCATAAATATAGCTTCCCTCACCAGCTATCTGCAAAGCAGACAGGATCCAGCTTTGGGACATGGATCTAGGGTTTAAAACAAACCTAGATCCCTACACTCAGAACCTCTATATAAGTAAAAGACTCGTTGCATTCACGTCGTGTTGAATAAATCAAAGAAAAAGGGGGTAACTATTGTATTTTTAGCCAAAAGAAACCAAAACTTAAACCTCAACCGGGACATTGAGCGTCCACTTTTCAAGGCACGAAACACGTACTTATATAGAGGTTCTGAGTGTAGGGATCTAGGTTTGTTTTAAACCCTAGATCCATGTCCCAAAGCTGGATCCTGTCTGCTTTGCAGATAGCTGGTGAGGGAAGCTATATTTATGGGATCTCTTTGCGAGAGACCCGTTGCCCACGTCGGGCTAAAATCATGAAAAAGGAAAAAAACTATGGTATTTGTCATTTACCATTACTTATTCGGACTATAGTGGATTTAATTTTCCCAGAAGAGTTCCTTGTTCCATGCACGGTCTGTGTTTAACATATAATGTTCTCAGGGAACCATTCTGAGTTTGTGTATACTAAACGGACGTGTTTCGTGCCTTGAAAAGTGGACGCTCAATGTCCCGGTTGAGGTTTAAGTTTTGTTTTTTTTTGGCTAAAAATACAATAGTTACCCCCTTTTTCTTTGATTTATTCAACACGACGTGAATGCAACGAGTCTTTTACTTATATAGAGGTTCTGAGTGTAGGGATCTAGGTTTGTTTTAAACCCTAGATCCATGTCCCAAAGCTGGATCCTGTCTGCTTTGCAGATAGCTGGTGAGGGAAGCTATATTTATGGGATCTCTTTGCGAGAGACCCGTTGCCCACGTCGGGCTAAAATCATGAAAAAGGAAAAAAACTATGGTATTTGTCATTTACCATTACTTATTCGGACTATAGTGGATTTAATTTTCCCAGAAGAGTTCCTTGTTCCATGCACGGTCTGTGTTTAACATAAAATGTTCTCAGGGAACCATTCTGAGTTTGTGTATATATATATATATATATATATATATAGTGGCATGTCAAATTACTTAGACCACCTACATATTTGATGTGGAATGAGACTTAGAAAAGGTTTTCAAAGGATTAAGATAAGCCGTTTATGGTATTTGTCTTTTTGGGATATGTCTAGACACACGTAGTCTCAGAGGAATGATTATCAAGAATTGCTACCTTTTCTGGGATTTATCATAAAAATAGAAAAATCTGGGGGTGGTCCAAGTAATTTTTAAAAGCCACTATATATACAGTATATATATATATATATATATATATATATATATATATATATATATATATATGATGCAAATCCACAAGGAAAAAGAAAAATTATTCCAAGGCCTTTCGTGTATTCAGAAGTATGGAAAACTGATACGTGGGGGTAGTTGGGAGGTAACGAAAATGGACCACTGAGTAGGTAGGCAGTTAATCTAACAATTATTAAACTCCTTTTATGTCAATAACTGGGTGGATGAAACCAATTGGTTGCTCACCAGAGTTATTCTACACATAAGTATTTATATACTGTGTAATAGAGCGTGCTCGGTAATAGACATACATTGCCGATCAACCAACCGAAAAAAAAACCAAGAGGTCGCTGGTGGATAAAGCCGTGGGAAGAACGGGAAGAAGCAACGGGGGGAGCAAGAGGGAACGGAGAGAAGGAAGAGGCTAAAGAACGGAAAAAGATCCCAACCAGCAAGTACGCTCTCAAAAATTGAGCGAAGAGAAGATGACTGTCTAATAACACTCAGTAAGTGATCTGTTGTGTTTTTGAACCCAGTTTGGGGACATAATATAAGCTGGGTCAGTGAAATTAGGCCTACATTGTGGTCTAAAACCTAGCATCAACTCATAGCTTAACAAAGGCTAAGGTAAATTACCCTAACCTAATTTGGTGAGGAATCCTACTGTGGACCTCAATTTACTCTGCCCGCTTTGGACCATTTCCGGAATCTCTAGGCCGACCCCTACAAGGCTAAGCTTAATCTACTCTATAGTTAGACTGGAGATATCAGGGGTGGGTTAATTGGGGACCAATTCATAGAGAGCATTTTTCACAGAAGTACACCTCGTCAGGGAATGAAAGGAGAAGGCGAGATGACAAAAATATATACATATGTACAGCGGGACAGAAAAATAAAAAGATTAGCACATGATTAGCAAGAGTTAATTAGAGGCAAAAGGTATTTTAACAGGATATTGCCAATTTTATACATTCCCGCACTGTTATTGAAATTATTTTTAAAATGGATAAATGCACCTTCTAGAATATTCCTTTCAATTATATCTGTGTTTTTAACGAGCACTTTAGAACTATCCCACTTGATACTATGATTATATCTATACATATGGTTAAACAATACATTAGAATTATTTGCTGTTCTACACGCACAATTATACTGTTTTACTCTAATATCTAACGTTTTACCCGTTTGAGGTATATATATTGAGTTATATTGTGTACATCCGATCGAATACACACAACCAACCGCATTATCCGGGCTATTCTTTATTGGGCGTGAATTAACAGTATTATTGTACTTAAAGACTACATTGATACCAATTGCTTTAAGTAAAGTTGGAAGATATTGAAAATTAACATGGTAAGGTAGGCTAAGGATACTTTTACGCTCAAATTCCTTAACATTTACACTATTATAATACCTATTCTTGGCTTTCCTAAGGCAGTTATCTAGAAATGAAATAGGATAACATAATTTAGTACCAATATTCATGATATTGCATAACTCGGAATCTGAAAATTCAGGACTGACAACTCTCAATGCTCTAAGAAACATAGCAGAGAAAATAGAAGATTTAATCGAGGGATGATGGTCAGAATAAAAATGCACATAAGAGCTATTATTAGTAGGCTTACGAAAAACTTCAAATTTGGACTGATTGAAGCATCTCCGAATTTTTAGATCCAGAAAAGATAAGCTTCCATCATTTTCTTTTTCAACCGTGAACTTAAAAGATGGGACTACATTGTTAAGCCTACCAAGAAATAAGTCAACATCCAAATTGTTAGGCCAAAGGCATAAAATATCATCTATACACCTGTACCAAACAAAGTTAAAATTAACAATAGTAGGCAAAATTCTGCTTTAAAAAAATCCCATATATAAGTTAGCTAATACCGGTGAGAGGGGATTTCCATCGGCAATCCAAACGACATAGCATCTTATTTTCAAACTGAAATTTACAATCTTTGACGCAAAGCTTAATTAACTCAATTAGAGTGTTGTGTTGAACAGGGAAAGAATATTCAGAGATCTTATTCTTTCCCTGTTCAACACAAAACTCTTATTATATGAGTTAATTAAGCTTTGCGTCAAAGATTGTAAATTTCAGTTTGAAAATAAGTTTTATGCTATGTCGTTTGGATTGGCGATGGAAATCTCCTCTCACCAGTATTAACTAACTTATATATGGGATTTTTTTAAAGCAGAATTTTGCCTACTATTGTTAATTTTAACTTTGTTTGGTACAGGTATATAGATGATATTTTATGCCTTTGGCCTAACAATTTGGATGTTGACTTATTTCTTGGTAGGCTCAACAATTTTGTCCCATCTTTTAAGTTCGCGGTTGAAAAAGAAAATGATGGAAGCTTATCTTTTCTGGATCTAAAAATTCAGAGATGCTTGAATCAGTTTAAATTTGAAGTTTTTCGTAAGCCTAGTAATAATAATTCTTATGTGCATTTTTATTCTGACCATCATCCCTCGATTAAATCTTCTATTTTCTTTGCTATGTTTCTTAGAGCATTGAGAGTTGTCAGTCCTGAATTTTCAGATTCCGAGTTATGCAATATCATGAATATTGGTACTAAATTATGTTATCCTATTTCATTTCTAGATAACTGCCTTAGGAAAGCCAAGAATAGGTATTATAATAGAGTAACTGTCAAGGAATTTGAGCGTAAAAATATCCTTAGCCTACTTTACCATGTTAATTTTCAATATCTTTAGACTTTACTTAAAGCAATTGGTATCAATGTAGTCTTTAAGTATAATAATACTGTTAAATCACGCTACTAAATAATAGCCCGGAAAATGTGGTTGGTTGTGTGTGTATTCGATCGGATGTACACAATGTAACTCGGTGTATATATAAACCAAACGGGAAAAACGTTAGCTATCAGGGCAAAACAGCATAAATATGCGTGTAGAACAGCAAATAATTCTAATGCATCGTTTAACCATATGTATAGATGTAATCATAGTATCAGGTGGAATAGTTTTAAAGCGCTCGTTAAAAACACAGATATAATTGAAAGGAATATTCTAGAGTGTGCATTTACCCATTTTGAAAATAATTTCAATAACAGTGCGGGAATGTATAAAATTGACAATATCCTGTTAAAATACCTTTTGCCTCTAATTAACTCTTGTTTGTCATGTGCTAATCTTTTTATTTTTCTGTCCCGCTGTACATATGTATATATTTTTGTCATCTCGCCTTCTCCCTTCATTCCCTGACGAGGTGTACTTCTGAATACACGAAAGGCCTTGGAATAATTTTTCTTTTTCCTTGTGGGTTTGCATTATTCAATCATTTCACGTGTTTAATTGTGAAATTCATCCCATATATATATATATATATATATATATATATATATATATATATATATATATATAAGCAAACAACCACATAAAAAAGGAAAAAGAAACACGAAATCCGAGCGCTTTCGTGATATATTCACATCTTCAGGAACAAGAAAGAAATTTCTTTCTTGTCCCTGAAGATGTGAATATATCACGAAAGCGCTCGGATTTCGTGTTTCTTTTTTCTTTTCCCTGTGGTTGTTTGTTTATTAATAAGATCACGTGTTATTCTGTGATTTTACTGCATATATATATATATATATATATATATATATATATACTAATTAAGGGTTAAATACACGAAAGGCACTGGAATCGCTTTTCATTTCTTCTTGAGTATATATATATATATATATATATATATATATACTGTAGGTATATGGTGAATGTTGTTTCGTTATTGGCAGCGTGCAATTATTACGGGATTGGCACCATGTTCTTCGGGACCTTTACAACTTGCATCCACGCTTGCATCAGTATCATCAGATATATCAACGTGTGTCACCCTGAAAAAGGTAATCCTTTAAAAGTTTAAATGAAGCTCGCCTCACTTTCCTCTTTCTTTGTTCAATCACACACTGTCTCACAAAAAGCACTCATTCATATATCTTTTTGCAGTTTTATGCACACATCCATACACACATATACTATACTACTACTACTACTACTACTACTACTACTATTAATAATAATAATAATAATAATAATAATAATAATAATAATAGCTACATTACACTCGAGCGAGATATCAATGGACACCGACACTTTAGTGGTCTTGCGACCACTAAGGACACATGCAACAAGCAAGTGTGGGTGGATGTACATACACACCCACCCACATATAAACCGCAGCACTGGACGCCCTATTTCCGCCACCTTCTTCGGCGTCGATAATAATAATAATAATAATAATAATAATAATAATAATGCAATCATTAACTGGCTTAATGAAATTTAACTTTAGAACAGTGTATTATTATATGTATCAGTAACATATCAAATGTACCCAAAATTAGTCGTATAAATAGTAACTGAGTTGGTCATATGTCGATACTAAATCAAAGTCTAAAAGCATTTCAAGTTTAAACGAAATTTTCCCAAGATATCATTTACTGACCTCATATTTTTTTTTAAATGAGAGAAATATAAGGTAAGAGTTTAACAGTTTTTAACAGTGAAAATAAAAACTGTTAATTCGGTCAATTTAAGTGGTTTTACTGGTGCCACCATTTTTAACGAGTCCAAAAAACTATAATATAAGCACTCTTTCAACAAGGGTTTCCCAATAAGTTGGTTGAAATCGGCACCTCTGTTCAACCAATTTAAAATGGTATTCCTGAAACCATTTTTATGAGATTAACTGATCATCAGTGTAGGGGAATATACGTAGGCCCTAAGCTTGTTTTGCTAGCGCCTCTGAGGAAAATATTTTTTACACTACTGTTTGTAAATAGGCTTTAAAAACATGCTGCTTGTTTTAACTAAAGACCGTAGTGGTTCTATTGTTTAAAGAGATTATAACATATTTACGCGGCGATACTCCTCAATGAAGGATTTGCTTTTTCCAGACAAAACTGAAATTGTCGCGTTATCATAATATACAGAGAGCATCCCAGTTGTAATCTTATTTGAAAACTTTTAAAACAAAACTGCGAATTATATAAAACAAAATACCATCTAGTAGTATGTGAGCATCGAAGCCGAGTGCAAGGCAAACGTATGCAACATTGCAACATTTCATGCGACCTTGTACTATTGCAATATTGCTTAAGATGCGCAAGAGCCAGAAAATGGGGTTAGGAGAGCGAAACCTCAAAATTAAGCGAATCGAGACTATTACAACATTTGCAACATTGCTGGAATAGGTACGCTAAGGCTAGGAAATGGGGTTAGGGGGGGGTTAGGTGGTGCCAAACCTCAAATGGACCATCATCAGGAGCGTACACCTTCATATAATTGACCTCAGATAGGACAGTAGAAATATCGTTGCACCTAAAGCACAAGCACCACCTGTGTAATTTCTTTATTTATGGTCAGATTTTCATGAAATTTTCTATATAGAGGTTTCCAAATATAAAGAGGAAAAAAAAATTTGAAAATCTTTTTAAAAATTTTTTCTAACAAAAAAACCCACCGGCATTTGACCTAACCGGCCTTCAATGTTATTCCGATGTCCGCCATTGAAGGCCCGGTTAGGTCAACTGTATGCCCTTGATAATTGGTTCGGTTAAGTCATGTTATTTTCGTTAAAACTAACGAAAATAACACAACTTAACCAAACCAATTGTCAAGAGCATACAGTTGACCTAACCGGGCTTTCAATGGCGGACATCGGAATAACATTGAAGGCCCGGTTAGGTCAATTGTATGCCCGGTTTTTGTTTTTTCAGAAAAAATGTTTAAAAAAAATGGTGCGCGTTATTCCAATGTCCGCCTTGAAACCTCTATATTGAAAATTTCATAAAAATCTGATCATAAATAAAGAAATTACACAGGGGGTGCTTTTGCTTTAGGTGCGCCGAAATATCTTTGGAGAAGATTCTAATTTCATACATAATTAGGTCGGAGGGAGAGATGGAGGAACAGCACCGGAATCAGCCAGGTTTGAGTTGGAGGCGAAAGTTCGAGCGAGAGAGTACAGCTTCATCGAGAGAAGAGACGGTAAAACTGAGCCGTCGCGTCGGAATGGAAAAGGAGGGAAAGAAGAAAGGAGAAGTAAAGTTATTGGAGAGGTTCCTGGCTGGGTGCCAGAAAGAGCGAGAATATTTATTTCATATTACTCTATAAAAATTGGTAATCTTTTTGTCAATTCTTGCTGCCAAATATAAAATATTTTAAAGGTTTCTAAATCTGTAGAAGATAAAATGCACAAATTCTCTTGAACACTGAATTTTAAAAACAGCCACACGTGAAATTTTTACTAAACAGATTGTATATATGTATATATTATTAGGGTGGGGTGAAAAATTTTTCAACTATTGCTTCACTGGTAATAAGGTGGATTGAGGGGTGATAAAAAAGAATATGAGAATTAAAAAATTTTCAATTCATCTTAAGTACCCCATTCCCCCCCCCCCCCCCCAAATAATGGCCGGCAGCCAGTCATTATACGCTTCATAACTCGAAAAGTATTCTTTTTACAAAAACGTTTGCTGAAGCAAAAATTGTTTATTTCACATTTTCTACCTCATATAAATGTTTCAGATGTTTAATGAAAATTTTATTTTTCAGGTTTTTGTTGGATTTGGAATTGGTAATTTCCGATAATTAGTAACAAATATGGCTTCTGCTTCAAACATTAGAGCTACAAGGAGTCAATCAAAACCACATTTTATATTTGGAACTGCACAAGAGCTTCCTCTTACAACATTGCCAACAAATAAACAGGTGGGCCAATACCATGTTCTTTTAAAAGAAGCCACTTCAGTGACTTCACATAACTGATATTTTCAACAAAATTACTGAAGATATACTCTGTATTTGGAGAAAAGCTTCAATTCCTGCAATAGCTGACAAATCAGTTTATATCAAATTAAAGCGGTTCATCGGCAAAGCAAACGATCTTAGTAGATTAAAAAGTAGTATCATGACAAAAAGAATTAAAAAAATGCAATCTAGGAAATTGCGGACAGAAGAAGGAATGGTTAAAAGAAGGAGAGTGTGAAAAAACTATATAGGGCTATGGGTTGATTGCCTGATACCCTCATCCGTTGGAAATTTCTAGCAGACTTCAGTGGAGAGTTAACGACAAAAGCCCTATGTTTTTTCGTTAGAGAGTTATGTACTGTATATGTAGGTCTTCAAAGGACCTCTTTGTTTATTTGCCTTCGGTATTTGCGCTGCCTAATGGTAAAGAAAGGAATTGCCTTACCTTACTATTTCGTTGGGCCTCGCTTCTGTTTCGATGTAGGGCGCGACGATCTTTTTCGATGTAGGGCCGTGGTACGATGGAGCTACACAATGAGTTGACTCGATGTAACTAATATAGGCAGTCACTGTTTAAACACCTGAAGGAACAGGCCTATCCTTCTTATAGTTATTAAGTTTTATATCAAGAGGATTTCACTCAGAACTTATAGGAAGACAAAGCACATCTTCCTTGCTTAAAGCATCGCTGTAACATAAGCAGCTCCGAGTGAGCCGCTATAATATAATCTTCGTATTTTTATTATTTGCTGATTTCGCAAAGGTCGTTGACTCGTTTTCGATGTAATTTTCATGAGTTGGCAGTGGAAAAGTTTGAACACGAAATGATAAATTTGGTTTTCTTGTCGTTATGCAGGCCCGATGCGTACATATGGGTTCTATGTACGTATCGCAATTATTTCATTCCCAATAGGCTATGTCGCTAATCCCGAGGCAATTTTGTAGATATTTAATTCAATTAATTAATAATTTATATTTAATTAAGAAATAAAGGTACCACATACGATACCATGTTGTAAGCGTGTATAGTTTTTCCATAGAGAGAAATGAAGAACTCTTATATTTTAACCGAAATAGTGTGTTTTTCAGATGTAGAGAGTACTTCCACACAATATGAATTAGACCTACATCAGAGTGAATCAGACAATGAGTCAGTTGCCATACAAGGTCAAATGAGACTTCCATTGCCTACTGTAGCGATGGATAGATAGATTTGGAATTTCAGATCGAGCAGCAGCTGCTTTGGCTTCAGCTGCTTTAGTTGATTATGGAGCAATCACTAAAGAATATAGTACGCTTTTGATTGACAAGAACAAAATCCGACGGGAAAGTGAGAAAATGAGAAAAAGTTTGGTGATGGAGAGTAAAGCTAATCCTGCTGTCATATCTGCTATATTTTTTGAGATAAAAAAGGACAAGACTTTGGTGAAGGTGAAGAAAGGAAACAAATGGTACGGAGACTCCATTAGAGAGGAACACTATGTTTTGGTGTCTGAGCCAGGAAATGAATATTTAACCCATGTAGTTCCTTCTTCTGGTAAAGCTCAAAATATAGCTGATAGTTTGTTCTCCTTCTTTCAGAGTCAGCTATTAATGAGAGCATTCGTCTCATAGGATGTGACAGTACAAATACCAACACAGGTACCAAGGGTGGGATCATCCACCTCATAGAAGAAAAGCTAAAGAAACCGTTACAATAGAGCATTAGGGCTTATCATACTTCTCCGAGTCCGAATTTCACTCTGGCTAATATGTATTTTTACATAAAATTTAATTCTAAGAGGGGTTTCTTTTCTGCAACTTTTCCCAAAAATCGCGTTATCATGTTGCGGTTTTCTGTTCTACGTCGAAATACCAAATATTCAATCGAACACAACCTCATATTTTTAACCCTTTGTCGTAATTTGTTGGCATTTAGACACATTAACTTTGCTTTAACTCTTACACAGGTTTAATACATACATACATAAGAAAAAATCTACTCCATTTGAATCTTTGTAACCATTTGGACGCAGAAGGCAAAGTTCAACATCCTCTCAATAGATGGCTCTGAGCAATTACGCTAGTTATAATTGTGAAGTAGAAGTGAGTGGACGCCATTTTTTTCGGTAAGTGTTTTTTGTAATTTTCCTAAGTTTAATCACTATTATTATATTTGTTTTG
The DNA here is from genome assembly GCA_023014485.1 of Bathynomus jamesi. Classification (NCBI taxonomy): domain Eukaryota; kingdom Metazoa; phylum Arthropoda; class Malacostraca; order Isopoda; family Cirolanidae; genus Bathynomus; species Bathynomus jamesi. Next base: position 286,991 of record JAJOZX010002640.1, on the reverse strand, counting down.
ACTATAATACTTAGAGAGAGAGAGAGAGAGAGAGAGAGAGAGAGAGAGAGAGAGAGAGAGAGAGAGAGAGAGAGAGAGAGAGAGTACTAACTACCACCCACTAATTACCTTATTAGACCTTTCTTGATTAATCTAATAGACACATAAATTATTTCATTTAGAAATGTTCTTACAAAAAAAAAAGATTGCGAAAAATGCTTATATATATATATCTCCTATGCATATTTCAAGTAAAAAAATGAACCTACGCTAAAATTAAATGGTACTGAATGACAAAGGGTTAAGCTTATGTTACACCATTATTACGAATTTTAAATTAAATTTGCAATGCCAAATTCAGTTGTCTATTACCAAAATAAATATTCATTACCAAATTTAGGTTAATTTGGTAATTAAAAATGCCGGTTGTCAACCCTGATTATAACCAAAATTTATATTCCTTGTCTATATTTATGGCGAAAGAGCACTAAGCATACTGATATTAATTTGTTACAGATTGGACAAGAGCGAGAATAAGCACCGACTAGACGTGATGGCCGAATCTGCCCCCAAAACCAGGAAAATGTCAGGTTCAAAGTTCTCGGATGTTGTGGGCCCGGGGAAGGAGTTCATTCCCAGCGAGGTGCCGACTTGGAAAGCCGTTCTTCAGAGAGGGATTCGCCTGCAGGAGGAGAAGTTCCTCATTCATGACATCCAAAGGTCTAAATACCCTATCCGAGAGATGACTGACGAGCTTGCTTCACTCGTGATGACTCAGTGGAGGAAGTCGAATGTAAAGTTCTCCCCGCCTGTGACAATCACGGAAAAATCGCTCTCATATAAGATCTTGTTGAAATGGAAGGATATGACAGACGTTGTGAGCGGGAGAGTTAAGTTTGCTACCCAGGAGAAGAGGATGGCTGATCTGGATAAACTCTGTGAAGTCTGCGTTTGCAAGCATCAGATCTTCTTGTACGGCTCAGAGGGGAGTGGATGCTCGGGATGCTCCCTCAAGACCCATGTGAACTGTAACTGTCCTTTGGAGGTGAAGATTCCTAAACTGGACCTTCAGTGGCTGTACTACCGGAGAGTGAAGACTTTCGAAGCTTCAGGAATCCAAATGTCTTCTGTAGACTTCGAAGACAGCAGGAGACAGATCAAAGCAGCGAAGAGGAAGGAGGCTGAAGAAGCTTCTGCTGTGAAGAGGAAGAAGAAAGAGGAGGCTACTAATGAGGAGCTTCTCATGAAAGACTTTCAGGAGGACGAAGAGCCAAACTTGGAAGAAGCTGCAAAAGAAGCCTCTGACGCAGAGGTCAGAGGAGGAGAAGATCTCTGGGATATTCTTTGATGGCAAGCAGGATAGGAACACAAAGGTGTTGAAATATGACGAAGTGACAGGGAGATTTCATCCTGGCAAAGTGATCGAGGAGCATTACACTATCACGTGGGAGTCTCAAGGAAAGTACCTCTTCCATTTCACTCCCGAGGAACCTGAGGAAGGAGAAAAGCCTGCTCATAAGATCGCTCAGGGCCTGCATGAGTGGCTTCTGGATCACGGAACTGACGAGAGCCTTGTAATGATTGGAGGAGACTCTACCAACACCAACACGGGTGGTCTGGAGGCGCTATAGCCCTATTGGAGAAGATGCTGGGTCGCAAGTGCCACTGGATGATCTGTCAGCTCCATGTGAACGAGCTCCCCCCGAGGCACTTAATCATCAAGTTGGACGGCCCTGTAACTCCCCGGTCAGGCTTCAGTGGGCCTATTGGAAAACTTCTTGAGAAAGTGAATGAACTTGAGGTCAACTTCAACTTCAAACCAGTGGAAGGAACTGAAGATATCATAGAGCTGCCAGTAGAGATAGCCAAATCTCTCTCCACAGACCAGCACAACTGCTATCTTCTGATCAAAGCCATCAAGTCTGGAAGTCTCACTCTGCAGTTGGCTGGTCTCAAGTGCGGACCTCTGAACCAATCCAGGTGGCTCACTACTGCACAGGCCATCTTGCTGTTGTGGATGAGGGAGCACGGACTGAAGGGGGAGGTGTTGAGGAGGCTCGAGGTCCTCGTGAAGTTCTGCCTTAACTTCTACTTCAAAATGTACGGGGCTCCAATAAACCTTAGCCCCCCCGCCCATGGCCTAAACCATTAGAGGTACAGTAAAACTAAACATAACTTACAAAAGAGAATTTAATCCTGCATTTAATGAGAAACAATTAAAACTTGGCGTTCCCGCCATTGGCTTCCAAGACAGCCTGAATTCGCTTTGGGTAGCTTGCCAAAGTGACGTGAATAGATCTTGATCGTTACGCAAATTTGCTAAAAGAGTTTCAATGTGTTGCGTCATTGTATCCTTCGAAAATCGATTTGCTGCAGGTTCTTGAAACAAGAGACATTCAACCTTGTCCTTTATAACTGATCCAATGTGTTCACAGACGTTCAGGTCAGGAGAATTTCCTGGCCATTCTTCATTTCCAAAGAAATCGATCTCATGGTTCCGCAACAACTGTTGAGTGGCTAATGCCTTAAAGCAGGGGGCCTTATCGTGCAGAAGTGTGACCTGATCGACATCCATAACATTGTTTGGGTTTCTTAGAAAAGGAATGACATGCTGGGATAGAATAATATCACGAAAATACTGTCCATCCCAACTCTGACCATTTGGCTTCAGCACCCACATGAGCTTCATTGCAGTGAACAAAACAAACACACCAACACAGTCTGGACTTTTTAATAATTCGCGATAATGTTCATTGTCATCGATTTCATCTGGTGTTGTGGCCCACACTCGATAATTTTGGTAGTTAGGCCGACGTGTTACGTAAACAAAAAATTCATCGGAGACAGCTAAATGCATGAAATCATCCACATCCCAATCCTCAAGATAATGGGCAAACCACATTGTCATCGATGTTAAGTTGAGTTTTTCTTGGCTTTGGAAGTTCATGCCAAGGCTTTAAACCTTGCCTATGACGGTACAGTCGAATGATCTCACCACTAACGATCTTTCCTCTCAACACTTCGATCTCTCTAGAAAGTTTAGCACAGCTGTTTTTCCGCTTACGCGTACCGCTTTCAATGACGTCCTTTGTTTCCTGAGAGAGTGGCAGATTTGGGTGCCCAGATTTGGTTGTATCCATTTCACATTCATCCAAAGTTTTATTCCAATTTCTTTTGACGAAGCCCTCACTTCTTCGCAACTTTTTGGCAACCCATGAGCGTGTTATAAAGGTGGCTCCAGCATCACGAGCTTCCCGAAATGTTATTGCTCGTATGCGACCTATCGCACTTTGCCTCTCCGAATCACCAATTAATTGAGAAGCCATTATATTATCACTTTATCAGCTAGAGTAATTTTAATACCTGCAATAAATAAAGAATTTTATATATGTTTATAATCACTAAAAACTATTTCGATATAAGTAAACATGTAAGCTGCAAAAGGGGGGGGCTAAGGTTTTTTGGAACCCCTTACTACGACATCAAAGTGAAGCACCACCTCAAATTTGGTCCTGCACACGTTTTTCCAAGCCTGAGGCTGCTGAGGAACCAGACTACCGAGGTCAGGAACATCATCTCTGCTGCAGTGATAAGAGGAGCTTACCAAGCACATCCTGAGAACATCCTGGCTTCATTTCTGTGCAGTGAGGATGAGCATCAGAGAGCTTTCGCTGTGAGCCAGATAGAGAAGATCAGAGAAGGAAGAGACTTTGGTGATACGACAGTGAGGCCCCATAAAAATCCCAAAGTCAATCTGCAAGCCACTTCACCTGAGGATCTCATCAACTGGGAATCAGAGAATATTTACGAGCCTATTTTCACCTGCATGATGACCTTGACTGAGCTCGAGGATCTCAGGAAAACTCCACTCAAAGTGGACGCTTTCTCTGTTCATACTCAGTCCTGCGAGAGAGCTGTACAGGAAGTCTCAACTGCTTCCCAAGCTGTGTACGGTCACGAGAGGAGAGAAGGGTGGGTGAGAGCCAGGATAGACCATCGAGAAATGCTCCCAGTGTTCAGATCGAAGCAGGACATACTTAAGAGCTTTTCAGGTTCGAGTGGCTGATGAAGAGGCTGAAGCCATCGTTAATGCTCATAAGAGCTGAAAGTCCTCATAAGATCATAATATAAGATCTTATGAGGCCACGCTTTTCAGGGATCCAGGAAGAACAGGCGTGTAAACCTACACGTGGTAGAACTGGTGAGTCGCGCCTATTCTTTGAAGAAAAACTTAAAATTCTTAAGTTTTACGTGAAATCTAAACATTTTTTCAGCACCCAGAGGAGTTGAAACACGCAAGAAAGCAAGGATGAGGTCAGAAAAGCAGCTTTTAGACTAAATCATATGCAGAACAGCTGCGCGCTTTGGTTTGGGTGCCCTGAGGCTGCGTTAGGTAGCCTTCAAATCAGAAAATCGCGATTTTGACCATGAAAATGAGATTTTTTGGAAAAGTTGCAAATAATAAACTCATCTTAGAATTAATTTTTGCATAGGAACACATATTAGCCACTTTGTTTTTCCAAAATTTCAACCCTGAATCCAGAGTATATGCCCTAATGGAGCATTTGTATGCTGCATACTAGTGATGTAGCGGATGTCATTTTTTTCACATCCGCGGATGCGGATGCAGATGAGGATGTTTGATTTCAACATCCGCGGATGCGGATGCGGATGCGGATGTCTACATTTTCGTTATTTTTTAGGATATATTCGAGATTTGTTGTGTTTAACGTATATAATAAGTTATTATATAGAGAGAGCTGTAGCTATAATGTAGTATAATTGATTAATTGTACAATAATTGCTGTACTTTTCTCTGAACATATAAAATAATATCAAGCATCTAACTAATATAGAAATCAATTAGTGAATTCGTCTGCAAATAAATTCGTTATATTTTGTTGAGTTTCAGCCACAATTAGAAACCATAATTGTGTTACCAGGATGTGGGACGTGAACCCAACTCAAATGCACCCCACTGACCTCTTTCCCCAACCTCCACCCTTATAGAAAGAGATCTTTAATTAGCTTGATAACTATTTATATTAAGTTTAAAGTTTTATTAGGCATATTTATAAATGAGTAATTAAAATAAAGTAAACTAAGATGTTCATCGTTTAATGTTCAAACTTAATTATAGGAAGGTTATGCTTAAGGAACATTAATTTTTCTGCCTTTTCTGCTGCCAGTCTGTTTCTCTTTTCATCATATATTAATCCAGCACTGCTAAATAATCTCTCGCTTGGTACGTTTGTTGGAGGACAGGCTAAATGTTTCCTTGCAAGTTTACTCAAGTATGGATAGATATTCTGCGTATTTTTCCACCAACTAATAGGATTGTCACATGCAGCCAGACGTTTTTCTTGGTGATAGCTCTCGATCATTTTTACTACATCTTTTGACATCGCGTAGGTCTCGTCATTGCTGCTTGACTCAAGAAACTGAGAGACAGATTCTGTGATAGATTTGCTTGTTGAAGGTGTTGGTTCTGTCACTGAAACTTTTATTCTTTTGGTGGGTGGCGAAGCGACAGATTCAAGAGATTGAAGCTCTTCAACTGCTTTGCCAAGTGATGATTTAACTCGTTCTAATGTACTAGGTGAAAATAACTTAGCTTTGTAACGTGGATCTAAGTAGGTTGCAAGAGAGTAACTTCATACAAGAACAGCCTCTCGTCTTGTCGCTTGCATCACTTTTGCGCACAATGAACTAGTTCTATTAATATAGTAGAATTTGATAATTTCCGCTTATTAATGACATTTTATCTCAACGGTCCACATCCGCACGACATCCGCAGTCCAAAGTGCGGATGCGGGTGCGGATGCGGATGCGAGAAAATGTGCGGATGTTCCGCGGATGCGGATGCGGATGTGACCTACATCACTACTGCATACAAATGAACTTCCCCTTCGACACTTATTCGAACATTTTGATGGTAACACAAAAGGTCCAACATGTTTCACTGGAGAAATCGGAGTAGCACTGAAAGAATGTGAAAAAATGCCTGCATTCAATTTCAAACCAATTAGAGAAGGCATTGATTTAACACACATATCAGAAGAGGCTATCGATGATCTTAGCCAAGATCAACAGTATTTGTACAAAATTACTGTGGCTATAAGAAGTGGGAATGTCCCAAAAGATTTGGAAAATACAAAACCCGGACCACTGAACCATTCTCGATGGCCGACATTAGCAAATCGTGTCTGCCGCCTATACATTGCAGAGAAAACTCCTTCATTGGCTCTTTATTCAATAATTTTCTTCATTGTTACAAATTATGGACCAAGCTGGTTCGATATCAAGAGTAGACCATATATATGGAATGGACCACATCACATATTTAGAGCAATTAAAAGATTTCATCTTCTTCCAAAAGATGTTCAGAATGTAGTGAAGCCTTACATTGCTAGAAATGCATATTTTGCTCATTGCGAAAATGTTCTGATAGCAATGTTATCAGATACATCAGAACAAAAACGAAACAGAGCACTTGATTTCATCATGAACATTAGAACAAAGACGGAAAATGTGTCCAAAATCAGAGAATTTAAGGTTCCTGAGATAAATTTCAACGCAAACGCATGGGATGATATTATTTACTGGTCAAAAGAAATGCTGACTGAACCTCCCCTCACTATGGCGCTCACAAATATTGACCTCAATGCACTTAGGGTTAAAAAAAACTGTGCCTACCCAGTTATCCACTTCATTCACAAAGTGTCGAGAGGGCAATAAAACTTGTCAACGATGCGGCCTCATCTGTATATTCCCAAGAAACCCGTGATGGATTTATAAGAGCAAGAATTAGGTCTCGTTCATTGCTGCCATGTATGGAAACCAAGAAAGAAATGACTTCACTTTTTGACAATTAGCTTTTAATTAGAGACTGAAATAATTGACCAAAATTTCATAAAAGCAAACACCACGATTTTTGAAAAGGGATCTTTTTAGAAGTGTATTGATTATATGTTTCTCCAATTGTGGTAATAAAATGTCAATAATTTCTCTCGTTGATTAGTGTTGTTGTAGATTATAGTTTGAATATTCAAAATTATATAAGGCTAACTATTATCAAAGTAATATACTTCGGTCATCAAAGAATTTTTCATTTATCTAGAATAAAGTGATTTATTTGTGATATTATTTACCGAGGTAAATTTTGATAAAATTTAAAATTGAGAAAATTTATAAAAGGGCACTTTCTAATGTATTTTTTTATTTGGAATAATTTTTATTCTATAGTGTCTTTTAATTGGATGCATATTTTTCAAGTTACAAGCATTTATATGTTTGACTAGCGGCCATTTTGTTTTTCTAAAAAATGCGCTAGTAGGGCAACATTGATTTTTCTTTTATATCACTTTGTGTCATCTATAGAACCAAATACAGCAAATTATAGGTGAAACAAATAAATATTCCACAAAGAATTGCCTTTCACCCCACCCTAATATATATATATATATATATATGAAAATTATTTCACGAAAGTAACACGTGAAAAATATTTATGATGAATAAAACCACGAAGGAAAGGAAACACAGAATGGTGCTCAAGCGCTTTCGTCTAATGACATCCTCAGGAACACTGAAGTACATAAAAAGTTACAGCCTGTATATAGGTTACAGAAAAAAAAAAAATATATATATACATACATACATATATACATATATATACAATAAACGGAGAGATAAAAATTAAACATTAAAGGATTGTGGGAGGAGCATACAAATTTGTAAGGAAAAACTACCGATTTTTAGCACAAGATCAAATGAACTGTTTCCAACCATGTTATAGATAATTTAAAAAAAAAAATACAAATTTATACTGGAAATCTGCCCGGGTTTTAGCACTCTGCCCTTCTTGTTTAAGTTCGATGTATATAAAAATAAATTGGAAAATAAAAGTTATTAGAGTAGCATACAAATTTACCAAAGATTTAGCGTTCTACCCTTCTTATCTAAATCTGTTCTAAGGAATTCAAAACAACAGGATCGAGTTGAAAAAGACCTTTGCTTATGTTGAAGTTATTTGTAAGTTGGATAATGGCAGACTGAAGAATATATCTATTAGCAATGTTGCTAGAGTGAAATAAAACTGAAACATTATTCCAATCAATACAGTGGGATAACTCTGACAAATGGACAAAAAGGGCACTGGACGACTGTCCTGTTCTAACGGAATATTGATGCTGTTTTATACGTGTGTACAAATCCTTTCCCGTCTGACCTATGTAAAAGGAATCACAATGTTTACAACCAATTTTATAGATAATGCCTGAATTATTGGTAGGGCTATTTTTTACTATGATATTTTTCACAATATTGTTATATGAAAATACTACATTAATATCCAAAAGTTTAAGTACATTAGCAATGCCTAAAAAGCCGGGGGAAAATGGAAGTACTAAAATATTTTTTGACAAAGTATGAGTGTTATTATTCACACGATAGAAAGTTCGTTTTGCCTTGTTGAGACAAGATTCCATAAACGCAGATGCATAACACAGATCACTTCCAATACCGTTGATTTTTTCCAATTCGGCATCAATGTATTCCGGACTGGCTTGAAACGCATTCTCAAAAATCATAAGGATTTAATTCCGCTTTTCATGTCCACTTCACCTTCTCTGCCCTACCTTTACGGTCTTATTAAAACCCACAAACCTGGCAACCCTATGCGCCCTATTATTAGCTCGGTGGGCTCTATTACTTATAAACTCTCCAAATGGCTTGTCAAAGTCTTGTCCCCAATTCTCGGAACTATCTCTGATTCACATGTAAAAAATTCCATGGATCTTACTGAAAAATTGAATAATGCACGTACTGAAACCAACGATAGATTGATCAGTTTTGACGTTTGTTCATTGTTTACAAAAGTGCCGATTGACGATATGCTTGACTTTCTCTCCCGAGAATTACATAAGTATGACCTGCCACTACCTTCAGACATTGTTTTGGAACTTATTAAGCTTTGCATCAAAGACTGTAAATTCACTTTCAATAACGAGTACTATCAACAAGTTTTTGGGATGGCCATGGGCAACCCCTTGTCGCCCCTCCTCTCCAATATTTATATAGAGTTTTTCGAAATTACTTACATTCCGAGAATCCTGGGGGTTGGCATCCCTTGGTTGCGGTACGTCGACGATATTTTGTGTATCTGGCCCATGAATCGTGACCTGGATAACTTCCTCCTTCAGTTAAATGATCAAGTTCCCTCCATTAAGTTTACTTTAGAAGTGGAACAAGACAACTCAATCCCGTTTTTGGATGTGCGTGTACATAGGGAAAGCCCAGGTTTTAAGTTTAGTATCTATCGGAAAAAACAAACAATTTGTCCTACATACACTTTTACTCGGGACATGACACCCCCACTAAGAAGGCCATTTTTTCTTCAATGTTTCTCCGCGTCCTTAGGATCGCCAGTCCGGAATACATCGATGCCGAATTAGAAAAAATCAACGGTATTGGAAGTGATCTGTGTTATCCATCTGCGTTTATGGAATCTTGTCTTAACAAGGCAAAACGAACTTTCTATCGTGTGAATAATAACACTCGTACTTTGTCAAAAAATATTTTAGTACTTCCATTTTTCCCGGGCTTTTTAGGCATTGCCAATGTACTTAAACTTTTGGATATTAATGTAGTATTTTCATATAACAATACTGTGAAAAATATCATAGTAAAAAATAGCCCTACCAATAATTCAGGCATTATCTATAAAATTGGTTGTAAACAATGTGATTCCTTTTACATAGGTCAGAGGGGAAAGGATTTGCACACACGTATAAAACAGCATCACTATTCCGTTAGAACAGGACAGTCGTCCAGTGCCCTTTTTGTCCATTTGTCAGAGTTATCCCACTGTATTGATTGGAATAATGTTTCAGTTTTATTTCACTCTAGCAACATTGTTAATAGATATATTCTTCAGTCTGCCATTATCCAACTTACAAATAACTTCAACATAAGCAAAGGTCTTTTTCAACTCGATCCTGTTGTTTTGAATTCCTTCAGAACAGATTTAGATAAGAAGGGTAGAACGCTAAATCTTTAGTAAACTTGTATGCTACTCTAATAACTTTTATTTTTCAATTTATTTTTATATACATCGAACTTAAACAAGAAGGGCAGAGTGCTAAAACCCGGGCAGATTTCCAGTATAAATTTGTATTTTTTTTTTTTAAATTATCGATAACATGGTTGGAAACAGTTCATTTGATCTTGTGCTAAAAATCGGTAGTTTTTCCTTACAAATTTGTATGCTCCTCCCACAATCCTTTAATGTTTAATTTTTATTTTTATCTTTCCGTTTATTGTATATATATAGAGGGTGTCCGAGAATTATCTGTACAATTTTTGGCTGTTATTAAAAGTCAACCATGAAGTGTAGAAATTCCAGTGTTGTCCCATTTTACAGAGAATTTCATTAAGTTTTTTCTGACACCACGTTTTGACAAGTTTTTTAGAAATGTACGCGGGTGACAGACATTGATGATTTAAAAGCAAGAATCACAGCTGCTATTGAGCGAATTGATGTGGATATGCTGCAGCGTACATGGCAACATTTGGAGTATCGATTGGATGTTTTGCGAATCACTAATGGTGCACATATCGAATGTTTGTAACAACGTTACTTTAATAAAAGAAAACTTTTGAAACAAAATACAGATTTTAAATAATCTTGTTTAAGAATTTTACGTGTGTTATCAAGAATTTTATTAAAAGATGAAATTGTACAGATAATGTTCGGACACACTGGAATTTCTAAAAAACTTGTCAAAACTTGGTATCAGAAAAAACTTAATGAGATTCTCTGTAAAATGGGACAACACTGGAATTTCTACACTTCATGGTTGACTTTTAATAACAGCCAAAAATTGTACAGATAATTCTCGGACACCCTGTATATAATTAATATATATATATATATATATATATATATATATATATAATATATATATATATATATATATTTTCTGTAACCTATATATAGGCTGTAACTCTTTATGTACTTCAGTGTTCCTGAGGATGTCATTAGACGAAAGCGCTTGAGCACAATTCTGTGTTTCCTTTCCTTCGTGGTTTTATTCATCATATATATATATATATATTGAAATAAAATTTTTACTAAACAGGTTATAGGCAGGCTTGGAAAAATTACATTTGTAATTTCATCTGAATGTAATTAATTACATATTTGATTGTAATTGTAATGACAATGTTATATTTTACTATAATTGTAATTGTAATTGAAATAATACAACTCATCTCAATTAAATGAATTTTTACTTTCTTGACTGATTTGAAAATTTAGTGTTTTTTACTTATTTATTCAAATGAATTAAGTTAAATTAAAAAATTGGTTAGCAACACTGAAGCATTCAAGCGACTCAATCACTCAAGAGTCTCGAACTAATCACCAATCACCATTTCAAATTCAAGGCCGTGGGCCCACGGCAATAAGAATCAGATACTTGGAGGACAAGGAGGTTTAACAAGTTGAAACTTGAAAGATTTGAAAGATCGGAAAAGGTGTTTTCAATCGCAAGAAACTTTTATTGTGCACGAGGAAGTCTTGGTGTAGAAACATTCAAAAGTCTTCTCTTTATCAAATGTAATCAGGAAGTGTTTAACAAAATTACTCTTATTTAAATATGCAAATGAAGAATATAAAGAGTTATGTAATACTGCATTTTGTAGGATTATATCTTAAATCAAAGTTTCCTCTCTGTGACTGAAACTGAAACAATTTGCCTAATATTAAAATACTAGGGCACTCAATATATTTTGCCCCACCCTTTTTTTTCTTAGCTAAATAATAGGCTATGGTTGCTGAAATGTCTTTTGGACCGTAAGTTTGAACTTTCTGCGCTTCACATAACCGGAGTTTTCCAGTTTGAACCTCCCCTCCTTGTATAAAACCGCTTTTAAACGTCCTTTTATAAAACCGATGATTAACGCAGTTTCGAAAATGGCGTCTGACAGTGATATGCGTAGTAAACAGAGAGCTGTTATCGCGTTCGTAACCGCAGAGAAGGAAACAGTTGGAAATATTCACAAACGTCTACAAAACGTTTACGGAGATGCTGTTGTTGATCGAAGCACATTTGGACGCTGGTCTAAACGTGTGAGATCATCGGAGAGAAGGACAGCCAGCCTCGATGATGAACCACGCAGCGGTCACCTGGCATCGGCTGTGACATCTCACACTGTGCATCGTGCTAACAGCATCATTCGATCAAATCGGTGCGTCACATACAAGGACCTATCACTGGAGCTAGGAATTAGTGAAGGAAATGTGAATACGATGATTCAGCAACTTGGATACTCAAAAGTGTGTTCACGGTTTGTTCCTCGCCAACTGACTGAAGATCACAAAGCCCAAAGAAAAGAAATTGGTTCCGAGTCGTTGGTTCGATACGAGACAGAAGGGGATGACTCCTTTTCACAAATTGTGACTGGGGATGAGACTTGGGTACACCACTTTCAACCTGAAACAAAACGCCAATCCATGGAGTGGCATCACGCAGACTCCCCACGCAAGAAAAAGTTCAAAATGGCTCCCTCTGCAGGAAAGGTTATGGCCACCATCTTCTGGAACATGAAAGGAGTGATTCTGGTGGACATTATGAAGAAAGGACAAACAAACAATGAACTCAGAGGCATATATTGCTACCCTACAGAGACTCCAGAGACGTATAAAGCGAGTTCGACCGGAGAGAAAACTGGAAGACGTCCTTCTTTTGCACGATAACACAAGATCACACAACAGTTTGCAAACAAGAGAGGCCATCGCAAAAATGCGCTTCACTGTGTTACCCCACCCTCCATACAGCCCGGATCTGGCACCTTCAAACTTCCATTTGTTTGTGCCAATGAAGGGTTCTATTCGTGGAAGAAAGTTTCAGAGTGACGATGAGGTTGTTGAGGAGGTTAAGAGGTGGCTCGAGCGGAACCCAGCGGACTTTTACCAGCAAGGAATAAAGGCCTTTGTTTCGAGGTGGAGGAAAGCCGTAGAAAAGGATGGAGACTATGTGGAAAAATAAAAACTTGTAAGAAAGGTATGTAACTACTTGTGTACAAAATTTCTGGAACTTACAAGGAAACTTGGAAAGAAGAAAAAAGGTGGGGCAAAATATAGAGTGGCCCTCGTATATTATTTTTCTTTTGACATAATTATTACATTTATAAAGTACCTTACTTGATTCCCAATCTATAGCATGATTATTTTGGCTGGCGTGATAAAAAATGGCATTATTAGTATTACAACTTCTGAAGGCATATTTGTGTTCTTCAATACGGGTTTGTATAATAATAGAATCTGTGTGTATAGAAAAAGTAGATAATTTTAATTTGTGCGAAGGTACTTATAAGTTAGACCCTTTAATGAGATTCTTGGTCAAAAAATCCCTTACGGAGTCGTGGGAACGTGTTCGAACCTAAGTGTGAATTCCTTAAATGTCTCTGGATTGGAATGTTTCCTTACTCGCTTTTAGTAAATGTAATAATGGAAGTAATAAATGTGGAAATAAATATAAATGCAACAGATGTAATAATAAAGGTAATATTATAAATTTAATAATTAGGGTAAAGGTAATGTTAAAAAATGTAAATGTAATAATAAATGCAGTAATTATGTCAAAATATTAGAATCTGTATGTATAGAACAAGAAGATAGTTTTAATTTGTGGGAATGTACTTATAAGCGAACCCTGTAATAAAATGCCCTTCCAGTGTCGGGAGAACGGTATCTAACCTAGGTGCGAATTTCTCAATGGTCTCTGGATTGTTTCCTAATCGGCTTTTTTCATTCGTTTTTCGGTTTATAAGTTCTGTATAATAAACAACAATGTAAAAAACCAATGTAATAATAAATTTATAATTTCTGTAATAAATAATTATGCAATATTAAATGTAATAAATTTAATAATAAATGTAATAATTATATAAAAAAATATAATAGAATCTGTATGTTTAGAACAGGAAGATAGTTTTAAATTTGCGCGAATGTACTTAATGAAAATGCCCTTCCGGTGTCGGGAGAATGGGATCTAACCTAGGTGCGAATTTCTTAACGGTCGGTCCCTGGACTGTTTTTCCCTCTTGTTTTGGTTCATTCGTGTTTCTGTATCCACCCGAGGAGGATGCCAGTGGGCGTCGAAACTATCGTGGAAATAAACTCTGTCTATTAGAGTGGGTTTTTATTTTTATATTTTGACCTTCACGTGGAAAAAAGTGAAGTTTTTTGCATTTCTTGAGTATATAATTATGAAAAAATTTAAGTCAACTGAGAATGGCTTATATCCAATGTTCCCTCTAATTTTTTTTAGTCCGTGTGCGCAAGAAATTTTCGCTGTGCATACATTTAGATTCATGGTGAAAAATTGTGCAAACTTTTCTGAGCGCTATTACAGTATCTTCAAAATTAAATATATATAAATATTAAATACTTAATAAATATTATTTCCATAAGGTGATAGCTTGATCATTACGGTACTACTAAATGGATATTAAAAAACTGTTTACAATATTATATATTCTTAAAAAAGAAAACATTTTATCCATTCTAAAAACATGAATAAAATAAAAAATAGTAAAATAAAATTCAACAAAATAAAGAAATAAAATAAAAGTAACATTAATTGAAAATTACTATTTTAGTTATCATTTCTCAAAACAATTTTTAGCATTTAGCAATTTAAAATAGACTATCAAGATTAATACATGATTTTATCCATTCACAAAACAGGAATAAAATAAAAATTAATAAACTTCAATAAAATAAAATATAATCAAAATAACATTAAATGAAAGTGCCTTTCATTTAAGTATGATTATGATTTCTCCCTACGATCATTAGCATTTGCCCATTCCAAATAAACCCTACGAAGATTAATACATCCTTCATCATTCAGATAACTTTCAATTCGCATGAGCATTGAGCATGTCCAAATGATTTTCTTTCAAGCGGTTTCTTAATTTGTTCTTTATAGAATTCATTAAACTGAAATTTTTGAAATTACTTCATTTACTGTCGCGACTCATGATACGCTTGAGCCTGTGCGCATTTTATTTTGCTGTGTGCGCAGGTTTCACAACGCGTGTGCGCGCGCACACGCGCACATCTTAGAGGGAACATTGCTTATATCTATGACATACCAATACACAATATTATCGTACTTGCTTTTCAATTCCCGTACTTTTCAGTAGATGAAATCTTCTGAAGTAACTCCGGAGTTGATTTCAACATAGTGTAGAACTCCATACAGGTTTGATTGAAGTTTATTTTAGTTAAAAGTAAAGCTTTTAGAGTTGAGGCTTTCAGTTGTGCTTTCTCAGATGTCCACGTCTTATTCATTTGAGAGAAAGCACTTTCAGTCGAAGCATTAGTTTCTGGAAGACAGAGTATGAACTGAACTAATGCTAACATTCGTTGATGATTGACATCTCTGGCCTTGAAATGAGTGAATACTTCCACCCAGCGCTGGTCTGTTGATAATTTAGATGCATTCCACTCTGCTACTTTCTTATCACTAATGTACTTTGCAAAACACGTGAACTCATCAAATAATTCGGTGTCAAATTTGGGGCCAAATAGTTGTTTTTCAGCAGCAAAATCCATTGTTTTCTCAACAAATGACCACTTTGGAACTTGTTTTAATAAAGCCCACTGCATACACTCAACGTTTGGCAAGTGACCCGACCACTGGTCAAAGTACTTAACACATGTGTCATAAAACTCAACTAATATTTTCTTTACAGATAAGGACTCATTAGAATCAATCAACCCATCTTGTTCAAGTTTGTTTACAAGACTCCTGACTGAGAGTGGCATAAACACATTATCTTTCTTTGATTGCAAATTATCCTTCAGATCAGAAATTGCACTCATCACTTCCACAACTGATATATTAGGGTGTGTCAATTTGGGAGGTGAAAATTAATTTTTGCCAATTCCTTCACTGAGGGGTTTTAAAAATATGTTTTTGGATGTGAAGAATTCAAATCTGCTATTATTTTTGTGATTGCTCAACACTTAGCTTGGTAAATCTACGTTTGATTAAAAAGCACATAAATTGCTCTCGGAAAACAACATTTATTAATTTTAGCTTCTCAAAATGTCAGGTAATGCTATAAAAATTTTAGTTTCTCTGCATAAAACATATCCTAGTAATCATAAAACATATCCTTGTAATCATAAAACAACATTAAAAAGTAATGACATCAGTAAAAAAAAATATTTAAACAACAAGTTTCATCAAGTCTTGCTTTGATTCGTTCTTGGACATCAGCCGCCGACTTGCTTCTTGGCCTCTGATATAGCCCTCACGTTTCTCATGTGTATACACCCTGCCTGCTGCCTCTGTGACTTGTTTCACACACCTCTCTATTGACTGAGCATGACAGGGCCACTATGGAACTTGCATAGGCTTGTCAAAGAACTTCTTTACTTCCGCTGTAGTCAGTTTACATGTCAAAGGAGGTTCAAATACCCCGTCAGACCAGTCTGTCAGCTCCAACACGGAAGAAGCACTGGGGTTGATGGAAGGTGTCTTCCTGGGACGTACAGAAAGATCTCCAAGTGTGTCATCATCTCCACCCCTCATGTCAACAATCTTTTGGACACCAGCTCTCCTCTCCTCACTGTCATCTGAGCACAAGAGTGTCTGGATTATCATTTCGCTGAATGCATACCATGCTGAGCGCTTGATGGTTGGCAAAACAACATCCACTACAGCCTTCTTTTGCAGCCTAACTAGCCGCAGCTGAAACAAGATGTGGCGTGGGCCTTCCACCCAAGAGTGTTTTACTTTGATGTTGAACCAACAGGGGTAGTACACACCAACAATGTATTCCACTATCAGTCTTAAGTCGTTGAGGGTTTTGCCTTTAAGGCCATGTTTAGAAACCCATATGCGACAAAGCCTGTTTGCTGTTGTCAACCACCTTGAATGGCTCACTGGACCAATTTCAAGAAGGGCCAGATCTGTGGGAAGTTCTCCTGTCCTTATGGCCTGTGTGATCCTATACCCGTACGCTTGATCAGTAGAGAGATCCTTTACGACATTGTCACTCAGTGAAGTAAGAGGCTCTCCAATTGAGAGTTTGGTGAATGAAGGATCAATTTCAAGTTCGGTTGCAGTGTCTAGCATCTTGCCAATGTTACCTGTCCACTTGTTGTTAGACAAGGTCTTCCCATCCAGTGCTGTGATCAAGTGTCGCAGGGGTAACTCGTTAGTGTGGAGGGCACAAACCAACCAGATCAGCTTACGGCAAAGCTTGACCTCTACCCAGTCCATGGAACCACCCTCCCAGCCAGTGTTAACATTTGTAGAATCACCTCCAATGGCCTGCAGGCTTTTATCAATGCCCTTCTTCTTCATGAAATCTACAAGATTATCAGCAATAACTTCAGCAGGTTTTTTTCTCGTTGAGCCTTTCTCAGGAGTGAAGTGGTAGAGATATCTTCCACCTGGCTCACTGCACACAGAATAATGCTCTTCTTTGATGATGCTGGGGAACTGACGATCTGAATTGTCTGCTTTCAGCATAACTTTAGTTGTATCTTGACGGCCGTCAAAGAAGATGCAGTCAATTTCACCCTTCTTACAAAGATCATCAAATTCCTGATCCAGGGATCTCATAACTTTTTCTTGGGCCCTCTTGACTTTATTGTGATCAACTACAAGTCTCTTGTCTTCTTCAGTGATCAAGCCAGCATCCATAAAGGCAGCAGTGGTGATGGCAGCTGTGGCACGCAGGCCAACACCATATCTGATGCTATGCATAGCAACATTAGGTATTTCTAATGTGTTGTACTCTGGCTTTTTATTGGAAGTTGAAGACGTGCTTGGTATTTCTAATGTCACTTCATAACTTCCATCCTTTCCATCTTGAGCATCAGCTATTTGTTCTTCATTTTCATCATCAGAGAAAATTATTTCATTTGATGGCATTGAAACATCCTGCTTACTTGTCTACTTATATTCAGCAAGCCTTCTTCTTTCGTCTTCTTGCCGCTTCTGCTTTTTGACTTGTCTGTTGTGCTCAGGTTGATCTGGCAAGCCAATCTGATGTGGTCCAATAGAACCAGACTTGTCTCTCTGGCCTTTAATGAAAGCAAGTTCCTTCACAGGGATCTTCATCTCCCTAGGCCAGGGGTGGGGAACCCTTGGCACGCGTGCCAAACGTGGCACGCCAACGACTTTTTTCCGGCACGCGATTCCCCGGGCTCACCTTAAAAAAAATTAAATAAATAAATATCCAAATTCTTCGCTGAGTTTTATATTTTAACTTAATGTTTTCTGCTAAAAAATGGTAAAGATTAACTTCTGTTTAATATATTATGTAGGTAAAATAACATTTTATTTTCTCTGTAATTTTTATGTATTATTCATAAGGGATTAAGAATCAATAAAAGAATATCTTTAATTATATTTTCTTTCATTGTGCTTTAGTCAAGTCAAACGATTATGAGATTGGGCACTGTAATGTATTGGGAAAACTTGAAAAAACTTATGGCTGATTGATCTGATATATAAAAAACAAAAAAAAATCAGAATTATTGTTTACTCTTTTGCTGATGTTAAAAATTGCGTTTTTAAATTGTGTGGCTGTATATGGCAGCTATAATTACACTTAAAGGCTAATAAAAAATATCCACGCTATCAACAGGGTAGAACGACCTTCAAGTAAAAATTCCGTCACTAAATTTTACATTTATTCAATCTTACATGACTTACAATAATCACTCTTACAATATTCTTTGATTTTACCGCTCCAGTGTAATTTTTGATTATTTGAAAAGGTTCTCCCAATACTTAAAAGGCACCAAATAATAATATGTTCCCCAAAATTTCGGTTGGCACGTGAGAAAATTTTGCATCAAAGATTTGACGATTTTGGCACGCTCACTTAAAAAGGTTGCCCACCCCTGCCCTAGGGCATGTACAGTTAATGTGAGTTTCGTTTTTGCAACCAGCATCTGCAAGGCAGCCAAATTCAGAGCAGAGAACAATTTTACACTTGCAACTGAGGATGTCAAAAAGCTTGTCAAGTTTTGCAATGAAAGCCTCTTTGACATGTAGCTTTCCTCTCCCAAGAGATATGTTTTTGGCCTGCTCCCAGCTCTCTTGGATCTTGTTTAAGATTGTGACTCGTGAATTTACAACGGGGGCTACAAAAGAACTGTTTGCTCGTTCCCACTTTTCAAGCACTTTAGGGTAAATGTCCTTTGCAAGACTGGCTGCTGGGTAGTTTCTCACATCCTCACCACTTTTTTTTTTTTTCTCTTAGCAGTAGCCCATATTTCAGAACGTCTCGCAGAGTTGGGAGTTCAGAGGGCAACAACTCTCTACCAGTTCCAATTAGGTTGCTCATATGTGTGAATGTCCCCAGTCTTGTCCTCCTTTTAGAAGCCATTGTAGGTCAATTCCCACTGGTTAGGATGGTAGCACTGACGGACAAGTAATCTTCAGCACACTGATGAATATGTTTCAACCTGTGAAATAAGCAAAAACAGCAGTGCATTATATATACAGCATATATAATTATTAATATAATAATTATTATATAATTCCACAAAAAAGTCAAAAAAGTCACTATTTTTATGTAGCTTCTTACCAAGCAAAACTAAATTATATTAAATTAACAAAAATATCTTTAGAATTCCTAAGTCATGCTGCAACTTTTTAGCACCCCTCATATTTGGAATTTGAAAGTTGAAAAATTCGACACACCCTACAGTGATATATGTTCATCTTCAATCTTTAAAACCACTTGGTGAAAGGTAGCTGCTTGACAGTGCACAAAGTTGAGCCAGATCTCTGATTGTGGGTTTTCAAAAAAGTTTTTCAGTATCACTGGACACTTGCTTTGGCTCAGAAAGTATGATCTTAGACCTGGAAACAACTTGAGTATTCTTTCAACTGCAGGCATTAATGCCAACCACCTTGTTTTACTATATCCCAGTAACTGTTTATATTCAATGTCCACAAAATCACAAAACTCTTTCAGCTCTTCTACTCGAACAGTATAGATGTAGAAATATGAATATATTTTTACAACCACTGTTTCCACATCAATTGTCAGACAGTCACTGGCAGACTGAACAGCATTATGTACAATATGTGCAAAACAACCAATCCCAATTAATTCTCTACCAATGTAGTCATTTAGCTTCCTGAAAATGTTATTCACTCCTTTTCTTGCAGCACCACCAAAATTACAGTTAGTGTTATCACCACAGAAAGCAACTAATTTTCTGCCCAGGTCATGCTCTTCAATAACATCAGTTAAATATTTCACCACAATATCTGAGGTTTCTCCAGGCTGAGATTTAAAGTCAATAAGGTTCACTTGAGCACCTTCATGTGGCTGAAAGAAGCGAATTAAAACAGGAAACAGCTTGATATTTCCATGGTTGCTTGCATCAGTTAGCAATGTTATGCAATGAACATCCTTTAATTGTTTTTTAATTCTGTTTCAGCATATGGTGCAAATACATTTGAAACAATAGCTTCGCACTTTGTTCTGGCACATGAAAATTTTGGTTCAAAGCATGTTTTCAAAATTTTTGTTGCACAGTCAGTAGATCTGAAGCTTTGATTTTCCCTGACTGTATGGTAAGCCCACAAACCCTCAGCAGCAGCTACTTCTAAATCCTTATTACTAGGCGTCACACTTAAAATAATCACTCACTATCTTACTAGATGAAGCACCGATATCAACCGATTTGTGTCTTTTTGAGCCAAGATGCTTAGTAATATCATTAATCCCACCATGTCCAATACTGGTCATTTCTACATTTCTCACACCGTACATCACTTTCTGTTGTTGTTTTTGTAATAAATGGATATTTAGACTGCAGATGTGCATTAAATGTACACTTCCTTTTAGTTTTAGACATTTTGCGTTGTCAAACTAGGCCTACGACCTTACGTACGATACAATTAATAACTTTCCTTATCCTTCAAACGAAAAAGTTTAACCTAGCTGCAAAAGAAAAAAAAAGATGCAGGGATGAAAATTAATTAAGGTTATTAATTAAGCAAACATAAAAACATAAAAGCGTTCCACTACAACACAACTTTACACAGAGGCCGCTAATGAAACACTGAAACGCGAGTCAGGAATCACGGCACTGCCGCACGGCGACATGTATCGTACCAGTTCAGTTTGCAAGTTAGTATTTAGATTTGGAATTCGGAATGTGGCATAATTCTATTAATTTATAAAGGACATCTAATGTCTAATATAACAGCAATTTTAATAAAGCGGGACATTTATGAAAATTTGCTCCAAATGCGCGACATTTTCGGGACATTTTGAAAAGAGGGACACGTCATAAATTCGGGACTGTCCCGCCCAAAATCGGGACTCTGGTCACCTTATGTCTGGTACAATATTGTCAGCAAAATACTTCCTACTTGGCAGAGAATAATTTGGAGGAAGTGTTTTCACCAACTTAGTGAACCCAATGTCCTCAACAATGGAAAAGGGTTGATTGTCAACTGCGATCATCTCACCAATAGCATAGTGCAGTGGTTCCCAACCTTTTCACCACAAAGGACCCCTTTTATTTTTATTTTTTTCCCACGGACCCCATGTGTTTGGAAGATTCCGTCTACCAACCAAACTGTTTTTATTAACTAATAATTAACTCGTTTTCTCATTTTTCACTATCAAATAAAGGACATATAAGTGAGTATGCAATTAAAATACAGCGTATTAAAAAAAGTATTAATAATTCCAGCCAAGAGCAAGGAAACTTGAAATTTTAGCCTGAGTAAATGTACGATTTCCAATGGAGCCTCTCGAAATATTGAAAGCTCACGGACCCCCAGTACTACCTTCGCGGACCCCCAGGGGTCCGGGGACCCCAGGTTGGGAACCACTGGCATAGTGCACTGATTTTGCTTGAGAAGAATTAATGTCCCAAATCTTTTTTACTGCTAGAGTTTCTTCCATTGTGTACTGTGTTGTCACTGTAGTTTTACTTGTAGAAGGAGAAACACCCAGGTCAACAGCTGATGAAGACAAACTAGAAGTTCATGGTTGAGTATCATCTCTTCTTATACTCTTCTTGATGTTTGTTGGTGATGTTTTTTCATCAAGTTGGTAGTGTTGTAACTTTTACTAGTTTTTACTCCTCTGGATAATTCAACAGAACATAATTTACAAAGTTTTACTTTTGTCGGTTTCTGATACTGCTTCTAGATTAACTAGACATGATGAATTCTACAGAATTTAGATAAGATCTGAAATGAAAAAATAAATTTATAAAACATGTGAAAAGTGATGAAAACGAAATGTAAAGATATTCACACACAAAAAATGAGATTGACACAATGACACACAATGCCCTATATATATAGTATATACTTTGCGACGTATCGGAAGTATCGGAGTATTGGCAGGATCGGACACCTAAATTTACCGATACCGATATTATCGCGTGAAGGGCCGATACTACCGATACCCGATACATCGGTGCATCACTACCTCTAATTATACGTTTAAAACACTTTATAAGGTGTGAGGTGAGAACCACTGGCCGCTAATTCCTGGGCATTGCTCTGTTACACCTTTAAATAGGGGGGCAGTGTTCGCGTTCTTTAAGGGGAGTGGAATTTGTCCTGTGTCGAGTGATTTCCTCCATAGTAAGTATAGCGGTTTGGCAATACTCTCTTTACATTTCTTCAGAAACGTGGCACTCTATGTGTCTGGCCGTGGCGCTGAATTGTCTCGCATCTGTGATAAGGCGGTAATTACATCTCCCTCCGTGAACTCGAAGTCCATTAATAAGTTTGTCCCGGAATTTGTTTTTGGTTGATTTGTATCTACGTCGAAAAATTCGTCTGGGTTTTCCACTTCACTTCCATCTCGGACTTAGGGGTGCTAAACAGAGTTAGATTGCAGTTCGCTTATTTCTATCAGGTCATTTGTGTATTCGGCCTCCCCGTCTATCAACGGACCAATACTCTCCTTTCACTGCAGTTTCCTTTTCGCAAACGTGTAGAAGTATTTTGGGTTATTTTTTGTTTTTTGCTACCTTGTTTTCCTCCTCGTTTGTCTTATGTATGAATGTTTGCTTTAGGTTCATTTCTATTTCGCCAAGTTTCCTCTCTCGTTTGTCTTATGTATGAATGTTTGCTTTAGGTTCATTTCTATTTCGCCAAGTTTCCTCTCTCGTTTGTCTCTCTTTGCATCAGTTCTGCATCTGTGGAGATGTTTTACGGTTTGTCTTCGTTGCCTGAATAGTGTCCTGATTTTTCCTTTCGAGCTTGCTACGTTTTCTTTCCTGTCTCTCTGGAATATGTTTCAGTATTATAGGTTTGATTTCAGTTCCTATTATACATAGTATTTCTTGTGGAGTCTTCTCGTGAAGTAGCAATTCCCAATTTACTTCATTTAAATCTTTATAAATTTACGTTTTCCCAATTTACTTTCTTTGCATATATGTTTAAGCCTTCAAATATTCCATCTGCCTCTCTAGGATGCGTTTTCGGACTTCTGGGTGCTAACTTCAATTGTATATCGATGAGGTTATGGTCGGAGAACTTTGTGTGCGTTACTTTTTTATTTATTATCTCGTTGTTATTTGTCAAGATTAAATCCAAAACGTTCTCTCATGGCCGGCCCTAGCAAATGCGAGGCCTAATTCGAGATTTTTAAAGTGGGGTCCTAGGTTAAAGTTACCTACCCATAGTGGGTGCATGCTTACTGAAAGAAAAGAACAATGATTCAACAACAAATATCATTTATTTTGGATGTGATCACAAGGAAACCTTTCTGGCTTTCATAGTGGCAAATTCGGCAATGAGGTCTGTATAGTATTTTGGGTTATTTTTTGTTTTTTGCTACCTTGTTTTCCTCCTCGTTTGTCTTATGTATGAATGTTTGCTTTAGGTTCATTTCTATTTCGCCAAGTTTCCTCTCTCGTTTGTCTTATGTATGAATGTTTGCTTTAGGTTCATTTCTATTTCGCCAAGTTTCCTCTCTCGTTTGTCTCTCTTTGCATCAGTTCTGCATCTGTGGAGATGTTTTACGGTTTGTCTTCGTTGCCTGAATAGTGTCCTGATTTTTCCTTTCGAGCTTGCTACGTTTTCTTTCCTGTCTCTCTGGAATATGTTTCAGTATTATAGGTTTGATTTCAGTTCCTATTATACATAGTATTTCTTGTGGAGTCTTCTCGTGAAGTAGCAATTCCCAATTTACTTCATTTAAATCTTTATAAATTTACGTTTTCCCAATTTACTTTCTTTGCATATATGTTTAAGCCTTCAAATATTCCATCTGCCTCTCTAGGATGCGTTTTCGGACTTCTGGGTGCTAACTTCAATTGTATATCGATGAGGTTAGTTCAGTTCAAGGGGAGTCAGTTCAAGTTCGAGATCTTTGCTGTGCTTACGTAGGTCTGTCTTGGACATCTTTGTGAACATGTACATGAAGCCAAACGTTGAGTGATGTTCTCTCAGTTGTTCGAATCGTCGTTCCAGGGAGGATATGGCAGTGTCTAAAATTGCGTTAAACACAGAAATTTAAAATTTTTCTTCAGCATCTTCAATTGGCTGGTTTTGACCTTCATATGAAAACATCTTCGTTCGTCTGACATGTGTTCTCTTGAATTCTGGCTCAATTTCAAGCTGCTCTGCAATCTCTTTAGCATCTGTTACAGCACTTTGAAATCCACTCTCCCGATATTCTTTCATCCACTTACATGTTCTTTCCAAACTCTCGATGGCACTTGCCAGATGCTTTGAATCACTCTGAAGATCTTTACTCACGTAGTTGACTTGAAAGAGGAGGTCATACCAGAATATGACAGCAACAATGAATTTAAAATTCTTCATCTCTTTGCAAAGTGATTCTGCTGTACCTCATTTCTCGTAAAACTTATAGTCTCTACGGGATGGTCACCGTCATATGTAATCCGACGACTTGGCACTTCTATTGTGTCTTCCTCCGTGAAGACTGTAACGAAGAACTCGTTTAACATATTAGCTATATCTTTATCACCGAATTTCAGTACGCCATTTCTATCTTTTAGGGGGCCTACATAATTTATAATTGGCTTTCTGCTATTAACATGGGCAAAAAATTCTTTAGGGTTAACTTTACAGAGTGAGGCAACTCTAGCTTCTTCACCACGTTTGGCTGATCTAATTAAGGACTTAACCCTCCTACGTAGGTTTATATAGTTTTCTGAATTAGTCTGGTTGAAATGCGACTTAAGTAGTTTGCAGGCTCTATTTCTTCCCGAAATAGCACTGCTAATTTCGTTGTTAAACCATTTCGGCGACTTTGTTGACAAGGAAACTATTTTAGTGGGTATAAAAGTGTTCTGTAATATTCTAAATTGATCCCTATATGAGCTCCAGGTGACATTGACATCCTCACTTATTAGAACTTCAAGTGTGTCTAAACTACTTCGGAAGCTTTCAAAGTT
This sequence comes from Bathynomus jamesi, assembly GCA_023014485.1. Classification (NCBI taxonomy): domain Eukaryota; kingdom Metazoa; phylum Arthropoda; class Malacostraca; order Isopoda; family Cirolanidae; genus Bathynomus; species Bathynomus jamesi. The sequence goes on along the minus strand of JAJOZX010002640.1, from coordinate 261,556 downwards.
TGCTCTCGAGAAATCCAGTCTTTCACGAGTCTTTTCGCATGTATTAACTGGAACCCTGAGGTCAAACCTAATCAAATTATGATCGTTGTTACTCAAATTTTCACCAATAGTCAGGTTAGAGACTAGGTCATCTTCGTTCGTGAATATGAGGTCTAGTTTATTATTACCCCTTGTAGGACCGTCAACCCATTGACTTAATAAGTTATCATCGGCAAATTCCAAGTCTTGAGCCCTCAGCATCAGCTGTTTTGTTTTATCAATTTATATTACCACAATTAAAATCACCAAAATTCACACTGATTTTATTATTCACTATTCTGCTTAATTGGTTATACAAGTTTATATCCTTATCAACGGGGTAGTGAGGTGGCCTATATACTAGAAGTAGATGCACTACTTTATTATTTAGGTTTAGATCAATTCCCAACATTTCATGAGTAGATACGATATTACTTTACCGAGTGCAGGAAGTCCCGAGCATACAAAAGTACACCGCCGCCTTCCCTTCCGTTCCTATCTTTGTGGAACATTTTGTAACCTACCATTTCAAATTCTCCTACAAAATCCCTTGATTCAGAATGAATCCAGGATTCCGTTATTCCTATGATATCAAAGTTCTCAGTTTTGACTAGCGCTATAAATTCCATTAGTTTGTTTCTAATTGACCTAGCATTGAAGAGCACAGTTTTGAGTGATTTTAAGTTGTGATTTTTCCTAACTGGCCTGAGTCGTTTCCCGACGCAGTTGAACAAACTGCTGCTGGAGGGGGACTAACTGCTGCTGGAGGGGGACTAACTGCTGGGGGGGAAGGACCGACTGCTGGGGGAGTAGGTTTAACAGTTGGGGGAGCAGGATCGACTGCTGGTTTAGGGGGTCCTAGTTTAAAAAGATTATACAAATTAATGTTCAGTAAATCACCAAACTTCTTTTTCCCCTTCTGATTAAAATGTATCCCTTCCGAACTAAAGTATTCCCCATTTCCGTAGAATGTAGGCCAAAAATCAACAAACTTTAGACCTTTTTCATCACACATGCGTTTAACTCTTTTATTTATGCTAATGGCTTTACTTAAAGTATAGTCACTAGCACGCATTGGAAGGAGAATCCCTACGACCATACCCATATCTATCCTATCCCTAACCTTGTCGGTTAGGATCTTGAACTCTTTTATAATGGACTCTGTCTGCCCTCCTGTCCTTCCCAGAAAAACGTCAATGCCACCAACATGTACAATGATGGGGCAACTCTTATTCTTGATATTAATTTTGACTAATTCCCTATTAATTATCTGGCTCGTGGCAACTGGAGAGAGAGAGAGTTACAAGGAGTTACAAAGAAAAGTAGTACCTCAAAAGGCCTTGCGGCCCACACCGAGGAGGTACAAATGCAACGGGTGCCAGGGAAAAATTCTGTCACCCTCAAATAGTGTGCAAGATTCGGTCTAACCTTTTCTTGAACAGATCCACAGAAGAACTGTTCACAACTTCTGAAGGTAGCCTGTTCCACGTGTCACACATCTTATACGTAAAGTAATTCCCACAACCACTAGTGCTAAACCGTTTCAAATCCAACTTCCAACCATTGTTGCGAGTTGGGTTATCATTTAAACTAAACATGCTTCTAAAATCGACATTGTTGAACCCGCGTAAGAACTTGAAAACCTCGATGAGTTGACTAAGCAGCCTCCGAGTTTCCAGCAAAAACAAATTCAGGGCGCGTAAGCGTCGATTGTAGCCCATATGCCTAACGGAAGGGATTAACTTTGTGGCCCTCGCCTGCACTCGCTCCAGCCTCTCAATATCTTTCCTGAGGGTGGGCGACCAGAACTGCACAGCATACTCCCGGTGCGGCCGAACCAGAGAATTGTACAGAGAGAGCACAATCTTCTTGTTCCGAAATCGAAATTACTTCCTGATATAACCCAACAAATTCTAGGCTTTCTTTTCCACTTCTACGCACTGTTTGGTAAACTTAAGATCACTGCTAATTAGCACACCCAAATCCTTTTCCAAATCAGTGGCCTCGATATTACTCCCCAACATCGAGTAGCCCGACTTGGGATTGGCATAGCCAATATGCATCACTTTGCATTTACCCAAGTTAAACGGCATTTGCCATTTTTCGGACCACTCTCCTATCCTACCTAGGTCCGCACGCAGTTGCTCGATCACTTCGGGCGTCCCAACATTGGCCCCAAGCTCGGTGTCATCAGCGAATTTGGCGATCCGACTGACGATGCCACCGTCGATATCATTTATGTAAATGATAAACAACAGTGGCCCTAAAACGGAACCCTTCCTGAGGAACCCCACTAGTGACCGAGGCCCAACCCGAACTAACCCCTTTAATTACAATCCTCTGCCGCTTATTCTTCAGCCAGTTTTCAATCCACCTACCTACTTCCCCACCGATACACAGCGCGCGGACTTTCGCCATTAGCCGGCGGTGAGGTACCTTATCAAAGGCTTTCTGAAAGTCGAGATAAAGTATATCAATCGCCCTACTCTTATCATACTCACCCAACATAACGTGGAAAAACTCGAGCAAGTTGGTGAGACACGACCTATGCCATCTAAACCCATGTTGGGAGTCCCCAAGCAGCTTGTAGGAATCCAAATGGTCAACGATCCTATCCGCTATTATCCCTTCTAATAATTTACTTACAATTGAAGTGAGACTAATGGGACGATAGTTCCCTGGACTTTCGTGATCCCCTTTCTTAAAGATAGGGGTCACGTTGGCTTCCCTCCAGTCACCAGGCACCTGGCCCGTCTCCAACGATTTGTTGAAGACTGTAGCCAGGTGGGGAGCCACCTGGTCGCGCACCTCCCGCAACACTCTGGGTAGAAACTGGTCTGGCCCAGGAGCCTTAAACGCGCTCAGTTTGTCTATTCTATCGCCAACGACTGTCGCGGTACACCGAACACTATCCAGGCCAGCACCTTCGTGCCTGACGCCTGCCTCGGGGATGACGCGGGTGGCCTCCCTGGTGAACACTCCCGCAAAGTACTCATTAAGCACATTAGCGATGTCCGCGTCGGAGGTCTGCAGAACGCCGCTTCGGTCCTTTAACGGAACCTATCATGCTTCTAATGAGTTTTCTACTATTACCATAACTGAAGAACTCCTTAGGGTTCCCCTTGCAGAGGCTTGCCACCCATAGTTCTTCGTTACGTTTCGCTAGCCTAACCTTCGCCTTCACTTCCCAACACAGGCGGACATACGTTTCAGTGTTCTCATGGGAACGATTGGCCTTCGCCCTCCTATACGCTACTTTCCTATTTCGGATAGCCGAAGCGATGGAGAGGGAGAGAGAGAGCGAGAGGGAGAGAGAGAGCGAGAGGGAGAGAGAGAGCAAGAGCGAGAGAAAGAGATCCCTGCTAGGGCACCCTGGCTACCCATTTATTTACCAACTGTGGAAGGACGCGCCGCCACCGAGTCTCGAACCCGACGCATATAATCGTGTGTGCGTAATATTTTATGGGCGTATAGACGGGTGTGTACGTGCCAAAACGTGGTATACACTGTGCCAACTGGCTGATAGTGCCTGGAGGCACTGGCTGATTCGGGACCTATAAGACAACGGCCGCTCGGCTGAAGTCTTAATATGCGCTTCGCTCCTGTCAAGCGAACACCTCTCTTCCTCTCTCTTTCTCTTGGGGGATAATTCCGCCTCCAAGTTGCATAACCCTTGCTCTTGCAACAACCCCCTCCCCCTTTTGGGTGCCTTGCAACAAAGGGGTTTGGCACTGGCACTGGAGCCAACATTTCCTTTGCAACATTGATCAACATTTGCAATTGCATTGCACTCCTTTTGCGCCCATACTACTATATATATAACTATATATATATATATATATATATATATATATATATATTATATATATATATAGTAGGGGTCAAAACCGAGTCCACTTGATTTTTACTGGTTTTCTTAGTTACAATGCAGTTAAACCATATTATTCATCACTGTAGAATACATGTGTGACTTGGTCTTACACCTTTTTAACTCCTATTTTCCCCAATATCATTTTACAGATATTTTTAATGTAAAATTGAAGAAATCAAAGATGCCAGTTTTGCCCACGTTTCATCACTGCCTGGTCTGGAAGCAATATACTTATTAAAATGTATAAAGTTTCGAAATACATGAATGGATGTTGCTGCTGATAGTCTGTTGTATAAATTAATAAGTCTTTCCATTTTATCATATATTATCATTAATGACAATATTAATAATACAACTCCTTTTGCAGGTTCATACATTTTTTCTGTCCCAGAAAAACACTTCGAATAATTTTTCAACATGCCAAATGATCTCAGCAAGCAGTGTTTGTAAACAGTTTGTGGAAAGAATTGCTGGAATACAAAACGGGCTGTAACTCGGAAACAAAGCGATTTCAGGCATATCACAGTTTTAATCATAAGTAGATAAACATACAAAGTTTTGATACATAAATAATGAACTTAATAAGCTTCCACATGTGCACCCCTAGTGGCACGTAAAATGTCTTAAAATGTCGTAAAATGTCTCTGTTTCCGCAACTGTGTACCTGGATATGCTCACCAATTACGCCATCCCCCAGCTGCAGGACAGGCAGCCAACTGTCATCTTCCAACAAGATGGGGCACCCCCTCATTGGGCGCATGTTGTTCGTGAAACTCTCGACGCAACATTTCCAAATCGATGGATTGGCAGGGACGGGCCAATCCCATGGCCCCCAAGATCACCAGACATTACCACGCTGGATTTCTTTCTCTGGGGTCATGTTAAAGATTTGATTTATGCAACAGTTGTTCCAGATATCAGGACATTGCGAGAACGCATTACGGATGCAATTGCAACAGTTAACCCACAAATGTTGGAAAATGTGTGGCGTGAGTGTGAATACCGTTTAGACATTTTACGTGCCACTAGGGGTGCCGTGACCCGACAATTCAGCGCAGGACAATTCAGCGCCGACAATTCAGTGCCGACAATTCAGCGCAAGACAATTCAGCGCAAAGACAATTCAGCGCAAAGACAATTCAGCGCAAGACAATTCAGCGCGAAAATACCAACAAAGAAGAAGAAAGAACAAATCCAGAGGGAAGAGAGGCTTGCAACTGTTAGGTTAGGTTAGGTTTCTAGTTTTTGAAATAAAATCTTAATTTTAACAATTCTAACATATTTTGTTTTTTTAAATAAAATTTTAATAATTATACTCCTTTGAATTTTATCTCCGATTTGTCACTCCTTCGTTATGTCACTCCTTCGTTACGGTATTTATGTCACTCCTTTGAAATGTCACTCCTTCGATACAGACCCAATTTAGCATATATATAAATATACAAATTTTTCTCTTTTTTATTTATTGCGATTTATTTTTATTATTTTTAACTAAACTTTTAACTGTACTGACTTGCGCTGAATTGTCGGCGCTGAATTGTCTTGCGCTGAATTGTCTTTGCGCTGAATTGTCGGCGCTGAATTGTCGGCGCTGAATTGTCCTGCGCTGAATTGTCGGTGCTCCTAGGGGTGCACATGTGGAAGCTTATTAAGTTCATTAACTATGTATCAAAACTTTGTATGTTTATCTACTTATGATTAAAACTGTGTTTGAATACGAGTGTTTATTTAAATGTTATAGTCTGCTTTAATCAGGGTAATCATTTATGGACACCCTATATAACCTTTTTTCATTGTTTTCAAGTCCTGAATCCATCCTGAAAGTGCGTCCCAATGTTATGAAGCACCTTTTATATATTAAAAAGGAAAGCGGAAATGGATAAATGCCTAATAATTATAGACAAATGCTTCCTGTTGGTCCTTTATGAAGTGAAAGAAAGAGCAATAAAAATCACTCTAAAATTAATACAGTATTTTCCGTTTCAAATTGAAGCATCTTTTAGAAATTTACTTACAGTATTGTTGATTATACAAAAATAGGTGAAAATACAGAATTTAATTAAACCGCGAAATCTATTTAAAACTTAAAATTATTATTTTATAAAATAAATCATTTTCGGAAAGAGAAAGGAGTTAGAAATAAAAGTCTAACGAGATCATTGTTAAAGGTGAAAGGGAATAATGAATGATCCGGGAGCAGAAACCCTTTCGTGTTTTTCCAACCTCGCAAATGTTGCGTCAGACTAATTATTTATTCCGCTTCAAACTAAACTGACTCGTGTAACAAACTTGTTTTGTTCAATAAACAAATCCCGCATTAATTTACAAATTATCAATTAAATCTACTTTGTATTTTTATGCACGAATAAAATATTGAGTTACGACAGCCATTATACTTTGTCATTTTACTTTGTTAGCTATTTATTGTTTGATGATAATCAATCCCTTATTCCATAGTTTGACTACATTAACCATCTCTCTTTTTCTGTTACCAAACCTAAATGTTTAGTGCGGTGAGGCTGAGTTAACCATTTTGGATTTGTTGTCAAACTTTTGGTTGTTACGCAAAAAGGAAGACAAAAAATAAACTTCAAATATATGTATTTATGTATTTATTATTGAAAATTGAATCACATCTTTCGATTTATCATTACGAGATATTGTGCATTTTCCAGCCTAAATTAGATCATACATACATACGTACGGTATGAACGGAATAAGTGTTATTCTTTTTTCTATTGACAATAAGGTCTTTAGTATTGGTATCAGAGAAAGAAAATTCGGTGCTGGTTAAGTGTGCGGTCTACCTACGATTGGTTAGGTCTAATCATGATATTTTCGTTAAAACTAACGAAAATATCATGACTAAACCTAACCAATCGTCAAGGGCGATTGACAATGGGATGTAAACAAACAATTAGTAAACAAGATAAGAAGCTATAATTAAAAGGTAGACCGCCGAATCGTAGGTAGACCGCACACTTAACCAGCACCGAAAATTCTTTACTGGATTTGTATAGCTTTAAAGAAAGGAATGATCCCACCGACCTGGCAATCTCTTACAGAAAGATTCGCATTATAATTTTATATACTGAAACGTCGAAAAGAGCGAATTTCAGGAAAGTTATTAGGATTTCTTTTAGTACATAAATATATAATGATCCTACAAATTTAGTTAAAATCCACTGATTACAAAACCTATTTTCAGTTAAATGCAAAAATCTTAAAGAGAGTTACCCCTCTGCCAAACAAAAAAGTTTTATTCCAAAGTTTCAAGTTCTTCAAATTTGAATTAGGTGATAATGCCGTACAGCATTAGAGTAATTAGAGTAATTACCTTGGGATTTTTGCTTTCCCATGCTAAACATAAGACGAGTTCATGTAGTCTATAGTTATTAGATATTTAGATATTTGGGCGATTAATTATAGTAGTCGGAATCCATATTGAGCTCCAAATAAATCGCCCAACAGAGCAAACAACCACATGTAAGAATTTTTTATAAGTTGGGTTAGGTTAGATTTATTTGGAGCCCAATATGGATTTTGGCTAAAATAATTAATCCCCCAAATATCTAAATACCTAATTAGTCTATACGTTACACGAATTAGTCCTATGTTTAACTATTATTTGTAGATTTATTTACAATTTCTATTTACTATAACCAATTATTCATAGCATAAAAGTCTATTTGGAATTTACTGATCATTTTATTTTTAAAATGTTTGTAAAACAACAAAAAACGTCACTATTATTAACTTTTACTGCATTCGATACCCTCTTTATTCATATCTTTATCCAGTTTTACTCGTTTTGTGGGCACATTTTTCCATTTAATCCTTACTGTCTCGGGGGTGAATATCTACCCTTCAAGCAAAGTACTTCACAATGATGCAGATTTTAAAAAGTTATCTACGTCCACTTCACCTCCTGTTTTATTTTTTTCAGTTAGTGGGTTACAACAGATTTACCAGAGTTCCATTCAACAGTTTTCTCTTTCGTTCCAGAATACAAATCACTTTAATCTTCAAATAATATCTGAATAACGTTTTCCCCGAATTCAGACACTATTCTTGCTCTCCTTTTCACTGTTATAGTTGAGTGTCCGCCACAAATTTTATACATCAACGTTTTAGATATGTGAAATAATAATGAGGACTTTAATTGGGTTATTACAGTTACAGTTGCGTCCGTGTATTTAGTACAGTAAACATACGGGCCAAGACTAATGCTATAAAGCCGCAACCACGATCGGCGTTTATATGCCGTCTGTAAATAGCCTGAGAATTGAAGTTAGAGTATAAGGCGTGGCACTATGACCCGCAACACGAAATACACGGTCAATATCTACCGTGAAGTTGTCCATATTGAAGGCTGTACTACTTTGAGAGGCCTGGATTATACGGCCTAATATATACTCTATATCTACAGCTTCCAAGCGTCTGAATGGTATTACTACCCAAAAATCACCTACATCCCCATCATCTGACCCGAACCCGAAGGACAACCTCGTCCTGACTTCACGTTCGTCGCAGTTCTGAAGGGAAAACTCCACAATACGTTCAACTACGCGCCGTAGTCCGTGTTCAACACCATTGCTATAAATGGGCCCAGGGTCAACCCTGACTACGTACCGATTTCTAGTCAGGGCTGGGGTCGGGGTAGCGGTGTCCACCAACTCGAATGTTATACCTTCCTCTACAGCACGAGAAGCTGCTGCTACTGCTGTTGTGGAGGATGTACCCGGAATTGAACAGGAATAATGAGGTACATTTTTATTTGAGGAAGGTACTAGTGTGGGGGTTGTGTCGTTAGACGTAGAGGGTTGCGGCTCTATTACTGGGGGTCTAACAACCGGTGCACTCCTGGCACGCATTATACCTGACGTGGAAGGTTCTTCATCATGCCTCCGCTTTGAATTGTCGCGTGATGATGTTACAGGTGTCGCTGGGGGGGGGGCTCGTCAGTGGGTATGGAGTCTGTAACCACAACTACACTGTCATCGGGATCGCCTGTAATACAGTATCTATGATGGGGACATTATGCTGTACCTCATCGTCATTCACGATTCTGTAGAAGAAGAGGAAAAACAAGACTGTAGAATATAAGGAACACCACTTAATTTTTTATTATATTTTGTAAATGACTTGCTTAGGAGTGTGACGTGTTGGAGATGGATTCTGTAGAAAAATTCAGGTTCAAGAGCCCATCCACATGTATTATATCTGGCCCTACAGGATGTGGTAAAACTGTGTTTATGCTTAAAATCATTAAAGAAAAGGGAGAGATGTTCTCAAAATTTGTGCATAAAGTTATATGGTGTTATTCGACGTATCAATCAGTGTTCAACGAGTATCAAGATGATATTTTGTTCCACAAAGGTGTGTATGACATTAATTCGTTAAAGGGAAATGAACATACAGTCATTGTAATTGACGATCTCATGTTGGAAATGAATAAAACGTTTGCCGAGACATTTACAGTGTTCTCCCACCATCTTAACATAAGCGTGTTCTGTTCTTCATCAATCAGAATCTAATTTTCAAAAATAGATACATGCGCGATATGTCATTAAGTACACAATATCTAGTCTTATTCTCGCAACGTAGAGATGTGTCACAAATTGGGGTATTAGCTAATCAAATGTTCCCAAATCAGCGTAAGAAGTTTTTGGGAGTTTATAAAGAAGCTACAAGTCAACGTTACGGATATTTGCTTTGTGACCTTCATCCGCGAAACACGTTTAGGGTGCTTCTAAGAACGAATATATTTCCAGACGAGCCTGAAATGGTGTATATTACAGAATGACAAAGAGGCTAAAGAAATTCCATGAACTAATAAAAATCTATCATCGACTGCCCCGGGCAATGCAGCAGATGTTTGCTAAAAATATCGACTCCGACTTTTTAAAATGCATCTGTGAAATGTGTCTTAACGTTATAAATTGCGATGTATCAATGAAACCCCATCAGAAGGCTCGCCTACGTCGTTTCAAGAACATAATACGTACACTAGCTCGTAAAAGTCATACTGTGCGGAAGAAAAAACGAATTATTGTACAAAGAGGGGGGGGGGCATTCCTCCCCATCTTATTTTCAGTTTTGGGGCCTTTACTGACTAGATTAATATAATGAAGAAAGTGGTAGTGATTCCACATGAGGTGTATACTTCACTGCAAAGTTCAAAGAATCCAGACACGGTTCTAGAACCCCATAAAAGAAGGCTTAAAAGAATGGAAAGCGAATTGTTAGACCTATTAAACAGTGAAAAAACAACTGATGAGAAAAGAATCTTATACCAAGAAGCTCTGCATAAATTTTTTCACGAGTACGAAAATTATAAGAATCCTACGGAGATCCCCGTGGTTATTAGGTACAGCATGGACAACGATGAGCATGGTGACATAGGACCTGGGCCCGACGCTAGAGCTGACCAAGCAAAGAATAACGGGACGGCCCCACAACATATCGAATATATATTAAAAAGCAGCTTCCCACATATATTGAGGAATAAAGGTTTTGTCTTTATAATCTATTGAATGAGGACCCCAACATAGAGTGGACCGATACAGGTGTGAGATCATTGTGGAAGGAGCAAAGGTACAGGGATCGAATATCGTAGACATCGTCCATGATCTGGTGAGAAAGTTGGATGGCCCTCACCATCAGGATGGAAGCATATTAAAGCAAGACTACAACAAATAAATGTCCCCGAAGCATTGATAGGAAATCTGAACAGGTTAAAGGATTGGAACATGCCTCGCATGTACCACAACTGAGGACGCACCCCCAGCGGTAGCACCTCTGAAGAGGAGAAAGAAGAAGCCAAACAACATCAACGGTCAACCTTATCCACGTGCCTCTAAAATACGCAAATGGCGAACATATTAAGGAGACGTTATTATGATATTTCCAGCCCAGCGTTGATAGACTGTACAGAAGTGTTTACAATGATGGAGTAAGGAAAAAAGATAGAGAAGTTTTTGGTGGAGCAGAACGCTTATACACTTCATAAGCCGATGAGAAAAAGGTTTAAAACAGCCAAGACAACCGCGGCATCGGTTGACTATTTGCCAAGAGATTTAACAGACATGCAAAGATATTCAGTGTATAACGATGGTTACCGCTACATTCAATTCATAATAGATGTGTTCTTTATATCAGAGTTTTTCAAACTTTTTGAAGCCACGGAACCTTGACCAACAGGTAAAATTTTAATAAGACAAATAGTAATAAAACAATTTATGCTCAGTGCCGTTTATTTATGTAATTTATGAAATTTACATATACAGTTATATGAATTTCACAAAAAAATATGCAAGTTTAGAAATTTACAAGGAAAAAACGAATTTACTTTTATTGACCTATTTATTTTAAATTCCCCTCCCCACATTACTGTCAGCATAAAAGAAATTATAAGTATAAAAAATATGTTTATTGTAAAATTAAAGTTTTCGTTAGCAAAGTTCTTTATGAAACATCATCATATATTTGTATAATATGCATTGTGAAAGCTAACACGCATTTACACAGCATTTAATAACATTACTGTGATCATAACTTCCATGAACTGAGAAAACTAAACCTAAAAACATAGAAAAACTCCCCAAATCAATCAGACCAGTGCTTGTGGTCATCATCTGTGTTTTGTTTACAAAATGGGCTCCTGTTTCTTACTGTGACTGCAGGAGGGCAACACTTATTCTGGATATCTCATCGTTTGAATTAAAATTCTTTCTCTCGCCCTTTCAAAACACAATCACTGAATTGGCAGAATATATATCGTAAATTCATCCATGCCAGTTGATATTATTTTATCTTACCTCTTTCTCCTTCTCAGTCTCTCAAGATATGCCCCATGGAACCCCATCAAGTTCTCGCGAACCCTAGGGTTCCGCGGAACACAGTTTGAAAACCCCTGCTCTAGATATCTGTGGCTAATTCCTCTCTGAAAAATAAATCACCTGAAACAGTTGCTAAAGCCACCAAAACGTTGATGTTGAAAGAAAACAGGATTCCTGGCTATTTTTGGGCGGATATGGGGAAAGAATTTATAGGCCGAACTTTTCAGAACATGCTGACAGAGTTTAATATCAGCTACTACACTACCAATTCTATACATAAGGCCTCTTTAGCTGAAAGAGTTCAACGTACTATAAAGGAACGCATGCACCGCTATTTTACACACAAAAACACATACAGATATATAGACATTCTGGAATCATTGGCCTCATCATACAACCGCTCACACCATCGCATAATTGGTACAACACCTAACGAGATTTTAGAAAGAGGTACGCGCGCAGAGTCTGATGTGAGAAGAGATATTTGTAGAACACCACCACATTCTGCGCGCTTCAAAATCAATGATTATGTAAGGCTGTCGCGTTCAGGAAATAAATTCGCGAAAGGATTTGAGCAAGGTTGGACACGTGAGATTTTTAAAGTTAGGGCTATGAAGCCTAAAGGCGAGATAATGCTGTATTACGTTGAAGATTTGAATGGGGAAGAAATCGCAAGAGGCTTTTACCGCGAGGAGTTGCAGAAAGTGACATTTAATTTAGGAAAAAAATGTGTTTAAAATTGAAAAATTTCAGGAAGCGAAGGTTCAGGAAAGAGAAAAATGTACCTGGTGAAATAAATGTACCTGGTGAAATAGCTAGGGTACCCAGAAAGCTTTAACACCTATATAAAAGCCCATGCAATAATGAAGCTTAAATAGTATAAAACGGCCCCTAACCATTTCTACGTCACACTACCGTCCCCTTCTTCTCTGTCTGTACATCCTAACAACACCCTGGCCAACTTTGTAACAGAACGCCATGGGCCCATTGAATTGGGTCGTGATTCGTATGAGGTGGGGATAAGTAGTATAGCCGCAAAAGGGGAGAGTGCAAGAATGTTGCAAGTGATGACGTAATGTTGCAAAGGGGGTGGGGGTTGTTGCAAGGGGGGGGGTGCAAAAAAAGAAAAAAGAAAGAAAAAAAGAAAAAAAAGAGTACTGGCCTTTGTTGCCAACCGGGGTTGCAATGGGCATGCAACTTTGGGGCGGAGTTTCTCCCCCAAGCTATTCTCCCAAAGGACCAGAAAGAAGGAGGAGAGAAAGGAGGAGAGGTGTTCACCTGGCAGGAGCCAAGTGCATATGGTGGAGAGAGAGAGAGACACCTGAAGGAGAGAGAGGAGTTATCCCCCAAGTTATTTTCGTTTTCCTAACCTAAGAGGCCTCTAAGGGGTTTTACCAAAGGGCCTGAAAGAGAAGGACCAGAGGTCCTTGCTCGGCTGGGAGCCGAGCTTGAATGATTCTTTCATCAGCTTCTCGGTCTTTTATAAACCTCTATTCTGGCTGAGTTGCCAGATAGCGCAATGTATTCAGTTGCCAGATAGCGCCATGTGTCCCAGAAATCCATATATTAATCATCCATTGTGTAACACAATATATATGACGGTAGTTAATCCAATTAAATTCTGTTTATTAAATAAATAATTTTTACACACTCAATCTTTATTATTATGGAATTGCATACCTTTCCAGTTTTTTTTTTGCAATGATCGGATTGCTCTTGCTAGATATATTTATTATGCTTATATATATATAATATATACATTCTTTTAAACATCTTATGTTAGGTATATGTAAATATATATATATATATATATATATTATTTATTTTTCATATTATAACATTTAATTTTATTTTAGTGTTTAACGTTTAGAAACAAATTTGACTAACTTGAACTTCGTTAAACTTGAAGTTAAACTTTTCGAAACAAATAACGTAGTTAACCACACATACTGTAATTCAACATAGAAAACTTAATAATAGAAAATAATTAATTTTATGGTTAACTAGTTTATTTCGACATAAGTTTACTATAATTATATATATACAGTCTTTTAAACAGCTTATGATATATATATATATATATATATATATATATATATATATATATATATATATATATCTCTGAACTCTTTCAGCTAAAGAGCCTTATGTATAGAATTGGTTGTGTAATAGCTGATATTAAACTCTATCAACATGTTCTGAAAAGCACGGCCAATAAATTCCTTCCGCATATCCATACAAAAATAGCTATATATATATATAGTGTTTCACTATAGATGTATAGATGTATATAGGGTTTTACAATAGATGTATATAGTGTTTAACGATTAGAATCAAATATAACATTAACTTGAACTTCATTAAACTTAGTTAAACTTTTCGAATGTTCTGTGGGATGAATCCTATTAAATTCTGTTTATTAAATAAGTAATTTTTACACACTTATTTTTATTATAAATATTTGAACAACGAAACAATATGAAAATTTACAAAACAATTCAATTAAAAGTTGAAATTATCCAAAATACAATCCGCTAGAGGAAAGGGATTCCGAGAATCTGTTCAAATCGGTTCACCTATTGCCAGAGGCGATTTTTTTTCTGACCATAATGACCTTTCTCCCAGACAGCTTGAACAAAACCTCTCTCGACTCCATTTCTTAGATATGCCCACAATTATATATATATATATATATATATATATATATATATATATAGAGAGAGAGAGAGAGAGAGAGAGAGAGAGAGTTTAGGAGTGTATCCTACTTACTGATGTCATGCAGGGATGACACTAATAACATGTAAGTAAAAATAAAAACCGGAAACTATAAAAAATCTATTTAAAATAACAGATCATTTGACCCGAGGCTGTCAGTAGTATGCCCGAAAAACATCGTAATGCACGATTTTTTCTATGGAGCAATAATAATTAACTCTTTCTCGCCGAATTGGTAAGCTTTTCACCCGACCTTAGACCTCCAGTTTAACATGGATTCAGAAATACATCTCGTCGATGGGGGTCGTTGCTTACTCTTCCACATTTCAACATAACAGGATTATTGAACCGGATTTAAAATAACAGGATCATTTGACCCGAGGCAGTCAGTAGTATGCCCGAAAAACATCGTAATGCACGATTTTTTCTATGTAGCAATAATAATCAACTCTTTCTCGCCGAATTGGTAAGCTTTTCAACATACCTTAGACCTCCAGTTTAACATGGATTCAGAAATACATCTCGTCGATGGGGGTCGTAGCTTACTCTTCCACATTTCAACATAACAGGATTATTGAACCGGATTTAAAATAACAGGATCATTTGACCCGAGGCAGTCAGTAGTATGCCCGAAAAACGTGTTAATGCATCATTTGACGAGTCAGTAGTATGACCGAAAAGCATGCATGATTTTCTCTTTAGTAATAATAACAACTAGCTCGAAGAGTGACAACGGATAAAGTTTTCACGTCACCTTAGATCCACAGTTTAATGTGGAAACTGAATGCTATTTTAAAAATATAATTAGGCTATATTTCTTTATTATAAAATAAGTTAACAATTATGTTAACACAAGAAAACAATACTATTAACTTGTAAGTAAAAATATAATATAAGGGACTACCATAGAAATGTAAGTGCCTATAATTCAAGAAACACGATTTTATATATATGTTACTCATCCGGTCCCGTTATAGCGGATTGGTACACGTCATAGCTCCACCCAGCTACATCGGCAGCCAATCACTACGAACATCTGGTCTTTTGGGCGGAGCTTGGCGATTGTGCATATAAAAGGGGATATTTTTCAGTTGGGAGTAACAGTAGCTATTTTCGCGTCAGTGATTAATCATTCCCTCCACCATGGACCTGTACGTCTCCCCAGACTTGTATGAAGAAAGTGACGCTGCAGCATTAACCGCAATTAATCTTTTTAACGCGATTGACCGTGATGATTTATTTTCAACGCAAACCGTAGAAGATATTTGCAGTGACGCTCCTTACAATCCGACGCAAGGGACTACCATAGAAATGTAAGTGTCTATAATTAGAATTTATATATATATATGGATGGGGTGTAGTATCTCGTCAAATAGATACTCGCCAAAAATTTTTATGTCAATGTTATTTTGTTACCCCATTATGCTAAAATCGAAATTTTTATGGCATTCAATGTTATTCCTCGAACCAAAGATATCTTCACATAATGGGGATCTGTCTGTATACTCTGTATATGTTTTAAAAGAATGAACATTATTCCTTTAAGGTCCGATGAGGATTTGACACGTGTTATACAATCTTTTGAAGAATCTCGGAATACGGGGGATATACTGAACAGTCAACAATGTCACACATCCTCCACCATGGACCTGTACGTCTCCCCGGAATTGTATGAAGAACGTGATACTGCAGCATTAACCGCAATTAGTCTTTTCAATGCGATTGACCGTGGCGAATTATTTCCAACGCAAACCGTTGAAGATATTTGCAGTGACGCTCCTTACAACCCGACGCAGGGGACTACCATAGAAATGTAAGTGTCTATAATTCGTTTTTATATATATGGAGAGTTGTAGTATCTCGTCAAATAGATACTCGCCAAAATTTTTTATGTCAATCAATGTTATTTGGTTATCCCCATTATGCTAAAATCGAAATTTTTATGGCATTCAATGTTATTCCTCGAACCAAAGATATCTTCACATAATGGGGATCTGTCTGTATACTCTGTATATGTTTTAAAAGAATGAACATTATTCCTTTAAGGTCCGATGAGGATTTGACACGTGTTATACAATCTTTTGAAGAATCTCGGAATAGGGAGGATATACTGATCAGTCAACAATGTCACACCGAAATAATGTAAGTGTTTTTCGATCTTTTTGGGATAAGAAGACACAATATATTTTCATAAATTTATTAAATGAAAGAAATCAGTACAATAAACAACTACAGAATATATCGTTACAAATATACGAACAAAAACATTATAATATACAACGAGTACGTACAATTGGAAAACGGTTTTTTATCTGTCTGCATACCATTTCATCGTTTCGGCGAGTGTGACACGGGTCAAATAAATTTAAAAAATTTATAAATTCTTTATCATTTGACATATGCATGAGAAATGAGACGCAGTACATTCCGCAAACATTAGTAAAATATCCTTGCATGCGAAATGGGTCCATACAACTTCGGGAATATGTAACTGAGCGAGAAATTTTACAATAATAGGGTCACTCCAGGGTTGAGTACCGAGTGAATCAAAATAGTACAGGCGCTGTCTATTTTTAAAATAGACAGCGATCCAGTGAATCCCTTCATTACCGATGATGTCTGTGTTCACAATAAGACTACCGCATTCTCGCGTACTTGGCAAACTCAATGTTTCATTCTTCGCAAACACGCCGATAAATTTGGAACGTGTGACTCGCTCCATTACTTTCTGAAGTGTATTAGCATCCATTTTAAAAGTCAGTGATAACGCTCCTAAATCTATCTACTTCTATTAGGGCTTGCGATTCGAGATATACTAGTACACTAATAGGAGCGTCTATAGGCTTGGCGAATTCCAGCCGCACTGAGATGTTTCCGCTCTGCTGTGGGGTTAAATGGGTATTTACGCTAGCAGATAAGTCAGGTGTAATGTCAAACGGATAAAGGTTAAATTGATCAATGAATTCTTCCTGCGTTACCCCATTACCAAGCTCATCACAATCACCTGCAATATGGGTCAGATTACTATAGGCTCTGGCACAAAGCGGTAACACAGCGTCTGATGAATAGTCCGTACCCATTGTTCCACCCAAAGCAGTGCCATTAACGTATAGAGTTATATTTTTAAGTCCGAAATTCTCGAATTTAAAGGCACTCTTTTTATATTTTCCATTCACCGAAGCGTGGTCCTGCATGCCGATTAATATCCTTTTAGGAAGATTTCCCAGGGCAATGTTTTCTATCTGCTTCGATGCCAACCCTGCAGGAACCGTATATAGTTTGATCTGCACTCTGTTAATAGGATATTTCACTGTAGCGTTTAGTAAATTTTTCTCAATTTCTAGTTGTTTTGGTGAACTTAATTTCACTCGCCGTACGCGGAGGTATGTGTCCATAATGTGAACCACAACGGGCTTTGCACCCTCTTCTTGATCCGCAGCCAGATTTAAGCAGATCTCAGGACTCGTGCGGGTGAGCTTTATTTTCATATCCACCCCGTTCACAAGCAACTTCTCCTGGAAAGTGAAATCTGTGTGCAACCGTCCAAAACACTCGTATATTTTCTTTTTAGAATTTTTAAATTTGTCCTTTATACTATTTTCATCTTTAGTTTGATAATATCCCTCCGCACTTAAAAAGGTAGCCTTCGCTTCTTTGGAAAAGTTGAGGACATTTTCCAGATAGGCTCGTAGATGATAGTACCCCGTGCCTGCCGATATGTTGGTCTGATTTAAATATACGTCACACTGGTTGAATATGGAGTGCAGAAAGTTTGTTTCAGGGTATACAGCATATTTGTCATCGCAGACCGTTCCATCAGAATGGGCTATACGTAGCTTAGCGTACATGTGCACACAGCTTGGATCAAAAAAGTAAGGGCCTGAGCTGGGTATCACGAATTCTATAGGTGCACTCGGGGAACTAATTGTGTTTAAAGGGTTAATTGTAATAAAGTCACTGTGCTCAATAGAAACTTGGGTTGGAGGTAGCTCAAAAAGGGACAGCTCCGATTTACAGCATTGTGAACTACATGGGTGGATGAAGCGTGCCATGGCGAAATAGTGACTCCTCTCTCGACAAGTGGTAAACAAACTATGATTCATGAGATCAATGTCCTTAGCTTATATCAGTCAAAAAAGTGGTCAACCATAGGTTTCATTCGCTTACAGCACTTCTTTTTTGATAGCCTTTTACGTTTAATACCACGTGACCCCTTCTTCTTCTTCGGGCAGCCCGCTTCTTCCCGCCACCACGCATTTTTCTCTTTGCATCTTTGATGATTTCGTCCCGTGTACGCTTTAAATGTTTTTTTAGAGCTTCTTTAGGTTTAGCCCCGGCCAATATGTCTTCTGCAGTGTTAAGGCCTGATTGTAGCGCTTTCCTTCCAAGGTATCTGGCACCCCTCTTCAGCAAAGGAACAGCCGTACGTAGTATGGATGAAAAAATGGACCCAAGTCCACTACCGCGCTGGTATCGCATCCCTCGATAGACGGTGAAAGGCTTTCTATCCATTATAACTCAGTGCGTCGAAAGTGTAGCTTCACTGTTAAGCTCCCGTTACCGAATGGGAAGTTTTCACCCTCAATCGTTCTTATATATATTGTGATATTGGTTATTAAATTAGTTGCGACATTCACATAATGGGGTCTGTCATATGTAATACTCAAACTCCTTCCTCTATGGTTGGGGATGTGAGCAATGCGCAGCAGGCGTGCCTGGGTATCCCCAACAAACTGGTGCTCCACTATATTACTGTAAATATAGCACATGTCTGGGGACCTTTCAGCCAATTTCTCCATCTTCAATTGATACATTAATCTGGACAAGTCATGCTGTGTCTCGTGAAATGTGTCTCTTTGGAAGACTGCGCTATAGCGGCCATTGGCTAGAATTTGGAACTTTCTATGGTCTTTAATACGTCTGTTAGTCTTTGATTTTAGGATTAGTGTATGTGCAGGGTTGTTTACGACTTCGTATACTAAATCATTCGTAAGGTTTGAGTTTCTTAAACTTACGTTTAAGCCTCTCACAACATCCTCGGCCGAACCATATTGACCCGGCCCTAGTCTTACTTCTGTACTGTAATACCGTGCAATCTTAGTCCGAGCGATGCGCATAGTTTCATCCATAGCTACCCCAGCTTTTTCACACTCGTCAATGTCTCTAAGAATCGTAAAAACGGTTTCTTTATGTTCAATATTTAAAAAGACGGTGTCCAGCTGAATTTCGCATATCCCCACCTCATACGAATCACGACCCAATTCAATGTGCCCATGGAGTTCTGTTACAAAGTTGGCTAGTGTGTTGTTAGGGTGTACAGACAGGGACGAGGAGGACGGGAGTGTGACGTAGAAATGGTTAGGAGCCATGTTGCATACTATTTAAGCTTCATTATTGCATCAGCTTTTATATAGGTGTTGAAGCTTTCTGGGTACCCTAGCCATTTCACCAGGTACATTTTTCTCCTTCCTGAACCTTTGCTTCCTAAAATTTTCTCAATTTTAAACACATTTTTTTCTAAATTAAACGCAACTTTCTGCAATTCCTCGCGGTAAAAGCCTCCTGAGATTTCTTCCCCATTCAAATCTTCAATGTAATACATCATTATCTCACCTTTAGGTCTCACAGCCCTAACTTTAAAAATCTCGCGTGTCCATCCTTGCTCAAAACCCTTTGCGAATTTATTCCCCGAACGCGACAGCCTTACATAATCATTGATTTTGAAGCGCGCAGAGTGTGGTGGTGGTGGTGATCCATCTCTTCTCGGGAGCGTACCTCTTTCTAAAACTTCGTTAGGTGTTGTCCCAATCGTGCGATGGTGTGAGCGGTTGTAGGATGATGCCAATGATTCCAGAATGTCTAGAAATCTGTATGTGTTTTTATGTGTAAAATAACGGTGCATGCGTTCCTTTATGGTGCGCTGAACTCTTTCAGCTAAAGAAGCCTTATGTATAGAATTGGTTGTGTAATAGCTGATATTAAACTCTGTCAACATGTTCTGAAAAGCACGGCCTATAAATTCCTTCCCCATATCCGTACAAAAATAGCCAGGAACCCTGTTTTCTTTTAACATTAGCGTTTTGGTGGCTTTAGCAACTGTTTCAGGTGATTTATTTTTCAGAGGAACTAGCCACAGATATCTAGAGAATACGTCTATTATGAATAGAATGTAGCGGTAACCATCGTTATACACAGAATATCTTTGCATGTCTGTTAAATCTGCTTGCCAAATAGAATCAATCGAGGAAGCCGTTGTCTTGGCTGTTTTAAACCTTTTTCTCACAGGCTTATGAAGCGTATAAGCGTCCTGCTCCCTCAAAAATCTTTCAACATCTTTTTTTCCTACTCCGTAAACACTTCTGTACAGTCTATCTACGCCGCCGTAAGAGGATGGGGGTAGAAATGTCATAATAGCGTTTAGTTAATACGTTAGCCATTTGCGTATTTTAGAGGCACGTGGGTAGGGTTGGTTTAACCTCTTCTTGCTCCTCTTCAAAGGTGTTACCGCCGGGGGTGACGGCGCCTTCAATTGTGTCACAGGCGTTGCATGTTCCAAGTCTTTTAACCTGTTCAGATTTCCTATCAACGTTTTAGGGACATTTATTTGTTGTAGTCTTGCTTTAATATGCTTCCATCCTGATGGTGATGGCCTATCCCACTTTCTCACCAGATCATGGACAATGTCTACGATATTCGATCCCTGTACCTTTGATCCTTCCACAATGATCTCCCCTGTATCGGTCCTTTGTATGGCGGGATCCTCATTCAATAGATTATAAAGACTTAAGCCTTTACTCCTCAATGTAAGTGGGGAGGTATTTTTTAATACATGTTCGATATGTTGTGTGGCTAATCTTTTTGGTTGGTCAGCTGTATCGTCGGGCTCAGATCCTATGTCGCCATGTCCATCGTCCCCCGTGCTGTGCCTAATAAACCACAGGAATCTCTGTAGGGCTCTTATAATTTTCGTACTCGTGAAGAAATTTCTGCAGAGCTTCTTGGTATAAGATTCTTTTCTCATCAGGTGTTTTTTCACTGTTTAATAGGGCTAACAATTCGCTTTCCATTCTTTTAAGTCTGCTTTTACGGGTATCTAGATACGTGTCTGGATTCCTTTGCAGTGAAGCGTACACCTCGTGGGAATCACTACCACTTTCTTCATTATATTAATCTAGTCAGTAAAGGACCCAAAACTGAAAATAAGATGGGGAGAAATGACCCTCCTGTTTGTACAATAATTCGTTTTTTCTTCGCTACAGTTTGGCTTTTACGAGCGAGTGCACGTATTATGTTCTTGTAGCGGCGTAGGCGAGCCTTCTGATGGGTTTTCATTGATACATTGCAATTTATAACGTTTAAGACAGATTTCACAGATGCATTTTAAAAAGTCGGCATCGATATTTTTAATAAACATCTGCTGCGATGCCCGGGGCAGTCGATGATAGATTTTTATTAATTCACGGTATTTCTTTAGTCTCTTTGTCATTCTGGAATATACACCGTTTCAGGCTCGTTTGGAAATATATTCGTTCGCAGAAGCACTCTAAACGTGTTTCGCGGATGAAGGTCGCAAAGCAAATATCCGTAACGCGTGCTTGTAGCTTCTTTATAAACTTCTTCAAAAACTCCTTACGCTGATTCGGGAACATTTGATTGGCTAATACCCCAATTTGTGATACATCTCTACGTTGCGCGAATAAGACTAGATATTGCGTATTTAACGACACATCGCGCATGTATCTATTTTTGAAAAATAGATTCTGATTGATGAAGAACACGCTTATGTTAAGATGGTGGGAGAATACTGTAAATGTCTCGGCAAACGTTTTATCCATCTCCAACATGAGATCGTCAATTACAATGATTGTATGTTCATTTCCCTTTAACGAATTAACGTCATATACGCCTTTGTGGAACAAAATATCATCTTGGTACTCGCTGAACACTGATTGATACGTCGAATAGCACCATATAACTTTACGCACAAATTTCGAGAACATCTCCCCTTTTCTTTAATGATTTTAAGCATAAACACAGTTTTACCACATCCTGTAGGTCCAGATATAATACATGTGGATGGGCTCGTGAATCTGAATTTTTCTACAGAGTCCATTTCTAACACGTCACACTCCTAAGTGGGTCATTTACAAATATTACAAATTTTGAGTGCTGTTCCTTATATTTCTTCTCCCACAGAACCGTGAATGACGATGAGGTAGAGCAGCCCATCATTACGGATGACCTCGACGACAGTGTAGTTGTGATTCTCCCCTGCCAACGAACCCTCACCAGCGACACGGTAGCACGTCCAAAGCGGAGGTATGAGAACCCCGCGTCAGGTATAAAGCGCCCGAAATACGCGCCTGTTGCAGCGGTAATAGATCCCCAACCCTCAACCTCTTACGCAACAAGCCCCCCAGCAGCACCTCCCGCTAATATATCCCCTTATTCATCCGCCGCCCCCCGTTCTGTTAGTCTACAATAATAGAGCCCCAACCCTCAACCTCCTACGCAACAGACCCCCCAGCAGCACCTTCCGCTAATATAACCCCCTAATTCATCTGCCGCCCCCCGTTCTGTTGAGGATGGTATAACGCTCGAATTGGTGCGATCCGCAGCCCCCACCCCAGCCTTGACTAGAAATCGGTATAGAGTCAGGGTTGACCCTAGAGTCATGTATAGCAATGGAATTGAGCGCGGGTTACGCCGGGTTGTACAGCATATTATAGAGTTTGCTCTTCAGAATCGTGACGAGCGTGAAGTCAGGACGAGTCTGTCCTTTGGATTCGGGTCAGATGACGGTGATGTAGACGATTATTGGGTGATAGTGCCATTTAGACGTTTGGCGGCTGAAGATGTAGAATATATATTAGGACGTATAATGCAAGCCGCCCAAAGTAGTATAGCCTTCAATATGGACAACTTCACGGTAAATATTGACCATGTATACCGTGTTGCGGGTCATAGTGCCATACCGTATACTTTTAACTTCAATTCTCCGACTATTTACCGAAAGCATATAAACGTCGATCGTGGTTGCGGCTTTATAGCAGTACTCTTAGCACGTATGATTACTGTACAAAATACACGAACTCAAAAAATTTGGTTGCCTACAGTCGTGGAGCGTGCCCGTAAACTAGCTGTAGACTGTGAACTTGAATTTGACTGTAATATGGGTCCTGAAGAGCTGAGAAGGGTAGAACAGGAAATGAATGTCCGCATAGTTGTGTTTGGGTTGGATGATCGTCGTAGGACTGTGTATGTTTTTAAAAGCTGTGTGAGAGATCGTACAAGACCCCTACTTATTTTAGGATTGTCAGGGACAACGTATCTCCCCATCCGTAATATAAGGGGGCTTTACGCTAGTTATGACAAAAGTCGAAAATATGGGAGACATCATGATTTGTGTAAGGGGTGCCTCGAGTTTGCGGATGATATAGTGAGACATTGTAAAGAATGTCACATGGTATGTGAGCAGTGTAAAAGCACCAAATGTGAAAGCCGTGTAGTTGAAGCTGAGAAGAGAGACTGTGATGTGTGTAGACGCGCATTTTTCAATAATATCTGTTTTGATTTCCATAAATCAATTGGCACGTGCAGGAAAATGAGAATCTGTGAATGTGGTATGTTTCACACAATGGATAATTGGGGGAAATTTAAGCACAAGTGTGACATAATTCACTGTCCTACATGCCAGGAGGAATATAAGGCGGATGGAGTAAAGCATGTATGCTATATGAAAGATGCTAAGCCTAAAAATAACCCTTGTATAACTGTATACTACGATATAGAAACATATACGAACGCTGAAACCAAAGAGGTAATTCCGCATTTACTTGTGAGCCAGACCATCTGTGATGAGTGTATGGGTATCGAATGTGACGAGTGCCCAAAATGTGGTAAACGGACAAACGTTTTTAAAACGAATGTCCGCGATAGTCCTGTGAAACTATTTGTGTCCTATATTGTCAAGTTAGCCGACAAGTTCAAAAAAATGACTGTGTATATTCTCGCCCATAACGGGGCAAAGTTTGACACGCAGTTCCTTCATAAGGAGTTGCTTGAACACGAATCCTCTGAGATATTTACAGGTGATCCATTGAAAAGAGGCAACAAATTAATACAGATGCAGATAAGAGGCAATGTACAATTTAAAGATACTTTATTATTCACACCTTGTAAATTAGCAAAGCTACCCAAGGTGATGGGAGTAGCAGCCGAAGTTTCCAAAGGATACTTCCCTTACACTTTCCTCACCAGCGAGACTTTAAACTACGTAGGCCCACCACCCCCCAAACATTATTTTGACTGTATGGATGAACGTGAAGACTTTGATCGATACTACGACAGTTTTAATGAAAGTAACCCTTATAATATAGCTGATGAATGTGAGCGTTATTGCGTGAATGATGTGCGCGTGCTTAGAGTATGTTTCCAGGCCTTTAGAAGGATGTACATAGCCCGTTTCAAATGCGATCCACTGCAAGTCGCAACCACCATCGCATCATTATGTTTTACGGTGTTCAAGAATAACTTCATGCCTAAAGACACCTTAGCCATTATTCACCGAAACAAACCCCGCAGTTACGGGCACAAGGCTATTTACTGGTTCATACATCTACAGCAACAGACAGGTGTATACATAAAGCACGCCCGCAACACGGGTGAAATACCCATTAAGATTAATGGACGTGTTTTTTGAGTTGATGGGTTAAGTGAAAACCGTGTCACTGGTGTGAAGACTGTGTACTCCTTTAACGGTTGCTGGTGGCATGGATGCCCCCGTCCTGAGTGCGGAATCACCGGAGATATCCACGGTAGGTCTCCTGCCGACTGTCTCGCATCAACCCGCACCCGCGATCAACTTATAGGATCACAGTTCACTCACAAAGTCTTGTGGGAGCATGAATATGATGCACGGATGGAGACAGACGAGGTGTACCGTGAGGAAATAAAAACGATCAAGCGTTCAATGGTGCTGGATCCTCTCAAATGTGGTGATAGCTTGTTTGGAAGACGTACAAATCCTTTCAGACTATACTTTCCACCTACGGAGGGCGTGAAGCTCCATTACTACGATTTCTGTTCTTTATACCCATACGTGATGAAGAGTAATCCGTACCCCGTGGGCGCTCCTGAGAAACTGGTGGGACCTAGCCTACCCTCCATCAATGAATTTTCAAAAAATTTGAATGATCGTTACTTTGGGCTCTCTTTCGTAGACGTACTCCCTCCACGCAATTTATGGATGCCGATCTTACCTGTCGTTATCGACGACAAGCTCATGTTTCCCCTGTGCGTGAAGTGCGCGGAAGAGGATAACGGCGAGTGTAACCATATACCCCACCAGCGTAAGCTCAGAGGCGTATATACAAGTCCTGAGTTGGCCCTAGTCGTACGCCATGGTTATAGAATACTGAAGATACATGAGGTGTGGAGGTTTCAGAAGCTACCCAACCTTTTCACACCATATATAAACACCTTTTTGAAGGATAAGGTTGAGGCATCAGGGTATCCGCGAGGAGTTGATACCGAAGATGAAAAGTCTGCCTATATTCAACGTTACCGCGACCGCGAAGGTATACAACTTGATCGTGTCCAAATTGTAAAGAACCCTGGCAAGCGCTTTAGTGCAAAGTTGTGTCTAAACAGTCTATGGGAAAAATTTGCGCAGAATACCGGCAGAGGGAGCATTCATTTGGCACAAAGTTATAGCGATGTCTGGGATTATGCCAATGCCCCCGATAAAGAGGTCATGGAGATCGTAAATGTAGGTAATACTTACGTAATAAAGTACAACAACACTGAATTTGCCACAGATACCTCAAGGGTTACAAACATACCTGTGGCCAGCTTCACAACAGCCTACGCCCGTATAAAACTTTGGGGTCTATTGCATTCTCTTGGGCGGAGAGTATTGTATGCCGATACAGATAGCGTGATATTCACAGAGAGGGAGGGTGAATACATGCCCACTATTGGGGAGTTCCTCGGCGAGCTCACTGATGAGATCAAGGATGAGTATGGGGACAACGCATACGCCGACTCTTTTGCCTCAACAGGACCTAAGACTTATGGGGTACGGGTCAGGGTGGGGGAGGAAATGAAATATATCGTGAAGGCAAAGGGTATTACGCTCAACCATGCGAATCGGGAGGTTGTTAACTTTGAGTCGTTGAAGGATCTAGTATGTTTGGACGATGATGAACAACCTCCCCAACTAATTGTAGGCACCCACAATTTTCGGGCGCAGAAGCTGGGGGGCGTGAAGGAACTTAGGGGTACGAAGGTGTGCCGTAACACCTATAGGAAACGTTACCAGTTACCTGGTACCTATGATACCGTACCCTTTGGATACCAATGATGCTTCTATTGTTAACTCACACGTCTTGTATATAATCGTATCTATTGATTTATTACACGTATTTGTAAATATATATATATATATAACTTGAATATCTTGTTTATTAAATCGTATTTGTAAATATATATAACTTGAATATCTCGTTTGTTAAATAAATCATGTTTCAAATAGCGTTTCACTTTCTCCTTTGTGTGTGTGTGTGTGTGTGTGCAGGTGAAAGTTCTAAGCTCCGCCCACTGTAAGACCGTGAGTCATGCTACTATCTGGGAGTCCCTGCGTGGTCAGTCGACCGCAGTAAGCCCGAGAGATCAGACGTGTATTCAGATCAGACGTGTATTCAAATGGCTACCTTTAATATTGCTTGCACAACGTTTACGAAATGGTATTCAGTAAAATGCCAGGATGTGGTGGATACCGAAAAACTTCCTATTCCTCCCTCCTATGCCTCTTTTAAAAACACATTGGATTGTGCGAAGTTCCAAGATGTACAAATACTCTATGGATGTTCTGGTGAGACCGTTGAAGGCTTTCGTTGCACAGACGATGTGCTGAAGTATACTGCAGAGCTAAACTTTATAAAGTCTCACATACACCGTGAAGTAAAAGAAACAACGCGTGCAGAAGAGAAGCAGCAGGTATGGATAATGAGTCTTGCTGATGGGTGGTGTGACAAGCGGTATTACGTCATGCTACACCATGTCGATTACTCATACCCTACGACTGAAAATGTGAATCTCGTGATCATGGACAATCTTAAGTATTTTTATCACTATATTAACGTATATCATGATGAGGTTCGTAGTGAGGTTGTGGCTAGTGTTCTGCGTGAATTTTTAACAGAGTTTAGAGACGAGTATCGTTTGATGGGCAGAAAGGAAAAATATGAACATATGTTCCTCTCAAATAGTGCGCCGGAGTGTGGAGATGTTTAGTAAAACATAAAATGTTCCTAGTTCTTATCCAAACTGTCTGGTGCGTAGGCTGGTAGTGATGAAATTAATTCTTGTACCGAAATATGTACAACAATTCGACTCGCGGTCATACGAACAAGCCCATTCACGTATCATCGAGTCAGTCGCCCGTCGAACCATTCCTGCCTACCTGCGTGCCTCACACGGCTCATAGTTATCTCAGAGCTTGAGCCGAGTGGACGTGCGCTCCTCGAATACGATGGAACTTCCTTTGAGCAGCATTCTCAACGCCTCGTACGATGTGTCCGTGACGAAATCGTTGCGCGTGTTCAGGCGTAATTCCGGTACCATTAGCTATGTACTGGAAACGGAATGTAGACCGACAAACAAACGGGTTTATTTAAGTATCGAGGAGATGAATAGAATCTTCGTGATAGTTGAGAAGTGGAGTGAAGATCGTTATAAAATACCTGCTAACGTAGGTACAAGCAAAGCTGGGCACTTGCGGTTTTTTTTGCGGTACTGCGGTACTGCGGTACTACCGCACTACCAAACCGGTACCGCATAACGCAGTACCGCAAAGGATCGCTGAAAGTACAGCAGTACCGCTACCGCATTTTTTGCGGTACTGCGTTATGTGGTACCGGTTTGGTAGTGCGGTAGTACCGCAGTACCGCAGTACCGCAAAAAAACCGCAAGTGCCCAGCTTTGGGTACAAGAAGAGAGCAGATTAGTGACGCACCCTCATACGCCGTTGTATGTACGTTGTGTATAAATAACGATCGGCCGTGCATTGACATACGGCTGATGTGGAAGAATGCTTCTGATAATAACGCTCTTGTTCCTACGCGAAACCGTTTCATCCTCGACAGAATGTTTGAAATCGTCGGATTCCGCAAGCTGAAACCTATATTAGACGCGCGTGTTACGGACATGCTTTATTTTGATACAGTACTTGAATACGCCTACACCGCTCTGCTCGATGGGTTTACCGAGTGTAGGGCTGGTGAGAATGGTCTAGAGCTGGACGTTTATTTAAAAAGTTTAGACTCTTTGAAATACCATGAACTTTGGTACAAAGCAATTGATCGGTACAAGGCTGAGCTCACCTACACCGTTCACCCTGAAGAACTATTTCTTTATATAACGCGCAGTTGTCGTAACGATTTAGAAGATTATTTCAATTGCCGCTATGTTGAGTGAGTTCACGATTGAAAAGCTCGAGTCGGTAGAAATAAACCCTCGATTGGAAAAGCGTGTTTATAAACTTGTGTTTAATAATGTAGCTAACGATGAACTCTTTGTGCGTGCTTTTGATTGTATTCTAGACGTATTTAAAGATGACTTACCAACCGGTTGTAAAGTGGGAACAAAAATAGTACTGAACGATATGAAAGCCCTTCATATCGAATACAGGTTTCCCTATACTTTAAGCGGTGAAATACCGAGTTTAGTATTTTGAAAAAAAAGTTAAATGTATTTATATATATTTTGCGTGATATTTCCCCTGTACGATTATATGCATATTTCTATTATTATTGAAATTTATATTTATTTCTATTTGAACTGTATATTTATTTTATATACTCGATTAAGACCGAGTTTAGTATTTTGAAAAAAAGTGAAATGTATATTTATTTCTATTTGAAATGTATATTTTATTTTATATATATCTCCATAATTGTGTGTATATATTTCCTGTACGATTATATGCATATTCCTCAATTGAAATGTATATTTATTTTCTATATATTTATAATAAACAGAATGATGCAATGTTGTTTTACTTAATTATATCATGTTACGCCTTCTAAACCTACTACCGGTATTCTTTTAAGAAATATAATAATGTATACAATGGTATTGCGGTATCTGGCAACTCAAGCCATTTACAGCCAACTGGCTGATTAGGCGTCTATAATAATGTATACAATGGTATCTGGCAACTCAGTCTTCGATTAGAATTAAATGAATACATGGCGATATCTGGCAACTCAAGACATTTACAGCCAACTGGCTGATTAGGAGTCTATAATAGTGTATACAATGGTATCTGGCAACTCAGTCTTCGATTAGAATTAAATGAATACATGGCGCTATCTGGCAACTCAAGTCATTTACAGCCAACTGGCTGATTAGGAGGCTATAAAACAACGCCTACTCGGCTGAAGTCTTAATATGCACTTGGCTCCTGCCAGGTGAACACCTCTCCTCCTTTCCTCTCCTCCTTCTTTCTCTTGGGGGATAACGCCGCCTCCAAGTTTTCCTTGTTGCACTTGCAGCATCCCCCCTTTGGGGTAATTTTTTATTTTTTTATTTTTTTTGCAACACCCCCTTTGCAACACCCCCCTGGCAACAACCACCACCCCCATTTGCAACATTACATAATAACTTGCAACATTCTTGCACTCTCCCCTTTTGCGGCTATACTACTGGGATATTCAAAATTCATCTGGACACCCGCTTTTTAAATATTGATTAAAAGATCCCGTTTTTACGGTTCTTAGAGACCTTGATGAGTGTGAAAAGCTGGCGTAACTCGGGATGAAACCATACGTATTCGCCCGGATCGGGGATGCACGTATAACAATACAATAGTAACACTATGTGCGGGCCGTTATGGTGCGGCTGAGGATGTTGTAAGAGACTTACACGTTAGTTTAAAAAACTCAATCTTACGGCTGATTTAGTATACGAAATCGTAAACAAAGAAAACCCTGCACATACTCTGATCCTAAAATCACAGGCTAAAAGAAATATTAAAGACAAAGGGTTGTTCAAAATTATAACCTAGGGGCGATATCGATCAGTCTTCCAAAGAGACACCTTTCACGAGGTACAACATGACTTGTCCAGCCTAATGTATCAGATGAAATCATAGAAATTTGGTGATGGCTATACACCCCTAGACATGTGCTATACTTACAGCAATATAGTGAAGCACCAGTTTGTTGTGGATACCCAGGCACGCCTGCTGCGCATCGTGCACATCCCCAAGCATAGAGGGAAGAACTTGAGTATTACATATGACAGGCCGCATTATGTGAATATCGCAACTAATCTAATAACTAATATCTCAATATATATAAGAACGATTGAGGGAAAAAATTACCCATTCGGTGATGGGAGCTTAACAGTGAAGCTGCACTTTCGATGCACTGAGTTATGATGGACAGAAAGCCTTTCACAGTCTATCGAGGTGTGAGATGCCAGTGTGGTAATAGGCTTGGGTCCATTTTTTCAACCATACTACGTGCGGCTGTCCCCTTGCTGAAGAGGGTGCCAGATATCTCGGGAGGAAAGCGCTACAGTCAGGTCTTAACACGGCAGAAGACATATTGGCTGGGGCTAAACCTAAAGAAGCTCTAAAAAACATTTAAAGCGTACACGGGACGAAATCATCGAAGATGCAAAGAGAAAAATGCGTGGTGGTGGGAAGAAGAGGCCTGTCCGGAGGAAGGGATTACCAGCACGTGGGTTAAACGTAAAAGGACATCAAAAAAGAAGTGTTCTAAGCGCCTGAAACCTATGGTTGCCCATTTTTTTGACTGATATAAACTAAGGACATTGCTCTCATGAATCATAGACTGTTTACTACTTGTCGAGAGAGTTGGTACTATTTCTGACTCGTCATGGCACGCTTCATCCATCCGTGTAGTTCACAATGTTGTAAATCGGAGCTGTCCTTCGATCACATGCTCCAACTCGTTTCTATTGAGCACAGTGACTATTGCAATTAATCCTTTAAACACAATTAGTTCCCCGAGTGCTGCAATAGAATTCGTGATACTCAGCTCAAGCCCTTACTCTTTTGATCCAAGCTGTGTGCACACGTACGCTAAACTACGTATAGCCCATTCTTATGGAACGGATTTTGATGACAAATATGCTGTATACCCTGAAACAAACTTGCACTCCATGTTCAACCAGTGTGATGTATATTTAAATCAGGTCAACATATCGGCAGGAACGGGATACTATTCCCTACGAGCCTATCTGAAAAATGTGCTGAACTTTTCCAAAGAAGCGAAGGATACCTTTTTAAATGCCGAAGGCTATTATCAGACTAAAGACGAAATTAGTATAAAGGACAAATTTAAAAATTCTAAAAAGAAGGTATACGAGTGTTTTGGACGGCTGCATACAAACTTCACATTCCAGAAGAAGTTGCTTGTGAATGGGGTGGATATAAAAATAAAGCTCACCCGCACAAATCCTGAGATTTGTTTAAATCTGGGGGCTGACCAAGAAGGTGGTGCAAAGCCCGTTGTGATTCATATAATGGAAACATACTTTCGCGTACGCCGTGTGAAATTAAGTTCGCCTAAACAAATAGAAATTGAGAAAAATTTACTACATGCCACAGTAAAATACCCACTTAACAGAGTGCAGATCAAACTATACACGGTGCCAGCAGGGTTGGCCTCGAAACAGATAGAAAAGCAGCCCTGGGAGTTTTACCTAAAATGATATTAACTGGAATTCAGGAACACGCTTCGGTGAATGCAAAATATAAAAAAAGCCTTTAAATTCAAGAATTTCGGCCTTAAAACTATAATTTTATACGTCAATGGCGTTGCGTTGGGCGGGGCTATGGATATGGATTATTCATCAGACGCTGTGTTCCCGCTTTGCGCGAGAGCATATACATAGTAATCTGGCCCATATTGCAGGTGCTTGTGATGAGCTCGGGATTGGGGT
Organism: Bathynomus jamesi; assembly: GCA_023014485.1. Lineage (NCBI taxonomy): Eukaryota > Metazoa > Arthropoda > Malacostraca > Isopoda > Cirolanidae > Bathynomus > Bathynomus jamesi. The sequence goes on along the minus strand of JAJOZX010002640.1, from coordinate 229,135 downwards.
AACGCAGAAAGAATTCATCGATCAATTTAACCTTTATCCGTTTGACGTCACACCTGATTCTCTACTAGTGTAAATACACACTTAAGTCCACAACAGAGTGGAAACATCTTAGTCAGATTGGAATTCGCCAAGCCGATAGACGCGCCTATTAGTGTACTAGTATACCTCGAGTCACAAGCCCTAATAGAAGTTGACATATTTAGGGGCGTTGTCACTGACTTTTAAAATGGACGCGAATACATTTCAGAGAGTAATGAATAGTGAACGAATCACGCGCTCCAAATTTATCAGTGTGTTTGCGAAGAATGAAACATTGAAATTGACAACTACGAGAGAATGCGGTGGCCTTATTGTGAATACCGATGTTATTGGTGGTGAAGGGATTCATTGGATAGCTATCTACTTTAAAAATAGGGACCGCCTGTACTATTTTAATTCACTCGGGACTCATCCACAGACTGACGTTATTATTATAAAATTTCTCGAACAGCTACACATTCCCGAAATTGTCTGGAATCCCTATCGATTCCAGGGATACTTTAGTAACGTATGTGGTATGTACTGTATTGCCTTTCATTTTTCATGCACATGTCACATGGTAAGGAATTTATAAATTTTTAAAAATTATTCGACCCGTGTCACACTGAGCGGAATGATCAAATGGTATGCAGACAGATAAAAAAAAGGTTCCCGTTTGTGTGCAAGTCGATGTGTTGTATGAAGTTTTACTCGTATATATAAAATGAATAATTGCATCAATGTTTCCAATAATGTTAGTGTGTGTATTCTGTTACTGTAGCTTATTTAAAATGTAACGGCAACTAATTACGTAGCTAATTTAAGATGGATATAAAAATTGTACTATTTTATAAAACATGATTTCCATCATTTAATAATTTGATGAAAATACAGGGTGTCCCATAAGTCCAGCATCAAAGGAAAAATAATAAAAAAGGCAAAACAAAAGCTTTTATTTACAGAACGTGCTCAATATGTCCACCATTGTTTTCAATACACAAATTCAGACGTGATACCCAGTCAGCAAGCACACGGTGAATGATGTCAGGAAAAATGGTGTTACATGCCCCAATAATGCGCTGCCGCAAATGTTCAACACTCCTAATTTTCTCTGCGTATACCAGCGCTTTCAAGTGGCCCCAGAGATAAAAATCTAGTGGCGTGAAATCCGGGCTTCTAGCTGGCCGGAATTGTTGGTACAGGTATTCCCTTATTTGGGTGCTGTAATGTGCAGGAGCGCCGTCTTGCTGGAACCATGTTGGGAAATTTCCTTCTTCGTTCAAGACACTGGGAAATGCTTCTTCCTTGAGCATACGTAGGTAGGTGTCTCCAGTGACATGTTCATCGAAAAAGAGGGGGCCTATGATGCGATCCTTCCAAATGCCACACCATACCATCACCCGAGATGCACCTTGTTCCTTTGAAGCGGACCAGTGAGGGTTGTTTTGAGACCAGTAGCAGGTGTTCTGTCGATTTACCTCACCATTTCCATAAAAAAACAGCCTCGTCACTGAACAGAATGGTGGACGTGAAATTGGCATCCCGAGCATATTGTACCGTAGCCCATTCACAAAATTCCATCCGCCGGTCGGGATCATCTTCGCTTAATTTCTGTAGGATCTGAAGTTTGTATGGATGCCATTTGTGAGCCTGAAGAATGCGATGGATGCTACTTTTCGACACTCCTGTCTCGGCGGACAATTGCCGAAGAGACTTACTGGGACTTCTGTTAAAATGAGCCAGGATAGCAGTCGCTGTATCATCGTCAGTGGACCTCCTTGAAGGTCCACTGCGTGGTTTATCTTCTATCGATCCTGTTTCCTTAAACTTTGCAACAAGTCTGCTAACACAACTCTGTGTTATTGGCTCGCGATCTGGATGCAGTCTGTTAAATTCAGCAGCGGCCTCTCTTTGACTCCGATTTCCGATGAGTAGAATTATCTGGATTCGTTCTTCCTTGCTCACAGACATTATGGTCTGCAGAAAGAGAAAAATATGAATTATGGTTTGTAGAAATAGAAAAATATGAATTTCTCCTATGATGCCGGACTTATGGGACACCCTGTATATTGAGTCTTCTTCTTACCTGAAACACATGAAAAAGAAAAAGCTCTTGCCTGAAACATAAAAAGAAAAAAGCTTACATTATTTCGTTGATGTGGCAACCGCTGGGTTGAATGCGCGGTAAAACTTCTACCTCCGTATTCAGGTCCACGACATGCGTTTCTTCAATGCTATCACGAAAAGATTGTATAACACGAGTTAGTTTCCCATCGGACCTTTAAAGAGAAAGGATAATTTTAAATTTGATTAGTTCATACATTTTCCGAATCTTTTTTAATAAAAACCCATTTGCTTTTCATAAAAATACATGCAGAGTACACACACACACACACACACACACACACACACACACACACACATATATATATATATATATATACACAGGCCCGGATTTAGCTATAGGCGAATTAGGCGATCGCCTAGGGCCTCGCGCCAAAGGGGGCCTCGCTCAAACCGTTTTGCGCGTTCTGTTCAAGTGATATTAATGATTTAGAACTCTATGAAGAACTTAAAGTACTTTGCAGGTTTATACCTGAGAAAACAGATCTCGGAAATGCTCTTGTTTATATAGTGCAAAAACAACTAAGTGAGATGTATCCTAATGTTTATGTTGCACTTCGAATAGTATTAACCATCCCAGTTACTGTTGCTTCGACTGAAAGAAGTTTCTCGCGTCTCAAACTTATTAAAACATATTTGCGTTCCACCATGTCTCAAGCGAGATTGCAATCATTAGCTATGTTATCAATAGAAAAACGATATAACAAATTCATTAGATTATTCTCAATTAATTGAAGAGTTTAGCTCGAAGAAAAGTAGAAAAGCATTGCTGTAATATTCAAGGAGCATCTGAACCAAATATTAAAGCATTAATATTTAGCCTGATAAGTCGATCGCTCACTATTATAAAAAATGAAATGTCAACATCTCTTATACATCACATATGAAAAACGTTTGTATACTATGGAAAGTCATTACCTATAATATTATATAAATCTTAGAAATCCTTGTCTTATATTTTCGATACAAATCTTGATTCATATTATAATTTATACTTATTTATATGGTTTATTTATATTTCTTATACAATTTCCATGCGTGATTATTTTGGTTTGGTTTAATTTTTAAGTGCTGGCATAGTTCTGTCTATGCGGGATTCTAATATTGCTGGTATAGTACCGATAATTAAGTCCATATTTTCATATATATAGGCCTAGGGCCTCGCAATTTCTAGATCTGCCTAGGGCCTCGCAACTTCTAGATCCGGCCCTCTATATATATATATATATATATATATATATATATATATAAACACACACACACACATATATATATATATATACACACACACATCTATACACACACACACACACACATATATATATATATATACACACACACATCTATACACACACACACACACATATATATATATATATATATAATATATATATATATATACATACGAATGAACCCAGAATGGTCCCCTGAGTTTTATATGATACACACAGACAGTGCATGGAACAAGGAACTCTTCTGGGATAATTAAATCTACTATAGTCCGAATAAGTAATGGTAAATGACAAATACCAGAGTTTTTCTTTTTCATGATGCTAGCCCGACGTGGGCAAGTCATTCGCAAAGAGGTCCCATAAATATAGCTTCCCTCACCAGCTATCTGCAAAGCAGACAGGATCCAGCTTTGGGACATGGATCTAGTGTTTAAAGCAGCCTAGCCCTGCTACAGTTCTAAATGTAGCAGGTATTTGTCATTTACCATTACTTATTCGGACTATAGTGGATTTAATTATCCCAGAAGAATTCCTTGTTCCATGCACTGTCTGTGTGTATCATATATATATATATATATATATATATATATATATATATATATATATGATGAATAAAACCACGAAGGAAAGGAAACACAAAATGGTGCTCAAGCGCTTTCGTCTAATGACATCCTCAGGAACACTGAAGTACATAAAAGGTTAAGCCTATATATAGGTTACAGAAAGAAAAAAAGAAAAAATAAATAACATACATACACACACACACATATATATATATATATATACATACATATCTATATATACAAATACATACATACATACATACATACATATATATACAATAAACAGAGAAGTAAAAATAATAAAAAAAAATTAAAAATTAAAACCTTAAAGGATTACCAGTGAGGCGTACAGATTTGTAAGGAAAAATATCGATTTTTATCACAAGATCAAATGGATTATAAAAATACAAAATTATACTGGAACTCTGCCGGGTTTTAACACAATGCTGCCTATGGTCAGGTTTCGATATATATAAAAAAAAAATAAAATGCAAATTAAAAGTTAATCGATTTTTAGCACAAGATCAAATGGATTATAAAAATACAAATTTATACTGGAACTCTGTCCGGGTTTTAACACACTGCTGCCTATGGTCAGGTTTCGATATATATAAAAAAATAAAATGCAAATTAAAAGTTAATAAAGTAGAAGACAAGTTTACCAAAGATTTAATGTTTTACCCTTCTTATCTAAATCTGTTTTAAAGGAATTCAACATAACAGGATCGAGTTGAAAAAGACCTTTGCTTATGTTGAAGTTATTTGAAAGTTGGATAATGGCAGACTCAAGAATATTTCTATTAACAATGTTGCTTGAATGGAATAAAACTGAAGCATTATTCCAATCAATACAGTGGGCTAACTCTGACAAATGGACAAAAAGGGCACTGGACAACTGTCCTGTTCTAACGGAATATTGATGCTGTTTTATACGTGTGTGCAAATCCTTTCCCGTCTGACCTATGTAAAAGGAATCACATTGTTTACAACCAATTTTATAGATAATGCCTGAATTATTGGTAGGGCTATTTTTTACTATGATATTTTTCACAATATTGTTATATGAAAATACTACATTAATATCCAAAAGTTTAAGTACATTAGCAATGCCTAAAAAGCCCGGGAAAAATGGAAGTACTAAAATATTTTTTGACAAAGTACGAGTGTTAATATTGACACGATAGAAAGTTCGTTTTGCCTTGTTGAGACAAGATTCCATAAACGCAGATGGATAACACAAATCACTTCCAATACCGTTGATTTTTTCCAATTCGGCATCGATGTATTCCGGACTGGCGATCCTAAGGGCGCGGAGAAACATTGATGAAAATATGGCCTTCTTAGTGGGGGTATCATGTCCCGAGTAAAAGTGTACGTAGGACAAATTGTTTGTCGTTTTCCGATAGATACTAAATATTTTTCCTTACAAATCTGTACGCCTCACTGGTAATCCTTTAAGGTTTTAATTTTTAATTTTTTTTTTATTATTTTTACTTCTCTGTCTGGGGTATCATGTCCCGAGTAAAATTGTACGTAGGACAAATTGTTTGTCGTTTTCCGATAGATACTAAATATTTTTCCTTACGAATCTGTACGCCTCACTGGTAATCCTTTAAGGTTTTAATTTTTAATTTTTTTTTTTATTATTTTTACTTCTCTGTTTATTGTATATATATGTATGTATGTATGTATGTATGTATTTGTATATATAGATATGTATGTATATATATATATATATATGTGTGTGTGTGTATGTATGTTATTTATTTTTTCTTTTTTCTTTCTGTAACCTATATATAGGCTTAACCTTTTTATGTACTTCAGTGTTCCTGAGGATGTCATTAGACGAAAGGGCTTGAGCACCATTTTGTGTTTCCTTTCCTTCGTGGTTTTATTCATCATAAATATTTTTCACGTGTTACCTTCGTGAAATAATTTTCATATATATATATATATGTATATATATGTATATATATATATATATATAGTGACAAAGTTGAAGTAAAGGAATCATTCTTGGGCTTCTTCCCTATTGCCGGAAAGACTGCTGCTGAGCTCACAGGGGATATCCTGAGACATCTGGAGAGAGATGGACTGAACATAAACCTGTGCCGTGGTCAAGGATATGACAACGCTGCAACTATGGCTGGGATTCATGGTGGTGTTCAGTCGAAGATCAGAGAGATTATTCCCAAGGCTTTGTTTGTGCCTTGTGCAAATCATTCTCTGAACCTTTGCGGAGTGCACTCATTTGGAAGCGTTTCTTCATGTGTGACTTTGTTTGGAACCTTGGAGAGAGTCTATTCCTTCTTTTCAGTCTCAACTCATTGATGGGAAGTGCTGATGGAGAATGTAGGCATGACAGTCAAAAGACTTTCCCAGACAAGATGGAGTGCTCATTATGACGCTGTGAAACCAGTGAAGGCAAATTTTGAAAAGCTGACCTCAACCCTTGAAGTACTGTGCGATCCTAAAGAAAATGTGGACACAAGAGGATCAGCTCAGATTTTGCTGTCTGCTGTATGTGATTTCTCTTTCTTGAGTTACCTTTCTTTCTGGTGTGAAGTCCTGGAAGAAATTAATCTCGCACAAAAGTATTTGCAAACAGTTGGAATCAGCCTTGAAAAGTGCATTGTGAAGCTCTAAGCTCTAATACTGTTTCTTGAAGATCAGCGCAATGAAATTGTGGGGAGGGCCATTCATTATGCAACTACAAAGTGTGAGGAAATGGTCATTTCTATGGAGAGAAGAGGGAGAGTAAAGCTCCGAAAAAGGATGCCAGGAGAGATGGCAAAGGATGCTGGTCTCACATTGCCAGAGGAAGTAAAAAGGGCTATGTTTGAATGTCTTGATCGCTTTCCTCAAGAATTGGAGATTCGTTCTAAGGCAATGGATCAAATTCTGTCAATCTTCGCTGTTATTCAGCCAAACACTTTGGTTGTTGCAACAGAAGAAGAACTTCGGAAGTATATTCCAAATTTGGCTCAGATTTTCGATGAATTCTCTGATGAAGATATCAGTGTGGAAATTGGACGACTTCGGAGGCATTTGGAAGCTGCCAAAATCAGCGTTGAAGAGGCAAAGAAATGGACAGCATTGCAGTTTCTGGAGTTTATTGTAAAATGGGATTTTTGTGAATATTTGCCAAGCTTGTCACTGTGTTTGAGATTCTTTTTGACTGTCTGTGTGTCTATTGCTTCATGTGAAACAAGTTTTTTCCAAATTGAAATTGATAAAAAATTTCTTTCGCTCGACCATGAGTCAGACAAGATTGACAAATCTGGCTTTACTTTCAAGTGAACATGAATATGTAAAGAAGATGAATTTTGATGAGGTCATTGATCAATTTGCAGAAATTAAGGCTCGAAAGCAGAGACTGTGAATCCTCTCTATTTACCTTTGAAGAATAGGCTGAGCGTTGAGACTGGATTTTTCTATAAAATAAAATACAGTATTACCTGTTCACTGAATTTTTAATATCCTGCATTTTTCTTATTTCCAATTTGCTTATGACAGTACTGTACTGTTTAAAAATCTACTTGCAAACATAATATATTTTTGTGTGTGTTTAAATTTTAAAATTATTTATGAGGGGTGCCAAAGGAAGGATCCGCCCCAGGTGCTAAATACTTTAGGTATGCCCCTGGGTGACAGGACAGAGCCCTTAGGAACGCCACTATCAGTAGCTTTGGGAGAACAGTGGCCATCTACAACCGTAACTATAGATCGGCTAGAAAGGTAATCTGAGATGAAGGCACAGATGGGATAGAAACCGAAGGATGCAATTTAAAAATTAAGGATTTGTGCAAGACTCTATCAAAAGTTTTTGATATGTCTAGCGCATTAGCAAAGGTTTCATCGAAATCCCCAAAAGAGGGTAACCATTAGTCAGAGATGCAAGAATATCTCCAGTAGAGCGTCCTTTGCAGAATCCATACTGACGATCTGAAAGAAGATTGTGAATAGAGACGTGTTTAACAATCTTCCTAGTATGGCAATCTCAAACAAAATACATTTACGCTCTCTATCTTTCTCTTAATTCTACTGACTATCCAAAATTCTTTGACTACTTCACTTCCAAAGTGAATACATTCTATCCCGTTCTCCTTTTGCTGAAATCTCCACTTTAGGAGATTTCAATGTTCACCACCACCGTTGGCTTTCCTCTCATTTTACTTAAATATCTGGTGAACGAGATGACAACTTTTCTATACTAAATGACCTAGAGCAGATTGTACAGGAACCTACTCGTATCCCCGATCGCCTTAAAGAAAGGCCCAACACTCTGGATTTATTTCCCACCTCTCATACTTCTTACTCTGTCAAACATTTTTCTCCATTGGGCTCCTCCAACCACAATCTTATGTCTGTTTCCTGTCCTATCGCTACAATTCGGCCTTTGGATCCTCCTGAGAGGAGACGCCTTTGGCACTTCGGCGCCGCTGACTGGGAAGTCCTAAGGCAGTATTTCTCTGATTTACCATGGACTGATTACTGTTTCCGTGGCTTGGGCCATAGGCGGATCCAGAGGGGGGCCAGTTGACAGATTTGGAGGCCCTATACATCGTGGTTAAACGAAATTAAGGAAAACGTTTGAATGCTTATGTCCACGCTGCTTCAATTAAGCTACGATGTTGTAGTGTAATTATTTGTTTGTGATACAAAATCAAAATCAGTATATATGTTTTATCAGCTAGATAGCCAAGTTTAACTTAAATAGTAAAACCAAAAAAGTATTGATTTGAATTTCACTAGAAATGAGAGCTTCTGATATCCATATTCATGGGCTCCCAGAGACGTTGGCACTCCCTTACAGACAATGCTGGATCCGCCTATGGCCGGGGCCCTTCCGGGTGTGCTGAGCGCATCACAAAGGTGATTCTCTCAGGCATGGAAGCGTACATTCCACATTCTATTCCTACCACAAATGCAACTTTATTTGTTCTAATGCTATCTGCAACAGAGAGGAGGCTTTCTGAAGGTACCGTCGCCATCCAACTCCTGACTCTCACTCAGCTTATATTTCTGTCGGAATCATGCAAAATCTGTTCTTCGACTCTCCAAAAATTTCTTCATCAGACGAAAATGTGAAAACCTATCCAAACCTAATTCTTCTCGCTCTTTCTGACATCTAGCTAAGGACATTTCCAACAACTGTACTTCCTCTTCTTTCCCTCTTCTTTTCCATTCCGACAGCTTAGTTCCCGTCTCTTCTGACAAAGCTGACCGCTTCGCTCAAACTTTCGCCTCCAACTCAACCATGGACGATTCCGGTGCTGTTGCTCCATGTTCTCCTCCCTTTGACTTTATTATGTCTGAAATTAATATCTTTTCCAAAGATGTCCTTTCTGCCCTATCTGAGCTCAACTCTAGGAAGGTGTATAGTCGTGATGGTGTTTCTCCTGTTGTCCTCAAGAACTGTGCTTCTATGTTGACACCCTGCCCAGGTAAACTCTTTCGTCCTTGCCATTCATCTGGTAATTTTCTTTCCTGCTGGAAATTCGCTTTCATTCAGCCTGTCCCAAAGAAGGGTGACCACTCTCTATCCTCCAACTGTCGTTCAATTGCTTTGATTTCTTGCCTTTCTAAAATTTTTCACTCTATTTTTATAGGATGATTCTTAAACACCTCTCTTCTCATAATCTTTTTTCAGATCGTAAGGTATGGGTTCCGCAAGGGAGCTTTACTGGCGATCTTCTCGCATAGCTCTCTGACTAGCCAGACTCCTTACTCGTCAGCCAGACTCCCTACTGAGCGGACGCATTCCTTGGGCTCTCCGATATTGTTTCTACTTTTGAATATTGCCGATTAATTTACTTCTGGAAAGTTCTGAATTTTATATACTTGAGTTTATATTCACATTGTTATAGTTAAGTAACTGAATATTAGTGGTTTTTAGCGATTTAGAAGTTTTCATTGCGTGCCGGCTTAATTTAACTTAAACTTGTGACGGTTATAAACGTTAACTAATTTAACTTGCGCGATGCCGTCGCAGAAAGCGTCGTGTGCTAGGTGTGGGGTTAATCGGTGCTATACGAATTTTAAGGATTACAACGGCGGTCCTATGGCGATTACCGAAAGATCGGTTTGTTTCTTTTGTGATTTAAGGGAAGAAATAGTTGATATAAAACGTAGTGTACGCGAGGTGACGGAAAGACTTGCAACGCTTGATGAGGGCAGGGGTAGGGTTACAGTTGACGAAGGCCGAACCTATACTAACGTTGAAGACGTTAGTAATTTGAAGGGTGAGGTGAGGAACCTAGTTTCTAGTATAGGTAGCTTATCGAAAAGATTAGACAGAGTTGAGGAAGGGGTTAAGGTTGGTCCGAGATTAGTAGACTGGATTTAGAGAAGTTAAGGGTGGAGCTAGGCCACGTACGTTAGGTGATAGGAATCCCCCCCCCCTATCGAGGTTTCGAACCCTTTCGCCCAGTTGGATAGGGATGTGAATGAGGGGGGAAACTATTTTAATTGGGGACTCCTTAGTGCGCCATATGGGTAAAGACTTCGTTGAATGGATTCCAACCAAGAGGAGGAGGGTCTGTCTACCAGGGGCCAGGGTTGACAGAATTAGAGACGAAGTAGATAGGACTCATGTTGCCTCCCGTCACTCGATGTTAGTGACGATGGTAGGGGGCAACGACTCGTATAGGCCTGATACGAGAGTGCCTGACCTTTTGGAGAGATATAGGGGTTAATTAGGTCCCTGAAGGCAAGGTCAGATAGGTCTTTAGTTCTAGGTATTACCCCTAGGCACGGTTTGGGTCTTAGGATTACGTCAAAAACAATATTTTTGAATACTAAACTAGAAGAGATTTGCGCTGAGGAAAATGTAACCTTCGTAAAGTTGTAGTCAGAATTTAGTGATCCTAGCCTTTTTATAAAAGAGGAGGTGCATTTCAATGAAGTACGGAATGCTAGGCTAGGTAGGTTAATCGATGAGAACGTTCGAAAGCTGTATAGGTCGAAGCCTTCTTTAAACGTTGTGGGTCCGGGAAACGCCAGCCCGACGTCAAAAATAGTTTAACCCTTTATCGCCGAACTTTTTGCGTAGGGTTGAGTCTAAATGCGTGTATCTGAAACGTTACGTATTCGACGCACAGTGCAGTAAAGGGTTAAAACGTCGATCCATGGTAAAGAAAAATTTAAACGTCTTTTATTGTAACGCGCGTAGTATTATAAATAAATTGAACGAATTTAAGGCGATAATTTATTCCGGAAACTACGATGTAGTTGCTATAACCGAAACGTGGTTAAATACCGTGACTCGGGACTTGTTGGCGGAACTTGATATAGCGGGTTTTAAACTTTTTAATAATGATAGGTTACATAGGATTGGTGGCGGCGTTTTGATGTACATTCGTAATTCCCTTAGGGCTATCGAGGTTAAGGTAGATTTTCCAGCAGCAATTAATGCGATATGCGTTGAAGTTAGGGCGCGTAGCCGATCCAGACCTATATACATATATCATGTAACCTATTTTGCATAATAAATATCATGTAACCTATTTTGCATAATAAATATCATGTAACCTATTTTGCATAATAAATATCATTTAACCTATTTTGCATAATAAATATCATGTAACCTGTTTTGCATAATAAATATCACGTAACCTGTTTTGCATAATAAATATCATGTAACCTGTTTTGCATAATAAATATCATGTAACCTGTTTTGCATAATAAATATCATGTAACCTGTTTTGCATAATAAATATCATGTAACCTGTTTTGCATAATAAATATCATGTAACCTGTTTTGCATAATAAATATCATGTAACCTATTTTGCATAATAAATATCATGTAACCTATTTTGCATAATAAATATCATGTAACCTATTTTGCATAATAAATATCATGTAATCTATTTTGCAAAATAAATATCATGTAACATATTTTGCATAATAAATATCATGTAACCTATTTTGCATAATAAATATCATGTAATCTATTTTGCATAATAAATATCATGTAACCTATTTTGCATAATAAATATCATGTAATCTATTTTGCATAATAAATATCATGTAACATATTTTGCATAATAAATATCATGTAACCTATTTTGCATAATAAATATCATGTAATCTATTTTGCATAATAAATATCATGTAATCTATTTTGCATTTTTAGTGCCCTATTATGCAAAATGTTCGCATTTCTCCGAAAAAAGAATGTTATTTTCATATTCCAAGGGTCAAAATGCACTACTGGTGCTATTTTCAAAAGAATCTGGTGGTAGGCTCCAAACGGAAAAGACCCAATATTTCTATCGCTGTTATTTTCCTTCGTAACTTTAACGAAGAGAGAAATTATTCAATTAAAACCATCAAACATTTGGCAACTAAATTAAATTGCTAATTTAACCATTCAGTGATTCCACCCAAACAAGCATGGTTCATGAAATCATGGCATGGTTAAATTAATCGGATCACCTGAATATCAGGGCCCCTAGCCTTCTTTAGTTAGCCTTATAACTAACTAACGAAAATCACGACCTAACCTAACCAATCGTCAAGAGCACAGTTGACCTAATGATTGGTTAGGTTAGGTCGTGATATTTTCGTTAGTTAGCCTTATAACTAAAGAAGGCTAGGGGCCTTGATATTCAGGTGATCCAATTAATCTTTAGGTTACTAAATAGTTTGGTAGTTGTACACGAGGTGAGGTGTGCAAAGTTGGTAAGGTGTCTAAATGGAGACATTAGTCTCACCTGACGTACCACTAGAGGTATACTCCCATTTAAGGACGAAATTGTAGACACTAATCGACCAAGAAAGCACTCTGGCGGGGAGGGCATTAGGCAGGAGACAGCGAGTGCTGGAACTTCTGTTTCCCCTGTCATTGTCCTCCTTAGCTGATCTTTATCCGTGTTTCATCTACCCTGTGAGCAGTCCAGCATGCTCTCAAACACACATTTCTCCCTTTGTTCCTCACTACACAATCTTTTAAAAATTAAAAAAAATAATGGCACCGTCTTTAAGAGCCTTGGAGTCCTCTGGGTTGGGGACCATAAATGTTCCCATTTCTGGCTCCCCCACTTTCAGTACCGGAAACGCAGACCCGAGCAGCGTGCCTGGTTATTCTACCACCTATTCGAAATGTCCTGATTAACTTTTCATAAACTTCTGTAATATTTGTGGCCCTTCCTCAGATTTCCAATCTGTTGAACACCACCTCTTGTAAATTTCTTACGACAAATTCTTAAAAATTGTGATGTTATAGGTGTGTGTGTGTGTGTGTGTGTGTGTATATATTCAAACAGTCGGTACCATCCAGATCTTTCCAAAAGTGAGCCGACATCACCACACTCAGCTTTTCTCCTAGTGCTCGAATTTTTATAAAAACAAATCTGAATTCGGAGAAAATTTAGTGCGCGGGAAGAACGAAAATTCTTCGACTGATGATTGGTCCGCGTACCATGGCTTCTCCTCAATGTACTGAGGAAGGCGCCATGTTGATGAATCATTCACGAAGTTAGACGTGTTTCTATTTGCTTTTACAAAACTTTAATTTTCAAACTCGTTAATCCTATTCAGAACCATTTACTGTACTTGTCATTAACCATTGCGAACTACCTTTTCAGAGTTTTGAAGTACTTCACACTACAATAAACTTAACATAACTGAAACAAACTTTCAAAGTTACTTGCAGAAAGCCTTGTACCTTATCTTTAGCAAAGTTGATAACACCGCTTTCAATTTTACTCTGTAAACAATATTCACTATGTCCTTTTTTAACAAACTGAGTAATACACTTTTAGTAGTTTGTGTCAAGGAACTAAGTCATGATTAATTTGCCCACTACCTTATTATTAGTAGCCTATCTACATTTGAGACACTTTTAATGTTGCTGATGGATTAATTAGTTATTAAATATCATATACTACTACTCACTCAACCTCGCCCAGTTTGTTATTTCGGTAGGCTAACGCGATCGAACCAGAAGCTAGAGGGAGACGGAAATATTATTTGTTCAAAAGTGGTAATTAAAAAATTATACAAAATTAATAATAATACAATCTGAAACCGCTCCTCCTCTAAACCTCACTGAGTCGACTGACAGCAACCCCTTTCTCTACTCTCCTACTTTCTCCATACTCAGTTTCATTCTGAAAATGGATGTTGCGTATTTGTACACAACAACTTAACTTCCACTCGTATTCCCGAACTTGAATCTTCCAAATTCTATACCCTCTGGCTACGGCCTACATTCCAGTCTCAAACTAAATACATCTGCACTGTCAACCTTTCTCCTAATTCTATTGACAATCAAGAACTCTTTGACTACCTCACTTCCAAAGAGGAATACACTGTCCCACTCTCCTTTTGCTGAAATTTCCATTTTAGGAGATTTCAGTGTTTACCATCGCCTTTGGCTTTCCTCCCATTTCACTAACATCCCTGGTGAACTAGCTTACAACTTTTCTATCCCGAATGATCTACAGGAAATAGTGCAGCACCCTACTCGTATCCCCGATCGCCTTGGAAATAGGCCCAACATTCTGGATTCATTTCTAACCACTCATCCGTACTGTCAAACTTTTTCCTCCGTTGGGCTCTTATATCTGTTTCCTGTCCTATCGCTTCAATTCGGCCTTTGGATCCTCCCAAGATGAGACGCCTTTGGCAGTTCGGCGCCGCCGATTGGAAGCCCTTTTGGCAGTACTCCTTTGATTTCCCATGAATGATGACTGTTTTCGTTGCCAGGGCCCCCTCCGAGTGTGCTGAGCGCATCACGGAGGTGATTTTCTTTGGCGTAGAGGCGTAGATTTCATATTTTATTCCTACTACTAATGCAAAAGAACCTTGGTTTAATTTTGTTTGTTCAAATGATGTCCGAAACACAGGAGGCTTTCAGAAGGTACCGTCGCCATCTAAGTCCCGACTCTTACTCTCTTTATATTTCTGCCCGGAATCGTGCAAAATCTGTTCTTCGACTCCTCAAAATTCCTTCATGGGACAAAAATGTGAAAACCTAATTATTCTTATTCTCCCTCTTTCTGGAACCAAGCCAAAAACCTCTTCATCAACTTTACTTCTTTCCCTCCTTTTTTCCATTCTGACGGCGGCTCAGTTGCCCGCCCTTCTGATTTCAAACATTCGCCTCCATCTCAATCCTTTTTCTATGCAGGAAGGAGTGGGCAAGGGCAAATGCCCGCAAAAGAACCGCCCTCATAGAAGAAGAAGAGAGACAAAATCAAGATCCAGGGTTTTCGAGATGCCTGGACACTGCGTTTGAAAGATTGGAGGTCATAGACAGGGAAAAAGATGAACTGAGGAAGATTGTTCCAGAGTTCACCGGTTGAGTAGATGAAAGATTGAAAATACGGATTAAAACTTGCGTTAGAGAGTTGGACAGAAAATGAGTGAAAATGTGTCGAAAGTCTGGTACTGCGTGCTCTCTTTAAAGAAGGAGGCATGTAGTCAGAGAGTTCAGAAGAGCAGTATCCGTTATAATAGCGATAGTAAAGAGAGAGTAAGGCAACATTGTGGCGAAGAGAGAGGGATTGAAGACAGTCAGTAAGAGGCGGGGAATTGATGAGAGGAAAAGCCTTTGATTCCACCCGGTCTGTGGGCTGAGCCATCCCACACATGAGAAGCGTACTTCGCACAGAGGCGGACAAGACCCTGTGCAGCGACAGCAACTGAGTGGGTGTGAAGAAACTGCGGAGGTGGTACAGCACACCTAACCTCTTAGAAGCTGTTTTGGAAAGAGAGTATATGAGGAAGGATTATATTGTGTATGATTGAAGGTAAAGGGATAGTCGTGTGAAAGATTGTGACACGTAGACAGATGGAGGAACTGAGTTTTTGAGGCATTAAAAACCAAAAGTTTTCTCTGCCCCAATCAGAGATAGCAGAAAGACTAGAAGTCAGATGTACTGTAGCTGTCGAATGCGGAGCGTGGCGTGACTGTTGAGAGGGACGCTTTGCGAAGTGGGTGGAGAAGTGAAGAGTGGAATCATCGGCATAGCAGTGAATAGGACAGGAAGTGCGACTTAATAGATCATTCATAAATAAAAGAAAAGGAGTGGGTGACAGGACAGAACCATGAAGAACACCACTGTTAATAGTTTTAGGATAAGAACATTGGCCCTCTACAACCGCAGTTATAAATCGGCCAGAAAGGAAATTAGAGAGGAAGGCACAGATAGAAGGATAGAAACTGAAGGAGGGCAGTTTCGAAATTAAAGATTTGTACCAGCTATGAAAAGCTTTAGATATGTCTAGTGCAATAGCAAAGGTTTCACGGAAATCCCGAAAGGAGGATCTACAGATCTACAGAAACTAAGGCTAACAAAGACCCTAAGATCCACTCTAAGGTTAGCCCGAGAGAAAGGAAAGAGTAGGGGGTTAAAAGAGGAGAATAAGGAGTTAAGTAGCAAAACCTATCATTCGTGGGTTAACTTTCATTCAGAAAAAGAGAAAGAAAGACTTACCATCATCATCCGCCGGCCACTGCCGACAAGTTGGAAAAATAGTCGAAGAGAATGGGAAAGGGGTGAAAGATGAAAAGAAGTAAAATAAGAACGCTTACAAACCATGCAAACACAGTCTTAACTCACTGTCATACCATACAAACTACAGAAATGTAAGTAAAGAGAGTTACAGACATGTAAGTAAGGAGAGGAAGGAAAAAAAGTAGGTAGAGTATAACAAAAAGTGGGTTAGTTTACGCTTCGAGCTACATCTACGTTCGTGTTAGTCTAATTTTTTTTTTTAAAGTTTATAGCTGTCATATCACACGCTGGCATGTCACGAGCTGGCATTAATCGTCAACAGACTCATCCTCGACCATCACCCCCAGAGCTCCTGTTGCTAACTGTTTTATTATTTCAAACAACGTTAATATTTTTAAAATGCCTATCTAAACGGTTTTTAAACATATCAACGCTGGTAGAGTTCACGACGGACGCGGGAAGATTATTTCATTTATCAATTACTTTAAACGTAAAAACGTTTTTAGCGATGTTAGTAATGAATCGTCTGCCATGCAACTTAAATTCGTTATTACGAGTATTGCTATAATCGAAAGTGAACAGTTTGTCAAAATTTACGTTATCGATTTTATTAACGATTTTGAAAACGTCAATAAGCTCCCCCCTTAATCTCCTAGTTTCGAGTGAATGTAAGTCTAACTCTTTAATCCTATCTTCGTAAGACTTGTTACGCAATGACGGAATTAGTTTCTTGGCGCGACGCTGAACCCTTTCCAACCTATCAATATCCTCACGCAAATATGGGCACCAAAACTGAACGGCATATTCTAAATGAGGCCTGACTAAGGACTTGTAAAGGGGCAATATAATATTCTTCGATTTAAATTCTAAATTACGCGCGATGAAGCCTAACATCATTTTAGCTTTTGCGCAAGACTCCAGGCACTGGTTTCTAACTTTTAAATCCTTAGATACGCGTACGCCTAAATATATTTCCTCGTCAACGCTCGCTAACCGTTTATTGTCCATCGTGTACGTGTAATTATTGTTACGAGAACCTATATGCAAAACTTTACATTTGTCTACGTTAAATTGCATCTGCCACTTATCCGTCCACTCCATAATCCTATTTACATCGCCTTGGAGCCTATTTCTATCGTCCACGTTAACAACTTCACCGCCTATTTTAGTATCGTCCGCGAATTTTGACACGTGACTGGTCAATCCTACATCTATGTCGTTAATGTAGATTACGAATAGCAATGGGCCTAACACTGAACCCTGAGGGACACCGCTACCTACATCCAACCACCCCGATTCACTACCATTAACAACGACCCTCTGTTTCCTAGCACGAAGCCATTCCTCTAATCAGTTAGCTACCTGACCGCGTATACCGTGCGCTTTAACCTTCGCAATTAATCTTCTATGCGGAACTGTATCGAACGCTTTTTTAAAGTCTAAATAAATAACGTCAGCCGCTCTATGCCTATCGTATTCGCACATTACTTCGTTATAAAACTCTAACAAATTAGTTAAACAAGATTTATGGCGTCGAAACCCATGCTGACTACTATTAGTCAAATCGCGACTTTCTAAGTGATCGACGATACGATCCCTAACTACGGATTCCAAAATCTTTCTCTGAACGCCTGAAGATAATTTTTTGCGACAGATGGTTACCGAACCAACGCGCGGTAACAATATTTTAGACGTGGTGATGACGAACTGTGAAAATATAGTCGAAGGTTTAGAAGTAGGTGAGAGTTTGGGATGTAGCGATCACCAAATTATTAGGTTTAAGCTATTGATAGAAAACACTAAGAAGAGTAACGTAATAGAAGTCCCTGATTTTCGTAGGGCTAATTTTGATAGTTTTGCGGACAGGATGAGAGTAGTGGATTGAGATAACTTATTTATGGGTAATGACGCAAATCTTCATTGGGAGGCGTTCAGAGAAAGATTTTTAATATCGAAAGGGATATTCCTCGTAGGCCCAAGCGCGCTAGAAATCATGGTAGGCCCAAGTGGTGGACTAGGGAAATAGGCGAGTTCATAAACGAGCGTAACAGAGCGTATAGACTTAAGCGCAATGGCACGGTAGCTAACTTTAATAGATATATCGAGCTTAGACGTCAGGTTAAAAGATCAGTTAGGAATGCTAAGTGTAATTTAGAGATATTTATAGCTGCGGATAGTAAACATAATCCAAAAACGTTTTTTGACTACATGAATAATCGTAAGCCGATAAAAGATAATATAGGCCCTCTAGTGGACGCTAACGGCGCTTTGGCTTCCGACGCTCAGACGATGGCGGGTATTTTTAATAACTTTTTGTGACAGCTTTTACCGTAAAAGATGTAAATAATGTCCCCAATGAGGACGATATCGTTCTATTTACTAGCGAGACTATTTTGAATGAAATAGCTGTTTACGAGGGTGAGATTGTGCATTATATCGATAAGCTAAAAGTTAGCAAGGCTCCAGGCCCTGACGCGCTTTATCCTAGACATTTGAAAGATTTGAAAGACGTTATCGTAGGCCCCTTAACGAAGATTTTTAATCAATCACTGGAAGCGGGGATTATTCCTGAAGACTTCAAATTAGCTAACGTTACGCCCATTTCTAAAATAGGCGACCGCACAGTAGCTAGCAATTATAGGCCTATTAGCTTAACGTAAATTGTCGGTAAACTTTTGGAATCCGTAGTTAGGGATCGTATCGTCGATCACTTAGAAAGTCGCGATTTGACTAATAGTAGTCAGCATGGGTTTCGACGCCATAAATCTTGTTTAACTAATTTGTTAGAGTTTTATAACGAAGTAATGTGCGAATACGATAGGCATAGAGCGGCTGACGTTATTTATTTAGACTTTAAAAAAGCGTTCGATACAGTTCCGCATAGAAGATTAATTGCGAAGGTTAAAGCGCACGGTATACGCCGGTCAGGTAGCTAACTGATTAGAGGAATGGCTTCGTGCTAGGAAACAGAGGGTCGTTGTTAATGGTAGTGAATCGGGTGGTTGGATGTAGGTAGCGGTGTCCCTCAGGGTTCAGTGTTAGGCCCATTGCTATTCGTAATCTACATTAACGACATAGATGTAGGATTGACCAGTAACGTGTCAAAATTCGCGGACGATACTAAAATAGGCGGTGAAGTTGTTAACGTAGACGATAGAAATAGGCTCCAAGGCGATGTAAATAGGATTATGGAGTGGACGGATAAGTGGCAGATGCAATTTAACGTAGACAAATGTAAAGTTTTGCATATAGGTTCTCGTAACAATAATTACACGTACACGATGGACAATAAACGGTTAGCGAGCGTTGACGAGGAAATATATTTAGGCGTACGCGTATCTAAGGATTTAAAAGTTAGAAACCAGTGCCTGGAGTCTTGCGCAAAAGCTAAAATGATGTTAGGCTTCATCGCGCGTAATTTAGAATTTAAATCGAAGAATATTATATTGCCCCTTTACAAGTCCTTAGTCAGGCCTCATTTAGAATATGCCGTTCAGTTTTGGTGCCCATATTTGCGTGAGGATATTGATAGGTTGGAAAGGGTTCAGCGTCGCGCCAAGAAACTAATTCCGTCATTGCGTAACAAGTCTTACGAAGATAGGATTAAAGAGTTAGACTTACATTCACTCGAAACTAGGAGATTAAGGGGGGAGCTTATTGACATTTTCAAAATCGTTAATAAAATCGATAACGTAAATTTTGACAAACTATTCACTTTCGATTATAGCAATACTCGTAATAACGAATTTAAGTTGCATGGCAGACGATTCATTACTAGCATCGCTAAAAACGTTTTTACGTTTAAAGTAATTGATAAATGAAATAATCTTCCCGCGTCCGTCGTGAACTCTACCAGCGTTGATATGTTTAAAAACCGTTTAGATAGGCATTTTAAAAATATTAACGTTGTTTGAAATAATAAAACAGTTAGCAACAGGAGCTCTGGGGGTGATGGTCGAGGATGAGTCTGTTGACGATTAATGCCAGCTCGTGACATGCCAGCGTGTGATATGACAGCTATAAACTTTAAAAAAAAAAATTAGACTAACACGAACGTAGATGTAGCTCGAAGCGTAAACTAACCCACTTTTTGTTATACTCTACCTACTTTTTTTCCTTCCTCTCCTTACTTACATGTCTGTAACTCTCTTTACTTACATTTCTGTAGTTTGTATGGTATGACAGTGAGTTAAGACTGTGTTTGCATGGTTTGTAAGCGTTCTTATTTTACTTCTTTTCATCTTTCACCCCTTTCCCATTCTCTTCGACTATTTTTCCAACTTGTCGGCAGTGGCCGGCGGATGATGATGGTAAGTCTTTCTTTCTCTTTTTCTGAATGAAAGTTAACCCACGAATGATAGGTTTTGCTACTTAACTCCTTATTCTCCTCTTTTAACCCCCTACTCTTTCCTTTCTCTCGGGCTAACCTTAGAGTGGATCTTAGGGTCTTTGTTAGCCTTAGTTTCTGTAGATCTGTAGATCCTCCTTTCGGGATTTCCGTGAAACCTTTGCTATTGCACTAGACATATCTAAAGCTTTTCATAGCTGGTACAAATCTTTAATTTCGAAACTGCCCTCCTTCAGTTTCTATCCTTCTATCTGTGCTTTCCTCTCTAATTTCCTTTCTGGCCGATTTATAACTGCGGTTGTAGAGGGCCAATGTTCTTATCCTAAAACTATTAACAGTGGTATTCTTCATGGTTCTGTCCTGTCACCCACTCCTTTTCTTTTATTTATGAATGACCTATTAAGTCGCACTTCCTGTCCTATTCACTGCTATGCCGATGATTCCACTCTTCACTTCTCCACCCACTTCGCAAAGCGTCCCTCTCAACAGTCACGCCACGCTCCGCATTCGACAGCTACAGTACATCTGACTTCTAGTCTTTCTGCTATCTCTGATTGGGGCAGAGAAAACTTTTGGTTTTTAATGCCTCAAAAACTCAGTTCCTCCATCTGTCTACGTGTCACAATCTTTCACACGACTATCCCTTTACCTTCAATCATACACAATATAATCCTTCCTCATATACTCTCTTTCCAAAACAGCTTCTAAGAGGTTAGGTGTGCTGTACCACCTCCGCAGTTTCTTCACACCCACTCAGTTGCTGTCGCTGCACAGGGTCTTGCCCGCCTCTGTGCGAAGTACGCTTCTCATGTGTGGGATGGCTCAGCCCACAGACCGGGTGGAATCAAAGGCTTTTCCTCTCATCAATTCCCCGCCTCTTACTGACTGTCTTCAATCCCTCTCTCTTCGCCACAATGTTGCCTTACTCTCTCTCTTTACTATCGCTATTATAACGGATACTGCTCTTCTGAACTCTCTGACTACATGCCTCCTTCTTTAAAGAGAGCACGCAGTACCAGACTTTCGACACATTTTCACTCATTTTCTGTCCAACTCTCTAACGCAAATTTTAATCCGTATTTTCAATCTTTCATCTACTCAACCGGTGAACTCTGGAACAATCTTCCTCAGTTCATCTTTTTCCCTGTCTATGACCTCCAATCTTTCAAACGCAGTGTCCAGGCATCTCGAAAACCCTGGATCTTGATTTTGTCTCTCTTCTTCTTCTATGAGGGCGGTTCTTTTGCGGGCATTTGCCCTTGCCCACTCCTTCCTGCATAGAAAAAGGATTGAGATGGAAACGAATGTTTGAAATCAGAAGGGCGGGCAACTGAGCCGCCGTCAGAAAAAAAAGGAGGGAAAGAAGTAAAGTTGATGAAGAGGTTTTTGGCTTGGTTCCAGAAAGAGGGAGAATAAGAATAATTAGGTTTTCACATTTTTGTCCCATGAAGGAATTTTGAGGAGTCGAAGAACAGATTTTGCACGATTCCGGGCAGAAATATAAAGAGAGTAAGAGTCGGGACTTAGATGGCGACGGTACCTTCTGAAAGCCTCCTGTGTTTCGGACATCATTTGAACAAACAAAATTAAACCAAGGTTCTTTTGCATTAGTAGTAGGAATAAAATATGAAATCTACGCCTCTACGCCAAAGAAAATCACCTCCGTGATGCGCTCAGCACACTCGGAGGGGGCCCTGGCAACGAAAACAGTCATCATTCATGGGAAATCAAAGGAGTACTGCCAAAAGGGCTTCCAATCGGCGGCGCCGAACTGCCAAAGGCGTCTCATCTTGGGAGGATCCAAAGGCCGAATTGAAGCGATAGGACAGGAAACAGATATAAGAGCCCAACGGAGGAAAAAGTTTGACAGTACGGATGAGTGGTTAGAAATGAATCCAGAATGTTGGGCCTATTTCCAAGGCGATCGGGGATACGAGTAGGGTGCTGCACTATTTCCTGTAGATCATTCGGGATAGAAAAGTTGTAAGCTAGTTCACCAGGGATGTTAGTGAAATGGGAGGAAAGCCAAAGGCGATGGTAAACACTGAAATCTCCTAAAATGGAAATTTCAGCAAAAGGAGAGTGGGACAGTGTATTCCTCTTTGGAAGTGAGGTAGTCAAAGAGTTCTTGATTGTCAATAGAATTAGGAGAAAGGTTGACAGTGCAGATGTATTTAGTTTGAGACTGGAATGTAGGCCGTAGCCAGAGGGTATAGAATTTGGAAGATTCAAGTTCGGGAATACGAGTGGAAGTTAAGTTGTTGTGTACAAATACGCAACATCCATCTTCAGAATGAAACTGAGTATGGAGAAAGTAGGAGAGTAGAGAAAGGTTAGCCTACCGAAATAACAAACTGGGCGAGGTTGAGTGAGTAGTAGTATATGATATTTAATAACTAATTAATCCATCAGCAACATTAAAAGTGTCTCAAATGTAGATAGGCTACTAATAATAAGGTAGTGGGCAAATTAATCATGACTTAGTTCCTTGACACAAACTACTAAAAGTGTATTACTCAGTTTGTTAAAAAAGGACATAGTGAATATTGTTTACAGAGTAAAATTGAAAGCGGTGTTATCAACTTTGCTAAAGATAAGGTACAAGGCTTTCTGCAAGTAACTTTGAAAGCTTGTTTCAGTTATGTTAAGTTTATTGTAGTGTGAAGTACTTCAAAACTCTGAAAAGGTAGTTCGCAATGGTTAATGACAAGTACAGTAAATGGTTCTGAATAGGATTAACGAGTTTGAAAATTAAAGTTTTGTAAAAGCAAATAGAAACACGTCTAACTTCGTCCATTGCTCAAAGAATGATTCATCAACATGGCGCCTTCCTCAGTACATTGAGGAGAAGCCATGGTACGCGGACCAATCATCAGTCGAAGAATTTTCGTTCTTCCCGCGCACTAAATTTTCTCCGAATTCGGATTTGTTTTTATAAAAATTCGAGCACTAGGAGAAAAGCTGAGTGTGGTGATCTCGGCTCACGTTTGGAAAGATCTGGATGGTACCGACTGTTTGAATATATACACACACACACACACACACACACCTATAACATCACAATTTTTAAGAATTTGTCGTAAGAAATTTACAAGAGGTGGTGTTCAACAGATTGGAAATCTGAGGAAGGGCCACAAATATTACAGAAGTTTATGAAAAGTTAATCAGGACATTTCGAATAGGTGGTAGAATAACCAGGCACGCTGCTCGGGTCTGCGTTTCCGGTACTGAAAGTGGGGGAGCCAGAAATGGGAACATTTATGGTCCCCAACCCAGAGGACTCCAAGGCTCTTAAAGACGGTGCCATTATTTTTTTTAATTTTTAAAAGATTGTGTAGTGAGGAACAAAGGGAGAAATGTGTGTTTGAGAGCATGCTGGACTGCTCACAGGGTAGATGAAACACGGATAAAGATCAGCTAAGGAGGACAATGACAGGGGAAACAGAAGTTACAGCACTCGCTGTCTCCTGCCTAATGCCCTCCCCGCCCGAGTGCTTTCTTGGTCGATTAGTGTCTACAATCTCGTCCTTAAATGGAAGTATACCTCTAGTGGTACGTCAGGTGAGACTAATGTCTCCATTTAGACACCTTATCAACTTTGCACACCTCACCTCGTGTACACTACCAAACTATTTAGTAACCTAAAGATTAATTGGATCACCTGAATATCAAGGCCCCTAGCCTTCTTTAGTTATAAGGCTAACTAACGAAAATATCACGACCTAACCTAACCAATCATTAGGTCAACTGTGCTCTTGACGATTGGTTAGGTTAGGTCGTGATATTTTCGTTAGTTAGCCTTATAAGGCTAACTAAAGAAGGCTAGGGGCCCTGATATTCAGGTGATCCGATTAATTTAACCATGCCATGATTTCATGAACCATGCTTGTTTGGGTGAAATCACTGAATGGTTAAATTAGCAATTTAATTTAGTTGCCAAATGTTTGATGGTTTTAATTGAATAATTTCTCTCTTCGTTAAAGTTACGAAGGAAAATAACAGCGATAGAAATATTGGGTCTTTTCCGTTTGGAGCCTACCACCAGATTCTTTTGAAAATAGCACCAGTAGTGCATTTTGACCCTTGGAATATGAAAATAACATTCTTTTTTCGGAGAAATGCGAACATTTTGCATAATAGGGCACTAAAAATGCAAAATAGATTACATGATATTTATTATGCAAAATAGATTACATGATATTTATTATGCAAAATAGGTTACATGATATTTATTATGCAAAATATGTTACATGATATTTATTATGCAAAATAGGTTACATGATATTTATTATCCAAAATAGGTTACATGATATTTATTATGCAAAATAGGTTACATGATATTTATTATGCAAAATAGGTTAAATGATATTTATTATGCAAAATAGGTTACATGATATTTATTATGCAAAATAGGTTACATGATATTTATTATGCAAAATAGGTTACATGATATTTATTATGCAAAATAGGTTACATTATATATGTATATAGGTCTGGATCGGCTACTAAAAGTCTGCGAAGTGTATTCGCAGAAACATGATATTCTTTTTAGTGTTACAAAAACTAAGGTTATGCAGTTTCATCCTAAAAGCTGCAATCAGCCAGCTGATATAAGGTTTAAAATGAATGGTGAAGTAATTGAGGAAGTACAAGAGTTTAAGTATTTGGGTCAAACTATTACCAGCTCCTTGAGTGATGACTCGGATATAAGAAAACAATCTCGAAGCCTGTGTGCTAAAGCGAATATGACCATAAGGAACTTTCGATTCTGTACAAGTGAGGCTAAAGACACTCTTTCGTACTTTCTGCAGTAATATATACGGACAGCAACTGTGGGTGAATTATAAAAAAGGTTCTGGCAGAACCCTAAATTTGCTGTACAACAGGTCTTTTAGACTCTTACATAAATTACCCCCGAGATGGTCAGCTTCGCAAATGTTTGCTACCCGCAATGTCCCGAGCTTCCCGGAGGTAACAAGACGTGCTCAACACAGTCTAATGCAAAGAATTAAAAAATCAACCAACCCCCGATCATCCAAGCTATCCATGAGTCCTGCTATTTATCCTCTAAGCTATGGACCTCTTGGTACGAAAACGTTTGTCTGTAGCTCCACTTAACTTCGGCAGTGCAGTATTATTTCTAATCAATTGTATATATTTCTATCGTTAGTATATGAACTGTCATTGTATTAATAATATTTGTCATATGGACTATAGTCTGCCAATAAACCTTTTCATTTTCGTTTTCATATGAAAATGAAAATGAAAATGAAAAGGTTTATTGGCAGACTATAGTCCATAAGACAAATATTATTAATACAATGACAGTTCATATACTAAGGATAGAAATATATACAATTGATTAGAAATAATACTGCACTGTCGAAGTTAAGTGGAGCTACAGACAGACG
Source organism: Bathynomus jamesi (assembly GCA_023014485.1). Taxonomy (NCBI): domain Eukaryota; kingdom Metazoa; phylum Arthropoda; class Malacostraca; order Isopoda; family Cirolanidae; genus Bathynomus; species Bathynomus jamesi. Next base: position 202,971 of record JAJOZX010002640.1, on the reverse strand, counting down.
TTTTCGTACCAGGAAGTCCATAGCTTAGAGGATAAATGGCAGGACTCATGGATAGCTTGGATGATCGGGTTGGTTGATTTTTTAATTCTTTGCATTAGACTGTGTTAAGAACGTCTTGTTACCTCCGGGAAGCTCGGGACATTGCGGGTAGCAAACATTTGCGAAGCTGAGCATCTCGGGGGTAATTTATGTAAGAGTCTAAAAGACCTGTTGTACAGCAAATTTAGGGTTCTGCCAGAACCTTTTTTATAATTCACCCAGAGTTGCTGACCGTATATATTACTGCAGAAAGTACGAAAGAGTGTGTCTTTAGCTTCACTTGTACAGAAACGAAAGTTCCTTATGGTCATATTCACTTTAGCACACAGGCTTCGAGATTGTTTTCTTATATCCGAGTCATCACTCAACGAGCTGGTAATAGTTTGACCCAAATACTTGAACTCTTGTACTTCCTCAATTACTTCACCATTCATTTTAAACCTTATATCAGCTGGCTGATTACAACTTTTAGGATGAAATTGCATAACCTTAGTTTTTGTAACATTAAAAAGAATATCATATTTCTGCGAATACACTTCGCAGACGTTTAGTAGCCGATCCAGACTTTTAACAGAGGGACTCATTAACACCATATCATCGGCATAAACTAAGTTATTTATCCTTGTGTTATCTAAACAACATCCCACTGTTGCCTCATTAAATGAAGCAATTAATCCGTCAATATACACATTAAACAGCATTGGGGAGAGCAAGGAGTCTTGTCTCACCCCGCAAGTGGAGCCAAAACACTCGGATAGTACATTTCCCGACCTAACAGTGAAAGATTGGTGGGAATACCAAAATTTCAATAAATTTAGTATGTACATGGGAACCTTCCTGTCTTCTAGTTTTGCAAATAAAATATTGTGGTTCACCCTATCATATGCCTTACTTATATCAAGGAAACAGCTATAAATGGTTGAATTACTGTCAATGTATTTAGATATTGTTTCTTTAAGTACATAGATACACAGGTCAGTGAGTGGGACCTTTTAAAGCCAAACTGATTAGATGTCCATAGGAAATCATTTAATCGGAGTAACAGAGTTTTTCTAGTAGTTTCGAGAAGCAGGAAGCGACAGCAATAGGCCTGTAATTATTGCTGGACAGAATGTCTCCGTACTTATTCTTGACCAGGGGCAAGATATATACACTCACGAACTCTGCAGGGATATAGCTATGAGCCAGGATGGCTGATAGGAGCAATGATATATGCAGACATGCTACGTCATTTGCATATTTTAAGTGCTCATTCGATAAGTCATCTACCCCTGACGCAGAACCAGTCTTTAACTCTTTAATTAATCTCTTTACTTCAGAAAATGATATCAAAATATTTTCCCTTATCCCTCCCACAATCGTTTCGCTGCAATCTATCTTAAGATTATCCCTACTCACACTGTTAAGAATGTTGGAGTAGTGGTTTTTCCACAGCTTTGTAATTTCATCCTCCCCCGACACCCCATCGATTGTCGGAGGGAGGACATTTTTGACACCCGTTTGATTCTTAACAAATTTCTAAAAAATTTTATTATCGTTATTTATGCGAGCTTCACAGGCTTTTGATGCTCGAATAGACTCTTCTTCCTGTTTACATCGCCTTATGGCCGCCTTATACTGACCCCGACTTCTACACATATTCATGTATACTGGTCCTAATCTGGGTCTACCATGAAAGCACCACAAATCATAGGCGTCTTTCGATTCCCTCTTCAGGGGGGCAATAAAATCATTCCATCCAGGAATAACCTTAGTATGATAGTTGTAAGATTTAATCAGGGGGCTTCATGCTTCTCTTAACAGGGATATTATCTTACTATAATACCTATTTATGAGTTTACAGTGAGAATCATTTGAGCAAGGATTATTACAGGCAAGGTGCAAAATTTCTAAATTATTAAAGAGGTGACATGTTCTGTCTTTGTATTCTATTCTCTGCTGCATATTAACATTGGACCAATATATATATCTCGAGTGGGAAAAAAAAAAGGGAGACCTCGAACTTGGCTGTAAAATCCAAAGTTATGGTCAGATTTCAATATTTTTTTCACACCCCACAACTATGTAAATTTCCTATACGATGAGCAGATTTCAAAGAAAACTACTGAAAATTACGGATTTATTGAACATTTCTTTATGCCACTGGAAATTCTCCATTTACACTACTACTGCATTGTATGTGCAGATAAAAAGTTACAAAGTACTTACATAGGGTGCTACCTTGATGTTAAAAAAACTGCTCGATATGTTTACTACGAACTTCTACAACCTTTTTCAGTCTAGGACGGAACTCATCTATGGCTTTATTGATTTGTTCTTGTGGTAGCTCATCCCATTTTTTCAGAAGAAGCTGTCGTAAATGAGCGACATTTCTTACTTTGATCCGATAAATTTCCTGTGACAAATTTTCCCAAAGGCCGTAATCGACAGGACTTAAAACAGGACTGTTTGGTGGCCAAATTTATTCTTTTGATATCCTGCTTTATCGATTTTCTTGAGAAGCTTGTCCAAACCTCCTGCAGTTGGCTTACGTTAATTAAAATCGATTTAATTATCAACTTGAACCTATGATTAGCAAGATTTTTCTGGAATATTCGCCATAAATTCAATTTCTCAGCTAAAATGCTAAACGATGGCATACAAACCATAAAATTACCTAGTACTAACATACTAAAATTTCATGGTTCTATGTACCGTATTTACCGAAGTATAAAGGATTTAAAAGGTCTCCCTTTTTTTTGCCGACTCGATATGTATATACCTTACAAAGGTTCCGCGTGATGATCTCTCACTTCGCGAAGGTCAAGCTTGTCGCCCCTTCTCTCGAATTGGCCTGGTGAAGTAGTGAGTTTGATTCTTGCGCTCTCCACCTCACATAGCCAGGTACGCCCGGCTCATCGGGGATTGTTCTGAGCCAGGCGTCTAGTCTTCTTTTGAAGATTTCCACTGCAACTCCGTGTTTCTTAGGTCTTTGGGCAACTGATTAAACAGTTTTGGTCCTCTCACTACCAAACTATTTTCTTTCAGTGTTAAGGATGTGCCCTGTCTCGCCTTCAATTTGGGAATACGGCACAGTCTACCGTTTCTACTGTCCACCGTTGTTTGGGGAGTTATAGGGTTCAGAGTAAGATTAGGGACTAGTTTCTCCATTATTTTCCAAGTGTAAATAATGGTGTATCTCTCTCTTCTCCTTTCCAGTGAGTATAGGTCTAGTTCGCGTAACTTTTCCCAGTAATTTAGTTCTTTGCACCCATTGATCTTGGCTGTGAAGCTTCTCTGGATCCCTTCCAGCTGTCTAATATCTTCTTTTTTATATGGGGATGTTACGACCGAGCAGTATTTCAATTTGGATATTATCAGGGTTTCCAGTAGAGGAATCATTACATTCCTATCCCTTCATTTAAAGGCTGCTATCTTATTTTGTGTCTCAAATTTCGCATCATCTGTCATTACAACCCCTAAATCTTTTGCTCTGGGATTTCTCTGAATTTCCTGTCCATTTGGTGTATAATATTCCATGGATTTTAGGTCTTCTCTTTTTCCGTACCATAATAGCCGAAATTTCCCGGTGTTAAACTTCATATTGTTGTGCTGTCTCTGGTAACTTCCTCATCTATGTCAGTTAGCATGATTATGAAGACAAATTTCGCATCATCTGTCATTACAACCCCTAAATCTTTTGCTCTGGGATTTCTCTGAATTTCCTATACATTTGGGGTATAATATTCCATGGATTTTAGGTCTTCTCTTTTTCCGTACCGTAATAGCCGAAATTTCTCGGTGTTAAACTTCATATTGTTGTGCTGTCTCTGGTAACTTCCTCATCTATATCAGTTAGCATGATTATGAAGAGTAGTGGAGCTAATACTGTTCCTTGTGATACTGAGCTGAGGACCTCTGATTCTGATGAAGATACTCCTTGTACTGTAACGACTTGCCGCCGCTCACTAACGAAATTATATATCCATTTCCCTACTTTTCCTGTTATTACCATATATTTCAGTTTATATATTATGATTCCGTGGTCACACTTGTCGAACGCTTTAGCAAAGTCTGTGTTTGTTACATCATAGTTTTCATTACTTTCCGGTGCATCAATAATGTTATTGTAGTGTTCCATTAGTTGTGATAGGCATGATCTGCATGACCGAAACCCATGTTGGTTATCGTTGAATTTTTTCTGAGTTTCCAAACAGTTCTAGATTTTCTGTCTAACTATTCTTTCAAATATTTTAGTGAGATGAGATGTAAGCGACACTGGCCTATAGTTTTTGGGCTCGGATCGATCTCCTTTATATATTGGGACTATGTTCGCGCTCTTCAGGATGCCTGGCAATTCTCCCGTGTCTAGTGATCGTCTCCATATCCAATATAGGAGCTCAGCGATTGCATTCTTGCAGTTTTTAATCAGTGTGGCATTCCATTTGTCCGGTCCTGCCGCTGAATGTGTTTTTAGTTTCCATATAGCTTGTGTAATATCATCTGTCGTAAAGTCTAAGTCCGTTATACTTTCCCCTTGTAGTTCTTCTTCAAAGAACGCGTTTCTATCGCATATCAGTTTGTCAGTTTTTGGGATACTGAACGATGATTCGTACTGAGCTCTTAATATTTCAAATACTTCTGTTAGATCATCAGATAAAGCACTGTTCTCGTTTTTCAAAGGTCAGATCGTGGCATGGTTTTTCGACTTTCTTTTTGCAAAATTGTAGAAGTACTTTGAGTTGACCTTTATCGCTTCTATAGGGTCGTTTTCTTCTTTTTCTGCATGCTTCTCAATTAGTTCCTGTGTGACGTCATCGATACTCTGCAGTTTATCATTTAATATTTTTCTGATGTTGTCATCTTTACAGTGACTGTACTTAATTTTGCAGTCACTTTTTTTCCTTTCGGAACAATGACCTCTTTTGTTATGTTATAATGTTATAATGTTATAATGTTTCAGACCAACAAAGACCCTAGGATCCACTCATAGCTGGTCTACCTAACTGTGTTCATGTATTGTGTATGTCCTCCGTGGTGGCGGAGGGGACCTACAATTTTACGTGGGTTCCGAACCACAAGAACATAAGAAATTTATGTAAAAACTGCCGGTAAATTGGCAACGACCAATTTTTACGAAACTAAATAATTATCAATTTAAAACTAATTAATTATCGATTTAAAACTAAAGATAGAATCTCTGGATCCAGAGGATCAAGTCATAATAGACTACTATCCACAAATATGTTACACTCTATATCTATTTATAAAGGACATGCAAATGTATCGGACCCAAAGAATCCAGTCAATTTCATTACGGTATCCATCAAGTCACGGTCCATATCGATAGCGGACCAAGTCAAAATTTACAATCATATACATTACAATATATACACTTACGAGAAAAAGAGTAGGTGTGGCTGTAAAGACTGTACAGTAATGTAGAAATGTGTGTGCACCCATTTTGGGTCTCCCATTTAAAGGTGTTTGTGGGGCAAGTGAAGATCATGAGTTTTTCAATACCTCACAGTACTATGGGGGGCACCGCTCTTCAGAGGAATCTCTTTAAATGGGGTGTGTAAGAACAGAGAGTATCCCCAAACCCAAGACGCTGCCTCCCTATATCCCACAACCCTTGTGTTGAGCTGTGGGATCTATCCCCAGAAAGCCTTAATTTTACTACCTTAAACTATACCCTTTCTATCAACATATGCGTCTAATCGATTTTTAAACATGTTTATAGACGTGCTACTAATTACTTCTACCGGCAAACTATTCCAGCTATTTACTATTCTATGCGTAAAAAAGTTTTTCGCAACTGCTGTCTCGAACCTTCTACTTGTCAACTTACACCCGTTATTTCTAGTCCTATTATATTGAGATATTTCGAAAAAGCTATCTCTATCTACGTTATCGAACCCATTCATAATTTTGAAAACCTGGATTAGATCACCCCTTAACCTCCTGGTCTCGAGTGTTGTCAATTTTAACTCCTTAAGCCTATCCTCGTACGACTTTCACCTAAGCGACGGAATCATCTTAGTTGCTCGTCTTTGAACTCTTTCGATTTTGTCTATATCTTTGCGCATATACGGATTCCAAAATTGGATCGCGTACTCCAAATGGGGTCTAACTAATGATTTATAAAGTGGAACTATAATATCGCGCGATTTGTACTCAAAATTTCGAGCTATAAAACCTAACACTTTGTTCGCCTTATTGACCGCTGCTGTACTTTGTTTCGCTACTTTTAAATCACCAGTGACTATAACTCCTAAATCTTTTTCCTGCTCTACACTTGTTAAATCTTTCCCTGACATACTATACGCAAATTTACCGTTACGCGGACCTATATGTCTCTCGAACCTTATTATTACTATTATTATTATTATTATTATTATTATTATTATCGCTAAACTTTGAAGTTGAAAAGACAAAGGTGTTAATTGGAAAAAACAGTTCAGGAATACTACTTTTGAATATCCATCGACACCCAAACCAGTCTTCATTGACCCAATGCGACCACTCCATATTCGAACATGCTCCCACCCAAAGTATATCGAGCACTTGAAAATGATAAGAAACGTTTTTCTTTTGCTTCATAGAAAAGATCGATCGATAGAAGATTTTTTCTTCCGTTTGGTTCCGTTTTTGGAAGTTTGGAAGGAAAGAGTAACTTCCTCCCTTTGGAATCGAATCCAATTGAGGTCGATCGAAGTAGGCTGAGGTCCGTAACTTCGATGTTCGTTGCGAACTTCGGAACGAGTTTTCAACTTAAAATTCATGAATGTTTTACAAAGGCTTAATAGTTTTCATAGGCAGTACAAGTATTTTAAACAAATTCAAATATATTTTTTTTTATGTAGGAAGGAGAGGGCTCTCTCTCTCTCTCTCTCTCTCTCTCTCTCTCTCTCTCTCTCTCTCTCTCTCTATATATATATATATATATACACACACATACATTTCAACTGCAAAGAACACGCAGTGCGTGTATATATATATATATATATATAAACTGCAAACACGCAGTATAATTAACGTAAAGAACGACGTTTGTATAGTTGTATAGGAGAATATTCCGCGCAAGATGAGAGCGAGAGAACGAAACAAATGAAAAAATGAGGTAACCACCCGGGAATCGAACCCGGGATCTTCCGATTGCCGGTCAGATATGATAACCATTACACCACGGGCCTCACTCAATCAAATGTCGTAATTCCTCTACATACGCGCAGAAACCAATGCCCCAAGGGGGCACCTCCCGCATGCCGTACATTATATACATTTAAACTGCAAACACGCAGTATAATTAACGTTAATTATACTGCGTGTTTGCAGTTTAAATGTATATAATGTACGGCATGCGGGAGGTGCCCCCTTGGGGCATTGGTTTCTGCGCGTATGTAGAGGAATTACGACATTTGATTGAGTGAGGCCCGTGGTGTAATGGTTATCATATCTGACCGGCAATCGGAAGATCCCGGGTTCGATTCCCGGGTGGTTACCTCATTTTTTCATTTGTTTCATTCTCTCGCTCTCATCTTGCGCGGAATATTCTCCTATACAAGCGTCGTTCTTTATATATATATATATATATATATATATATATATATATATATATATATATATATATATGTATATATAAATTAATATAATGTTATAATGTATAATGTTTCAGACCAACAAAGACCCTAGGATCCACTCATGGCTGGTCTACCTAACTGTGTTCGTAATCGTGTATTGTGTATGTCCTCCGTGGTGGCGGAGGGGACCTACAATTTTACGTGGGTTCCGAACCACAAGAACATAAGAAATTTATGTAAAAACTGCCGGTAAATTGGCAACGACCAATTTTTACGAAACTAAATAATTATCAATTTAAAACTAATTAATTATCGATTTAAAACTAAAGATAGAATCTCTGGATCCAGAGGATCAAGTCATAATAGACTACTATCCACAAATATGTTACACTCTATATCTATTTATAACGGACATGCAAATATATCAGATCCAAAGAATCCAGTCAATTTCATTACGGTATCCATCAAGTCACGGTCCATATCGATTGCGGACCAAGTCAAAATTTACAATCATATACATTACAATATATACACTTACGAGAAAAAGTGTAGGTGTGGCTGTAAAGACTGTACAGTAATGTAGAAATGTGTGTGCACCCATTTTGGGTCTCCCATTTAAAGGTGTTTGTGGGGCAAGTGAAGATCATGAGTTTTTCAATACCTCACAGTACTATGGGGGGCACCGCTCGGCAGAGGAATCTCTTTAAATGGGGTGTGTAAGGACAGAGAGTATCCCCTAACCCAAGACGCTGCCTCCCTATATCCCACAACACTTGTGTTGAGCTGTGGGATCTATCCCCAGAAAGCCTTAATTTTACTACCTTAAACTATACCCTTTCTATCAACATATGCGTCTAATCGATTTTTAAACATGTTTATAGACGTGCTACTAATTACTTCTACCGGCAAACTATTCCAGCTATTTACTATTCTATGCGTAAAAAAGTTTTTCGCAACTGCTGTCTCGAACCTTCTACTTGTCAACTTACACCCGTTATTTCTAGTCCTATTATATTGAGATATTTCGAAAAAGCTATCTCTATCTACGTTATCGAACCCATTCATAATTTTGAAAACCTGGATTAGATCACCCCTTAACCTCCTAGTCTCGAGTGTTGTCAATTTTAACTCCTTAAGCCTATCCTCATACGACTTTGACCTAAGCGACGGAATCATCTTAGTTGCTCGTCTTTGAACTCTTTCGATTTTGTCTATATCTTTGCGCATATGCGGATTCCAAAATTGGACCGCGTACCCCAAATGGGGTCTAACTAATGATTTATAAAGTAGGAACTTTAATATATCGCGATTTGTACTCAAAATTTCGAGCTATAAAACCTAACACTTTGTTCGCCTTATTGACCGCTGCTGTACTTTGTTTCTCTACTTTTAAATCACCAGTGACTATAACTCCTAAATCTTTTTCCTGCTCTACGCTTGTTAAATCTTTCCCTGACATACTATACGCAAAATTACCGTTACGCGAACCTATATGCAAAATTTTGCACTTATCAACGTTAAATCTCATTTGCCATGTGACTGACCAATCAACGATTTTATTCAGATCTTCCTGAATTTTACCTCTATCTTCGTCATTAATCGCCCTACCACCCAGCTTCGTGTCATCCGCAAACTTTGAAACTGTACTGACTAGGCCGACATCTAAATCGTTAATATATATAAGAAAAAGCAAGGGGCCCAATACAGAACCCTGAGGAACGCCACTCGCTACATTAGCCCAACACGACTCCGCTCCATCAACGACCACCCTCTGTTTCCTGCCTCGCAACCACTCTTCTAGCCAATTTATTACTACACCCCTGATTCCATGAGCCTTAGTTTTTTCAATGAGTCTTTTGTGCGGCACGGTGTCAAACGCTTTTTGAAAATCTAAATACACTACATCAACCGCCCGATGTCGATCGTAAACGTCAACCACGCTTTGGAAAAATTCTAAAAGATTAGTTAAGCAAGATTTGTTTCGCCTAAATCCGTGCTGCGTATTTCTAACTAGCTTATGCACTTCTAAGTGTTCGACTATACGATCCTTAATTATTGATTCCAGTAGCTTACCTACAACAGACGTTAAACTGATTGGTCTATAATTTCCCGCCGCACCTTTATCGCCTTTCTTAAAGATAGGTGTTACGTTTGCTAACTTGAAATTATCTGGTACGCACCCCTCAGAAATAGACGCATTAAAAATCTTTGTTAGCGGCAAGACAATGCTATCTTTTAATTCTTTTAGTTGTATGGGATATATGAAATCCGGCCCCGGTGATTTACGCGTTTTCATTTTATCAATATAGCGCATTACTTCCCCTTCACTAACGACAATATTATCCAAAATATTACCATTATCAAACGGTATTATATCCTTGACCGTAGGGATATTTGTTACATCTTCTATAGTAAAAACTGATGTAAAAAATTCGTTTAGCAAGGTAGCTATTTCCTTGTTTTCAGAAATTAGATCTCCGTTTAGATTTTTCAAAGGCCCCAAGACGCTTTTTACTGGATTTCTATTATTGACGTATTGAAAGAATCGCTTGGGGTTTTCTTTACCGTCACGAGCTATGGAGATTTCAAATTCGCGCTTGGACTTTTTTATTACACTTTTCGCTTCACGCCTCAGAGATATGTAGTTGTTTCGTAACCACAAATTGTCTTTATCGCACTTCTGGAGCCTATAAGCCCTATCTCTACTCTTTATAATGTCTCCTACTCTAGAAGTAAACCACAAGGGCTTGTTGTTTACTTTCGCACGCTTAATTTTGTACGGTACACATTCCTCATTTATAGTCCTAAATACTGTTTCGAACGATTCCCACATTAGTTTTGCGTTGGAGTTCCCCATCACGTTTTCCCAATTGACGAGTGACAATTTATTTCGAAATTTACTAAAATCTGCGTGCTGGAAGTTAGGAATTTTCGTCGAGTTAGCTGGTTTCGAGTGACTTACTGAGAGGACAAACTCTACCATATTGTGATCGCTATTGCCCAACGGTTCTATTATTTGAAGATCAGTAATTAGCCTATCATCCGTAGTTATTACTAAATCTAAAATACTGTCCAACCTCGTAGGTTCCCCAACCTTTTGAATAAGAAAGCTATCCTCGAGAAAATTAACTAAACGATTACCTTCCGCGTCTCCCTGCATTGTATCGTAATTTACGTTAGCGCAATTAAAGTCACCCATAACTAAAGCCTGCTCACTACAGATTATTCGCTTTAGTTCACGATATAACGCTTCGTCCGTATCAGTTGTTTGATTAGGGGGCCTATATATAACCGCAACAACAAGTTTGAAATCGTTCAATTTAAGTTCTGCTATAGTCGAATCTATCGGTTCTGGAATTGTGTGCTTTACTTCTATAACGTTCGCTATATTATCTTTGATATACAACATAACACCGCCTCCTCGCCTACCTATTCTGTTTTTAACAAAAAGTCTATAACCTCTAATTTGATACTCCCCTACAAAGTCACGAGTTTCAGTGCTAAGCCACGATTCATTTATCGCAATTATATCATAGTCTTTGCAAGCAATTAAAGAAAAAAATTCGTTTATTTTATTTCGTAGGCTACGAGCATTTAAGGATAGAACCTTCAAATTGTTTGTAATTGCGACAACTTCGCGAGCGCAGTCGAAATTTATGGAATTTACGCTGGGACCGTTCGAGTTACGGCAGCCTGAAAAGAAGAGACAGTATTATGAAATAGTCTTCCTAAACGCGCAGCTCCTACGTCATTAAGATGAAGTCCATCTTCGAGGAACAAGTCCCTCCTGCCGCAGAAACTGTTCCAAAAATTCTCAAAATGCACTCCTTCCTGTTGGCAAAGAGACTTTAGGTTATTGTTAATATAGGTCGCCTTGCCGTAGAAATCGTTACGATGGATAATTCGAGGAAGTATACCTGTTAAAACAATCTTATTAGTTTTTTTCTTTAATCGCTCTAGTAAGTCCCTGTACCTAGCCAGCAGTTCTTCCGATCTAGAATTTAAAACGTTATTAGTACCGACATAAATAACATACGTTGTGTTCTCGGAGGTACCATCTGTAAATTGGTCAACACTATTAGTTATATCCTCCACCCTTGCACCAGGGTAGCAGTAACGGCGCCTACGACGAGGGTTTCTCCCACAGAATTCCTCGAGCTGTCCTCGAACAATGGAATCGCCAACGAGTCGTATTTCCGGTTCATCATCATCTTCAAAACCTAAAACAGAAAACTTATTGCGTGTTATTACTGGTAGACATGTCTTAGGTTTTCTCAATGGGGCTCCATTACGCACTCGAACAAAGGGTTGGGAACTAGGAGAACAGAGAGGGCTATTAATACTATTTATATTATTAATAACAATATGTATATATAAATATAATATATATATATATATATATATATATATATATATATATATATATATGTTATAATGTTATAATGTTTCAGACCAACAAAGACCCTAGGATCCACTCATGACTGGTCTACCTAACTGTGTTCGTAATCGTGTATTGTGTATGTCCTCCGTGGTGGCGGAGAGGACCTACAATTTTACGTGGGTTCCGAACCACAAGAACATAAGAAATTTATGTAAAAACTGCCGGTAAATTGGCAACGACCAATTTTTACGAAACTAAATAATTATCAATTTAAAACTAATTAATTATCGATTTAAAACTAAAGATAGAATCTCTGGATCCAGAGGATCAAGTCATAATAGACTACTATCCACAAATGTTACACTCTATATCTATTTATAATGGACATGCAAATATATCAGATCCAAAGAATCCAGTCAATTTCATTACGGTATCCATCAAGTCACGGTCCATATCGATAGCGGACCAAGTCAAAATTTACAACCATATACATTACAATATATACACTTACGAGGAAAAGTGTAGGTGTGGCTGTAAAGACTGTACAGTAATGTAGAAATGTGTGTGCACCCATTATGGGTCTCCCATTTAAAGGTGTTTGTGGGGCAAGTGAAGATCATGAGTTTTTCAATACCTCACAGTACTATGGGGGGCACCGCTCGGCAGAGGAATCTCTTTAAATGGGGTGTGTAAGGACAGTTAGTATCCCCTAACCCAAGACGCTGCCTCCCTATATCCCACAACACTTGTGTTGAGCTGTGGGATCTATCCCCACAAAGCCTTAATTTTACTACCTTAAACTATACCCTTTCTATCAACATATGCGTCTAATCGATTTTTAAACATGTTTATAGACGTGCTACTAATTACTTCTACCGGCAAACTATTCCAGGTATTTACTATTCTATGCGTAAAAAAGTTTTTCGAACTGCTGTCTCGAACCTTCTACTTGTCAACTTACACCCGTTATTTCTAGTGCTATTATATTGAGATATTTCGAAAAAGCTATCTCTATCTACGTTATCAAACCCATTCATAATTTTGAAAACCTGGATTAGATCACCCCTTAACCTCCTAGTCTCGAGAGTAGTCAATTTTAACTCCTTAAGCCTATCCTCGTACGACTTTGACCTAAGAGACGGAATCATCTTAGTTGCTCGTCTTTGAACTCTTTCGATTTTGTCTATATCTTTGCGCATATGCGGATTCCAAAATTGGACCGCGTACTCCAAATGGGGTCTAACTAATGATTTATAAAGAGGAACTATAATATCGCGCGATTTGTACTCAAAATTTCGAGCTATAAAACCTAACACTTTGTTCGCCTTATTGACCGCTGCTGTACTTTGTTTCGCTACTTTTAAATCACCAGTGACTATAACTCCTAAATCTTTTTCCTGCTCTACGCTTGTTAAATCTTTCCCTGACATACTATACGCAAAATTACCGTTACGCGAACCTATATGCAAAATTTTGCACTTATCCACGTTAAATCTCATTTGCCATGTGACTGACCAATCAACGATTTTATTCAGATCTTCCTGAATTTTACCTCTATCTTCGTCATTAATCGCCCTACCACCAGGGGTGCAGTGCTGCCGGAGCGTGCCGGAGCGCCGCTCCGGCACCTCTGCAAGAGGAAGTTTGGAGGAATTACCATAACAAGCAACAAAAAAATTGTCTCCATTAATTATCAACAGTTTCTTACTAGTCTTGTGAACAATTTGCAGCACCGTATGTTCACGACAACATCCATGAAAGGTTCTCAAACTTCTGAACCTCAAAGTATGTATAAATCACTGCTAAATGAAATGTATGTCCTTGAAAAAGACTACTGGCCTGATGAAATACCACCTAATTACGGAGAAGCTGAAATCTCATCTCTCTGTAAGAGGTTTAAGCTTTCTTCTTACTCTGTACTAAATCCCTTTAGAGACTATGTGGAAGATCATGGGCGCCGCATCCCCCAAGATTTACACCCATTACTGAGCTGTTCACAAGTTATTCCTATTAGTACTGCTGAGTGTGAGAGGGGATTCAGTCACATGAACTTGATAATAACAACAACACGCTCAAGAATTCTCATAAATCATGTATCAGCGCTTATGTTTGTTAAACTACATGGACCTCCTCTAGTTCAGTGGAATCCTGAGCCATATGCCATATCATGGCTGCGGTACCACAGATCGGCAGATGACACCAGGACAAGAGTTGCTTCAGACCCCCGAAAACATATCACGCCTGACCCTTTGTGGAAATTATTGTGAAACTTCCCACTGGTGGTATTTCGTAAGCACTAAGTAGTTTTAACTTCTTAAATTGATAAAATACATGATTGCTGTTTTTTCTTTATTTGCTTGATAATTATATTTATTTTATGATAATTAGTGAGTGCAAACACGAAATACTTAGTATCATGTGGCATATATAGAAACAGGATAGGAAATGGCAGGCTTTTGTCAGGCCCACCAGAGCTCCGGCACCTATAAAATTCGCACTGCACCCCTGCCTACCACCCAGCTTCGTGTCATCCGCAAACTTTGAAACTGTACTGACTAGGCCGACATCTAAATCGTTAATATATATAAGAAAAAGCAAGGGGCCCAATACAGAACCCTGAGGAACGCCACTCGCTACATTAGCCCAACACGACTCCGCTCCATCAACGACCACCCTCTGTTTCCTGCCTCGCAACCACTCTTCTAGCCAATTTATTACTACACCCCTGATTCCATGAGCCTTAGTTTTTTCAATGAGTCTTTTGTGCGGCACGGTGTCAAACGCTTTTTGAAAATCTAAATACACTACATCAACCGCCCGATGTCTATCGTAAACGTCAACCGCGCTTTGGAAAAATTCTAAAAGATTAGTTAAGCAAGATTTGTTTCGCCTAAAACCGTGCTGCGTATTTCTAACCAGATTATGCACTTCTAAGTGTTCGACTATACGATCCCTAATTATTGATTCCAGTAGCTTACCTACAACAGACGTTAAACTGATTGGGCTATAATTTCCCGCCGCACCTTTCTCGCCTTTCTTAAAGATAGGTGTTACGTTTGCTAACTTGAAATTATCTGGTACGCACCCCTGAGAAATAGACGCATTAAAAATCTTTGTTAGCGGCACAACAATGCTATCTTTTAATTCTTTTAGTTGTATGGGATATATGGAATCCGGACCCGGTGATTTACGCGTTTTCATTTTATCAATATAGCGCATTACTTCCCCTTCACTAACGACAATATTATCCAAAATATTACCATTATCAAAAGGTATTATGTCTATGACCGTAGGAATATTCGTTACATCTTCTATAGTAAAAACTGACGTAAAAAATTCGTTTAGAAAGGTAGCCATTTCCTTGTTTTCAGAGACTAGTTCTCCATTTACATTTTTCAATGGACCTAAGACACTTTTTACTGGATTTCTATTATTGACTTTTTGAAAGAATCGCTTGGGGTTTTCTTTAACGTCACGAGCTATGGAGATTTCAAATTCGCCCTTGGACTTTTTTATTACACTTTTCGTTTCACGCCTTAGAGATATGTAGTTGTTTCATAACCACAAATTGTCTTTATCGCACTTATGTAGCCTATAAGCCCTATCTCTACTCTTTATAATGTCTCCTTCTCTAGAAGTAAACCACGTTGGCGCAATTAAAGTCACTCATAACTAAGGCCTGTTCACTACTAATTATTCTCTTTAGTTCACGATATAACGCTTTATCCGTATCAGCTGTTTGATTAGGGGGCCTATATATAACCGCAACAAGTTTGAAATCGTTAAATTTAAGTTCTGCTATAGTCAAATCTATCAGTTCTGGAATTTTGTGCTTTACTTCTACAGTGCCCGCGAAAAGTATCCGATCACCCTTGAAATTTGTATTTTTTACATAAAAAACAATGTTTAAATGTATACTAACCTTATATTAGTATTTTGTCATCTGTCCTTTGGTTTGGATGACTTGTTCTAGACGTTTTGGCATGGATTTAATCAAGTTTTGACAAACTTCCACTGATATTTCCTTGCACCATACCTTTTTGATGGCCTCTTGTAATTTTTCGACTGAGCCAGTGTCGTGGCATTCAACCTTATTTTTTATTATTAGCCACAGATTTTCTATCGGATTGAGATCTGGACTATTACCAGGCCAATCCAAAATATCAAATTTATTGTCAGTAATCCATTTTGTCACTATTTTGGCCCTGTGACATGGTGCACCATCATGCATGTATGTTTTTGTCCTTTGGATTGCCATTGCCATTAGAAGTTTATCCTGTAGCATTGCTAAATACCGTGCACCATTCATAGTTGTGTTCTTCGGAAGAAAATATAAGTTTCCACGCCCATAGTAACCGAAACAACCCCAAACCATCACACTTGGAGGGTGTTTCATTGTCTTTAGGGTGTATTTAGGGTCCATCCTATTTGAGCCAATAGGCCGGCGAACCTTTTTTGGACAACTTCTGAATGTCAAAAATGTCGACTCATCGCTAAATAAAACCTTCTTCCAGTCATCAACAGTCCAATGAATGTATTTTTTACAAAATGCGACACGTTTTTTACGCATTTTTTCATTAATGAACGGTTTCTTAGCAGCATGGCGAGATGGTAATCCGAGTTCTTTTTGGAGCCGCTCCTGGATAGTTCGTTCAGAAACACCAGATAACAAATTATTCATATTAAATTTTATTTCTTTCGCAGTTATTGTTGGGTTTTTCAATACTAAACGTTTCATAAGTTTGTCTGTTCGCGAATTTGTTTTTCTCGGTCTGCCAGATCGTTTTTTAGGGACTGGCGTGGTTAGGCCACCATTGTTCTTAGCCCGTGAAACCCATAAATTAACGGTACTTTGGGATATGTTTAATTCCTTAGCTATCTGTCTCTGTGATTTCCCACATGCATGCAAAGCAACAATAGCACCTCGACAATCACTCTTAAGTTGTTTTTTAGCACACATTATATATAAATTTTATTTACACCACTTTCTGTAAAAAAAAAAAATATCAAGAAATTTACACAAACAGTGAAATCTGACAAATTTGAGACACAGCCACCCGCAACGAAGGCTACCAGAACACTAATTTGAGAATGCGTTGGATAGCTCTCATATCAGCGAGCAACCTCAAAGTTACCAGATGTCGCTAGAACAAATAGAAAGTGAATTACGTGTCTCTGAATATTAAGGGAAAATATTGTATTTTCTTGAGTGATCGGATACTTTTCGCGGGCACTGTATAACGTTCGCAATATTATCTTTGATATACAACATAACACCGCCTCCTCGCCTACCTATTCGGTTTTTAACAAAAAGTCTATAACCTCTAATTTGATATTCCCCTCGAAAGTCACGTGTTTCAGTGCTAAGCCACGATTCATTTATCGCAATTAAATCATAGTTTTTACAAGCAATTAAAGAAAAAAATTCGTTTATTTTATTTCGTAGGCTATGAGCATTTAAGGATAGAACCTTCAAATTGTTTGTAATCACGATACCTTCGCGAGCGCAAGGGAAATTTGAGGAAATTACGCCGGGACCGTTCGAGTTACGGCAGCCTGAAAAGAAGAGACAGTATTATGAAAATGTCTTCCTAAACGCGCAGCGCCAACGTCATTAAGATGAAGTCCATCTCCGAGGAACAAGTCCCTCCTGCCATAGAAACTGTTCCAAAAATTCGCAAAATGCACTCCTTCCTGTTGGCAAAGAGACTTTAGATTATTTTTAATATAGGTCGCCTTGCTGTAGAAATCGTTACGTTAGATAATTCGAGGAAGTATACCTGTTAAAACAATCTTATTAGTTTTTTCCTTTAATCGCTCTAGTAAGTCTCTGTACCTAGCCAGCAGTTCTTTCGATCTAGAATCTAAAACGTTATTAGTACCGACATGAATAACATACGTTGTGTCCTCGGAGGTACCGTCTGTAAAATGGTCAACACTATTAGTTATATCCTCCACCCTTGCACCAGGGTAGCAGTAACGGCGCCTACGACAAGGGTTTCTCCCACAGAATTCCTCGAGCTGCCCTCGAACAATGGAATCGCCAACGAGTCGTATTTCCGGTTCATCAGCATCTTTGAAACCTAAAACAGAAAATTTATTGTTTGTTATTACTGGTAGACAAGTCTTAGGTTTTCTCAATGGTGCTCCATTACGCACTCGAACGAAGGGTTGGGAACTAGGGGAAGAGAGAGGGCTATTAGTACTATTTACATTATTAGTAGAAAATGAGGCAGGAGGGGTCGTAACTGGAGTCTCAAGGGATTCTAATTTTGCTGTCAGGAGCATCACGCTTTCTTCAAGCCTCACTCTGGCCTCCCTTTCACGTTCTAACTCGTTCCTCAGGACTTCCATGCTTGAGCACCATCTGCAAACTAACTGTTCATTATTATTAGCCATTGTAAACGCGTAAGCGGCAAACTTCCCTTCACAGCGACTGCAAGTACTTGACGGGGGTGCCATGTTCTTAATTAAAAAACAAAAAACGAGCATTTGGAAATTAGTAAATTACAACGTAGGTCTACTGCGTGCTTATTGTGCCGTCACCCGCGCAAGCCCGCAAAAATGTTCTTGAAACGCAGAACAGGTTCTTGTAACATAAATTTATACTAAATGAATATATATACTTAATTAAGCTACCGACGAAAGGTCTGTAAAAGAAAAAGTATTAATAAAACTTATCTGTCCGCTATTCGACCAACTTTTTCCTTTCCGTTTTTCCTTTTTCCCACGGTGGGTGACCACACTGTACTTGATCCCCGTAAGAAGGGAAAATGAACCTTATGAAACCTCGTTTTCTAATAGATTTGAAACAAAAAAAGGCAAACAACGGAAATTCCTTATGAAACCTCATTTTGTAATAGGTTCAAAAAACAAACAAGGTAAACAAGGGAATTTCAACCCTATAAAACCTCGTTTAGTAATAGATTCGGAAAACAAACAAGGCAAGCCACGTGCACTAGCCTTGGTTTAATCAAATAATATAGTAATGAATAAAGTCAATAAATGAAATATATTCGTTAATGAATGATTAGTTACACGAAGTAATTTAGTTAAGAATGCACCAAACACTTTTTTTTTTAAAGACACTTCAACGAAAACCACTTATTCAATTGGTAACACTGGACACTCGATAAAACACGTCTGTTCACAAGGAAAGATTGATGTAGTGGTTAGCGTCGCTAACTACGAATCCATCAGCTCCGGGATCGAGAACCGCTGACGGCAGCCGGCGCACAGTAAAACCCAGCTGTTCATCCTTCCACACACAATAAATAAAGTGGTTGGTAGATAAATGGGTACCCTGGGTGGCCTAGTGGATAAGACGCTGGGATACTGGTGGGGTGTGGTTCGGATTCCACGTTAAACTGTAGGTCTAAGGTGGAGTGGAAAGCTTGACCTTCGTCAGAATGAACAATTCGGACGGAAGTTAACCAAAGGTTATACCCAAATATATACACTATATATATATATATATATATATATATATATATATATGTAACATATCACGAGGCAGAAAGAGACAATAAGGTCGGAAATTTTGTGTCCTTTGAACATTTTTACTTCGAAAGAGTGTGGTGCTATTAATTGACTTCAAACAATGCCAGAGTGCCAGTAAGAGGAAAGATAATTAGGCACAGTTTCTTAATGAGAATAACCAAACACGCAAAGACAAAGGCCAAAAAAATCGTGATTTCGTGGAATGTGATTTAACACTTAAATTACTTTTTGGTTTCGATGTTGTAACTTTGTCATGTTCTTCGTTCCTGAATATAGGAAACAGAGCCTACAAGAACCCACACAACCCACAGAATTCCCTGAAAGCAAAAATACGAAACTTTTATGTTTTATTTGATTGAGATCATTAAAAGCATTTTTTTCTTTTCATTCAATGCAGAAATATATATATATATATAAAGAGGAGGAGCAACAAGCTTGACCTTCGTGAAGTGAGAAATCATCGCACGGAACATTTGAAAGGTTGAAAGGAAATGTGTATATGGAGAGAGAGAGAGAGTTACAAGGGGTTATAAGGTGAAGGAGCCACGAGAGTTATACAGCCGACTCGCGTTAACACCCGTAGATTTCGTTCAAACGGAGAGCTCAAAGAGAGGAATTACCATAGAAAAAAGAAAAACAAATTTCTCCTCTCTTCCTATACCCTCCACCCCCGGCCCATGGTGAGCAGGTTTGGAAATAAGAAGAAAACATTCAGCAATTTGCAGGGGTAAAAACAACTGCCGAGAAATTTTATAGGGCAGGTGGGAACTGGAAATATACACACGAACATCGTTCGAATATTTGAACATCGATTTACTCGAGATGATCGTCTAATACTTGACCAAGATTGTTTTTGAATGCATTGACGGAAGAGCTGGAAACTGCTTCAGGAAGAAGCTTATTCCAATAATTGATAATCTTGTACGTGAAGAAGTTACAGCAAATATTCGTATTGCACCGTCACGATTCAAGATTACGAGTACAACCATTATTTCCAGTCGGGTTCGTGTTTTGCGTAAAAAGCTGAGAATAGACGACGTTGTCGACCCTATTCAGAAGTTTAAAAACTTGAATTCGTTTGCCCCTGAGCCGACGTTTTTCTAAGAAATATAAATTAAGATCAGCGAGACTACAATCGTATGATTTGTTGCGGACAGCCAGGATTAATTTCGCCTTTGTAGCTCAATCCTTCGAATGTGTTTTCTGAAACAAACAAACAATATTGTCTAAATTTGTACCATCACCCTCAATGAGAATTTTAGCTGCAGAGTCTTTGGTAAAGATTGACACAAAAAAATTGTTCTGCACGGATGTTACGTCAGTATTGCTATAGTTTAGTTCTCCCGTCCCATCTTTGATACACCCTATGCTATTTTTAATTGGTTTTCTGCTCTTTACACGACTAAAAAATTCTTTAGGATTGGATTTGCAGAGAGACAGACAGAGAATTTAGGTATTTATTTTGAAGTGAAACTGTGCGTGCGCAACATACACAACAAACAGATCAGGAATGAAAAGAGAATTAGAATTAGGAAACCACCTCTTTCCATAAATTTTGAAACGGTTAAATTATAATAAATCTTTTAAGTATTTGAAGGTTTCATTATAGCGTAATAGGGGCCTGTAAGAGACTGTAGTGAGGCCTGCATACATTTTCATTTTTAAATTCTTGTTCGCCTTCTGCAGGTTCATTAATCCAAGTTGCGCATTCCTCCGTGACTTTCTCTCCGAATAACTTAAATTTAATTTTTACGGCATCAAATATGGCAAGTTGGCAACATGAACGAATCATGAAATTATGCTTACACTGAGTGGAGGAAGTAAATGTACAGAATTGAGTTTAGCTTCCATTCAACCGTCACTCGCATATTGTTGAAGGTATAAAGAGGTTAACATATTGAAGCTCTGAGGTTAATGCCTGTTTTAAAGGAATTAACGGAACTCTTGTTTCTCGGTATAAAGCTAATTATTTCAGAAATGGCTGAGAAGAATATATATATATATATATATATATATATATATAATGGTAGGAAAAAATATATGTATACACCAGGAAAAGGGGGGCACACGGGAAGACCAGGAGCAGGTAAAAATGCTACTAGCTCCAGCTGATGAATTTATGTTAACAGAAGAAATAACAGAAAACACAAGAAAAACAACTGCCTAGATTTGGTATTCACAAACAGCAACAACCCAACTGATAACGTAGAAATATCCCCAACTATAATATCAGATCACAACATTATTGAAATAATAACCAATATAAAAGCAAGAGGAAAGGAAAGAACACGAACAACAGAAAGAAACAAATTCGAAATTTTTAATTTTCACTCCAAAGCTATAAACTGGGAAGACGATGCATCCAGCATGGAAATAATAGATTGGAAAACCATTTTCAAAGCCAAGACAACGGAAGAGATGCTAATGACCTGGAGGAGAAGACGCTGGAAATTGTGGAAAGACATGTCCCAAAAATACAACAAAGAGGAAAGAGAAGCAGGTTCGAGAGACAAAAGAGGTCATTGTTCCGAAAGAGAAAAAGAGTGACTGCAAAATTAAGTAACTGTAAAGATAACATCAGAAAAATATTAAGTGATAAACTGCAGAGTATCGATTGCGTTACACAGGAACTAATTGAGAAGCATACAGAAAAAGAAGACGACGACGCTATAGATGTGATAAAGGTTAACTCAAAGTACTTCTATAATTTTGCAAAAAGGAAGTCGTAAAACCACACGCCTATCGGACCTTTGGAAAACGAAGACAGTGCTTTATCTGATGATCTAACAGAAGTATCTGAAATATTAAGAGCTCAGTACGAATCATCTTTCAGTATCCCAAAACCTGACAAACTGATATGCGATAAAAACGCGTTCTTTGAAGAAGAACTACAAGGGGAAAGTATAATGGACTTCGACTTTACGACAAATGATATTACATAAGCTATATGGAAACTAAAAACACATTCAGCGGCAGGACCGGACAAATGGAATGCTACACTGATCAAAAACTGCAAGAATGCAATCGCTGAGCTCCTATATTGGATATGGAGACGATCACTAGACACGGGAGAAATACCGGCCATCCTGAAGAGCGCGAACATAGTCCCAATATATAAAGGAGATTGATCCGAGACCAAAAACTATAGACCAGTGTCGCTTACATCTCATCTCACTAAAATATTTGAAAGAATAGTTAGACAGAAAATCTAGGACTTTTTGGAAACTCAGAAAAAATTCAATGATAACCAACATGGGTTTCGGTCAGGCAGATCATGCCTATCACAACTAATGGAACACTATAACAACATTCTTGATGCACCGGAAAGTAATAAAAACTATGATGTAATATATACAGACTTTGCCAAAATGTTCGACAAGTGTGACCATGGAATCATAATACATACCGTAAACTGAAATATATGGGAATAACAGGAAAAGTAGGGAAATGAATATATAATTTCCTTAGTGAGCGGCGGCAAGTCGTTACAGTATAAGGAATATCTTCATCAGAATCAGAGGTCCTCAGCTCAGTGTCACAAGGAACAGTATTAGCTCCACTACTCTTCATAATCATAGATGATGACGTTACCAGAGACAGCACATTAACATCGTTTGCTGATGTCACAAAGATCAGTAGAAAAATAACAAACCCAGAAGATATAGGATCTCTACAAACAGACATGAACAGAATCTACAAGTGGACGGAAGACAACAATATGAAGTTTAATACTGAGAAACTTCAACTGTTACGGTACGGAAAAAGGAGGACCTAAAATCCATGGAATATCATACCCCCAAATGGACAGGAAATTCAGAGAAATTCTAAAACAAAAGATTTAGGAGTTGTAGTGACTGACGATGCGAAATTTGAAACACAAAATGAGATAGCAGTAAACAGAGCAAAGAGAATACCTGAGTAGATACTGAGAACCTTTAAACGAAGGGAATTAAACCTATATTCACTGGAAAGGAGAAGAGAGAGATACACCATTATTTACACTTGGAAAATAATGGAGAAACTAGTCCCTAATCTTACTCTGAACACTATAATTCCACAAAGAACAGTGGAAAGTAGAAAAGGAAGACTGTGAAGTGTTCCCATATTAAAGGCTAGACAGGAAACATCCTTAACCCTAAAAGAAAATAGTTTTGTTGTGAGAGGACCAAGACTGTTTAACCAGCTGCCCAAAGACCTAAGGAACACGAGTGGTGTTGCGGTGGACATCTTCAAAAGAAGATTAAACGCCTGGCTTTGAACAATCCCCGATGAGCCGGGCGTACCTGGTTATGTGAGGTGGAGAGTACAAGAAACTAACTCACTACTTCACCAGGCCAACTCGAGAGAAGGGGCGACAAGCTTGACCTTTGTGAAATGAGGAATCATCGCACAGAACATTTGAAAGAGTGAAAGGTTATATATATATATATATTTCCTTAGTGAGCGGAGGCAAGTCGTTACAGTATAAGGAGTATCTTCATCAGAATCAGAGGTCCTCAGCTCGGTACCACAAGGAACAGTATTAGCTCCACTACTCTTCATAATCATGCTAACTGACATAGATGAGGACGTTACCAGTGACAGCACAGTAACATCCTTTGCGGATGACACAAAGATCAGTGGAAAAATAAGAAACCCAGAAGACATAGGATCTCTACAAACCGACATAAACAAAATCTACAAGTGGACGGAAGACAACAATATGAAGTTTAACACCAAGAAATTTCAGCTATTACGGTACGGAAAAAAAGAAGACCTAAAATCCATGGAATATTATACCCCAAATGGACAGGAAATTCAGAGAAATTCCAGAGCAAAAGATTTAGGGGTTGTAATGACAGATGATGCGAAATTTGAAACACAAAATAAGATAGCAGTAAACAGAGCAAAGAGAATAACGGGTCAGATATTGAGAACCTTTAAACGAAGGGATAGGAATGTAATGATTCCTCTACTGAAAACCCTGATAATACCCAAATTGGAATACTGCTCGGTCCTAACATCCCCATATAAAAAGAAGACATTAGACAGCTGGAGGGGATCCAAAGAAGCTTCACAGTCAAGATCAATGGGTGCAAAGAACTAAATTACTGGGAAAGGTTGAGAACTAGACCGATATTCACTGGAAAGGAGAAGAGAGATACACCATTATTTACACTTGGAAAATAATGGAGAAACTAGTCCATAATCTTACTCTGAATCCCATAACTCTCCAAACAACGGCGGAAAGTAGAAGCGGCAGACTGTGTCGTATTCCCAAATTGAAGGCGAGACAGGGAACATCCTTAACCCTGAAAGAAAATAGTTTTGTAGTGAGAGGACCAAAACTGTTTAATCAGTTGCCCAAAGACTTAAGAATCACGAAAGGAGTTGCAGTGGAAATCTTCAAAAGAAGACTAGACGCCTGGCTCAGAACAATCCCCGATGAGCCGGGCGTACCTGGCTATGTGAGGTGGAGAGCGCAAGAATCCAACTCACTACTTCACCAGGCCAACTCGAAAGGAGGGGCGACAAGCTTGACCTTCGCGAAATGAGAAATCATCGCGCGGAACCTTTGTAAGGTTGTAAGGTAGTTTTAGCCGTTTAAGGTGATAATGATTTGATTGTATGCTAATGATTAATTGTTTATGAATGATAGGCTGGGTTAATAATTTACGATGTAAAATATCACCAATTGAAAGTGGCTAAATGGAGTAGGCCCACCATACTATTGGAAGTGACAGGAATGGCAGCGAGGGTCACCAGCTTGGATTACGCCCAAGCAAATTAATATTAAGGTTATACAAAGTAGCTTATTATTTTGTATTTTATTATGAAAATAAAGATATTATTTATTCACCGTGATTAACAAAGAATTGACAGTGATTGTTTGATAGCCTTACGTTATGCTTATGACACAGAGCTTAGCTAATAAGATGAAATGTTAATAGCTTAATTGACACGTAATAAGTAATATACTCATTGATGGTATGTAAATGGCATGCAACATGGAACATTGAATGGGCCTAGTAAATGATATAAAAAATGCACGTGCGTTTGGTACATTGAATGGAAAACATGACACTCTGATTAAGTAGGCTAGATAATTGAATGGGCCTAGTAATGACACAGAATAAATGATGCGGCCCCAATATAATGGAAGTTAATGACGTGCATTATTGGATAGGCCTAATGATAGTTGAGGGAATATACACTGTAAATGAATTAGGCCTGCAGTAAGAGAGATTAAGTTATCACATAAACATATAAATGAACACAATAACACACAATGATACGCGAAGTTACGGTTTTCGGAATGATACTTGAATTGGATAATAGGCCTACTGTGTTCTTTCACGAGAGTCAGTTGGAACGCTTAATTACACTTGGGGTATAGTCTACCGTTCGGCGGTAGGTTAATGTAGGCTTCACAAGAGTACTTAGAATAGGATGTACTTATCTTAACCGGGACGATGTAAACTCTGTTGAAGGTGGGTTGAAGAGGAACCTATTACCGTAGGCTCGAGTTGTCGTTGTCCGTTAAGCCTCTCGAGATGAGGGAGATGCTTGATGTAGGCTTCGTAAAACGTAGGCCTGAGGTGATGTTACTTCTCGAGGTGCAGGATGGCCTATAAATGATCTTGCAGGCGTAGGCCTGAGGTGCTGGATATATCTCGAGGAAGGTAGAGAAACTTGAAGGCTGACCTTGTAAACCGTAGGCCCGAAGTGATTCTGATTGGGCTTCGAAGAATTGCTTTTGCAGGCGGTCTGTAGAAGGTCTTACTTGATGATAAATCGTAGGCCTTGAAGAAAGTAGCAGGCCGCTCCTCCAGCAGGAAGCCGGAGGGTGGTTGACTTGATGAGATCTACTCGACGAGGTAGAAAGCTAGTGTCTGTGTGAGTGAGAATGAGTGTGAGTGGGTGCTCGCTTTTATACGTAGTTCCTGTGACGTAGGACTTCGCGCCAAATCTTAAGACGCCTTGTCTGCGCGTCCTTTTGTTGAAGAGCTTGCGTTCGCGCCTTTTGGGAAAAAACAGACTTTTTCATTGTTCTGAATCCGTGTCCACGTGTGTCTTCCAAGACTGTTTGATGATAGCGTGGAAGGAAAGGATTTGTCCGTCTACTTGTTGGTCTATTTCTTGTCGACCGCAACACACACACACACACATATATATAAGATATATATATATATATATATATATATATATTATATATATATATATGTGTGTGTGTGTGTGTGTGTGTGTGTGTATATATATATATATATATATATATATATATATATATATATATATATATAATATAAATAGTACTAATAGCCCTCTCTCTTCCCCTAGTTCCCAACCCTTCGTTCGAGTGCGTAATGGAGCACCATTGAGAAAACCTAAGACTTGTCTACCAGTAATAACAAACAATAAGTTTTCTGTTTTAGGTTTCAAAGATGCTGATGAACCGGAAATACGACTCGTTGGCGATTCCATTGTTCGAGGGCAGCTTGAGGAATTCTGTGGGAGAAACCCTCGTCGTAGGCGCCGTTACTGCTACCCTGGTGCAAGGGTGGCGGATATAACTAATAGTGTTGACCATTTTACAGACGGTACCTCCGAGGACACAGCGTATGTTATTCATGTCGGTACTAATAACGTTTTAAATTCTAGATCGGAAGAACTGCTGGCTAGGTACAGAGACTTACTAGAGCGATTAAAGGAAAAAACTAATAAGATTGTTTTAACAGGTATACTTCCTCGAATTATCTAACGTAACGATTTCTACAGCAAGGCGACCTATATTAAAAATAATCTAAAGTCTCTTTGCCAACAGGAAGGAGTGCATTTTGCGAATTTTTGGAACAGTTTCTAAGGCAGGAGGGACTTGTTCCTCGGAGATGGACTTCATCTTAATGACGTTGGAGCTGCGCGTTTAGGAAGACTATTTGATATTACTGTCTCTTCTTTTCAGGCTGCCGTAACTTGAACGGTCCCAGCGTAAATTCCACAAATTTCCCCTGCGCTCGCGAAGGTGTCGCAATTATAAACAATTTGAAGGTTCTATCCTTAAACGCTCGTACCTTACGAAATAAAATAAAAGAATTTTTTCTTTAATTGCTTGTAAAGACTATGATTTAATTGCAATAAATGAATCGTGGATTAGCACTGAGACACGTGACTTTGTAGGGGAGTTCAAATTAGAGGTTATAGACTTTTTGTTAAAAACAGAATAGGTAGGCGAGGAGGCGGTGTTATGTTCTATATCAAAGATAATATTGCGAACGTTATAGAAGTAAAGCACACAATCCCAGAACCAATAGATTCGACTATAGCAGAACTTAAATTGAACGATTTCAAACTTCTTGTTGCGGTTATATATAGACCCCCTAATCAAACAGCTGATACGGACGAAGCGTTATATCGTGAACTAAAGAGAATAATAGGTCGTGAGCAGGCTTTAGTTATGGGTGACTTTAATTGCACCAACGTGAATTACGATATAATGCAGGGAGACGCAGAAGGTAATCGTTTAGTTAATTTTCTCGAGGATAGCTTTCTTATTCAAAAGGTCGGCGAACCTACGAGGTTGGACAGTATTTTAGACTTAGTAATAACTACAGATGATAGGCTAATTACTGATCTTCAAGTAATAGAACCGTTAAGCAATAGCGATCACAATATGGTAGAGTTTGTCCTCTCAGTAAGTCACTCGAAACAGGCTAACTCGACTACAATTCCCAACTTCCAGCACGCAGACTTTTGTAAATTTCGAAATAAATTGTTACATGTCAATTCGAAAAATGTAATGGTGAACTCCAACGCAAAACTAATGTGGGAATCGTTTGAAACAGTATTTAGGTCTATAAATGAGGAATGTGTACCGTACAAAATTAAGCGTGCGAAAGTAAATAACAAGCCTTTGTGGTTTACTTCTAGAGTAGGAGACATTATAAAGAGTAGAGATAGGGCTTATAGGCTATATAAGTGCGATAAAGACAATTTGTGGTTACGAAACAACTACATATCTCTAAGGTGTGAAGCGAAAAGTGTAATAAAAAAGTCCAAGCGCGAATTTGAAATCTCCATAGCTCGTGACGGTAAAGAAAACCCCAAGCGATTCTTTCAATACGTCAACAATAGAAATCCAGTAAAAAGTATCTTGGGGCCGTTGAAAAATGTTAACGGAGAGCTAGTTTCTGAAAACAAGGAAATGGCTACCTTGCTAAACGAATTTTTTACGTCAGTTTTTACTATAGAAGATGTAACGAATATCCCTACGGTCATAGACATAATACCTTTTGATAATGGTAATATTTTGGATAATATTGTGGTTAGTGAAGGGGAGGTAATGCGCTATATTTATAAAATGAAAACGCGTAAATCACAGGGACCGGATTCCATATATCCCATACAACTAAAAGAATTAAAAGATAGCATTGTTGTGCCGCTAACAAAGATTTTTAATGCGACTAATTCTGAGGGGTGCGTACCAGATAATTTCAAGTTAGCGGTTGATGTGTATTTAGATTTTTAAAAAAGCGTTTGACACCGTGCCGCACAAAAGACTCATTGAGAAAACTAAAGCTCATGGAATCAGGGGTGTAGTAATAAATTGGCTAGAAGAGTGGTTGCGAGGTAGGAAACAGAGGGTGGTCGTTGATGGAGCGGAGTCGTGTTGGGCTAATGTAGCGAGTGGCGTTCCTCAGGGTTCTGTATTGGGCCCCTTGCTTTTTCTTATATATATTAACGATTTAGATGTCGGCCTAGTCAGTACAGTTTCAAAGTTTGCGGATGACACGAAGCTAGGTGGTAGGGCGATTAATATTGAAGATAGAGCTAAAATCCAGAATGATCTGAATAAAATCGTTGATTGGTCAGTCACATGGCAAATGAGATTTAACGTTGATAAGTGCACAATTTTACATATAGGTTGGCGTAACGGTAATTTTGTGCATAGTATGTCAGGGAAAGGGTTGATAAGCGTAGAGCATGAAAAAGATTTAGGAGTTATAGTTACCGGTGATTTAAAAGTAGCGAAACAAAGTACAGCAGCGGTCAATAAAGCGAACAAAGTGTTAGGTTTTATAGCTCGAAATTTTGAGTACAAATCGCGATATATTAAAGTTCCTCTTTATAAATCATTAGTTAGACCTCATTTGGAGTACGCGATCCAATTTTGGAATCCGCATATGCGCAAAGATATAGACAAAATCGAAAGAGTTCAAAGACGAGCAACTAAGATGATTCCGTCGCCTCGGTCAAAGTCGTACGAGGATAGGCTTAAAGAGTTAAAATTGACTACACTCGAGACTAGGAGGCTAAGGGGTGATCTAATTCAGGTTTTCAAAATTATGAATGAGTTCGATAACGTAGATAGAGATAGCTTTTTCGAAATATCTCAATATAAAAGGACTAGAAATAACGGGTGTAAGTTGGCAAGTAGAAGGTTCGAGACAGCAGTTGCCAAAAACTTTTTTACGCATAGAATAGTAAATAGCTGGAATTGTTTTCCGGTAGAAGTAATTAGTAGCACGTCTATAAACATGTTTAAAAATCGATTAGACACATATGTTGATAGATTGGGTATACTTTACGGTAGTAAAATTAAGGGTGGATAAGATAGATTTTGATTCTCTTTTCATTAAAGATCACAATAACCAGACTAGAGGTCATAGTATGAAATTATTTAAGCCAAGATGTAGAACAAATTTAAGAAAACAGTTTTACAAGTGTTGTGGGATATAGGGAGGCAGCATCTTGGGTTAGGGGATACTCTCTGTTCTTACACACCCCATTTAAAGAGATTCCTCTGCCGAGCGGTGCCCCCCATAGTACTGTGAGGTATTGAAAAACTCATGATCTTCACTTGCCTTGAAATGGGAGACCCAAAATGGGTGCACACACACATTTCTACATTACTGTACAGTCTTTACAGCCACACCCACACTTTTCCTCCTAAGTATATATATTGTAATGTATATGGTTGTAAATTGTGACTTGGTCCGCAATTGATATGGACCGTGACTTATTTTTGGTTGGCAAGGTACTGGTATTGATGGATACCGTAATGAAATTGACTGGATTCTTTTGATCTGATATATTTCCATGTCGGTTATAAATAGATATAGAGTGTAACATATTTGTGGATAGTAGTCTATTATGACTTGATCCTCTGGATTCAGAGATTCTATCTTTAGTTTTAAATTGATAATTAATTAGTTTTAAATTTATAATTATTTAGTTTTAAATTGATAATTATTTTGTTTTGTAAAAATTGGTCGTTGCCAATGTACAGGCAGTTTTTACATAGTGGAGCCGCCTCGATGGGCCGACGTGGCCCCTAGTGTGCCCACTATAAAAATTTCTTATGTTCTTATGTTCCTTGTGCTTCGGAACCCACGTAAAATTGTAGGTCCCGTCCACCACCACGGAGGACATGCACAATACACAATTACGAACACAGTTAGGTAGACCAGCCACGAGTGGATCCTAGGGTCTTTGTTGGTCTGAAACATTATAACATTATTTCAACTGCCGCTATGCTATGTGAAGAAGTGATCACGTATGAAAAGCCCAGTCGGTCGGTAAGAATAAACACTCGATTGGAAAGGAGTGTTTTAATACGGTTAGCTTAAAACAGATAACACTTTAATATAGTTCACATAAAACCTCTCCAAAAAGCATAGCTAATTAAAATGTATGAATAAATTCACCGATATATATATATATACAGGGTTAGACAAAATAATATGAACACCTTGATAAATGGCGGTTTTTATTCTTAATATGGAGTTGGTCCTCCTTTAGCGGCAATAACAGCTGCAATGCGTCGGGGAATTGATTCATACAGCTTTTGGACAGTGGCTAGAGGAATCCTGAGCCATTCTTCGAGCAAACCCTGCTCCAGTTCCTCCAAAGACGCCGGCGGTGGGAATCGGCTTCTGACCTGCTGCTCCAACTGACACCACAGATGCTCGATAATGTTAAGATCCGGGGATTGTGGAGGCCAATCCAAGCGTTCTACTTCACTAACATGCTCTTCAAACCAGTTTTTAACGACCCCAGCGGTGTGAATTGGTGCATTATCATCCTGGAAGACGGCGCCGCCATTGGGAAACAGCGTTTGGACCATGGGATGGACCTGGTCAGCCAATATTGACAGATAGACCTGGGCGTTAACCCTACCATGCAGTACTACAGCTGGGCCAAGAGTATTCCACGATATTGCTGCCCAAACCATCACAGATCCGCCTCCATGCTTAACGGTTGTGGTCAGGCAGTCGGGTCATAAGCATCTTTAGGCTGTCTCCAGACGTAAACTCGACCGGAACATGGAAATAGCGTAAAGGAGGATTCGTCGGAGTAGACTACATTCTTCCACCGGTCCATTGACCAATTCTTATGGTCATTACACCATTTTCTGCGCCGCTCAATGTTGATGTGCGAAAGGAAGGGTTTGGCAATTGCAGCCCTCCCATTGTATCCAGCTCCATGGAGCTCGCGACGTACAGTTCTGGTCGAAACCGGGCTTGCAAGATGCTGGTTAAGCTCTGCAGTCACTTTTGGAGCTGTGGTCTTATGGTTCTTTGTCACAATGCGCTTTAGCACCCGGCGGTCTCGATCACACAGCTTCTTCTTGCGTCCACTATTGCATTTGTCGGTGCTTGTCTTTCCATGGTTTTGGTATGCAGACATGACCATATAGTCAGTTTCTCTGGATACATTGAACATCTGAGCGGTTTTCGTCACCGATGCACCAGCCATCCGCGCTCCGACAATTTGCTCTCTTTGGAAGTCTGACAGGTCTTTCATAACTGCTAATTCATAATTCACTCAGATCTGTAAAAACAACGTGAGGGTTATAACATGACGTATACACTCTCTGTTACGCATTTAAATAGGTTTGCCAGTCATTTGACCGTTTACTTTGTGTCTCAGCAGTCCGTAAAGATAACCAGTGAAATCGGCGGGTGTTCATATTATTTTGTCTAACCCCTGTATATATATATATTATATATATATATATGAAAAGAAGGATCAACACAACGGCAAACATTTTCATTTATTAGTACTTCAGACGTTTCGACAAATCTTTTGTCATCATCAGTGAGTTAAGTCTTAAAACCTTAAAACAAAATTGAAAAGTGAAAATTACATCAATACAATATTAAAACCATTAAAATTAAAACCTTAAAGCAAAATGAAAATTGCATCAATACAAAATTAAAATCATTTAAATTTCATCACTATAAAAACTAAAATTAAATTAAATTTCATCACTATAAAAACTAAAATTAAATTACCTCAATAGGTAAATACACAATATTTACATCCACCTCCATACTTGGCAAAGTCTAAGGGAACACTGGATGGTCAGAGGATTAGAAAGGTATGTCTGTGAAAATCGGTTGGTTAGTCAAAAGAGCTGTAATTTGTAGGATGAGCTATTATTATTAAGGGAGGGTTTGTTTCTATAGATGTACAAAGATTCTAAAATTCGGAGTTCTGTAAGGTTATTGGATCTAGTTAAAATTTCAAACTGAGTTTTGTGAAGGGGATGGTCGTTTTCATTACTATGGTTTCTAATTGCGGATTGTGGAGGGCTACTGAGGGGACGGTTGGTACGGACTGACAAGCCCAAATGTTGAGAAAGGCGCACCTCCAGTTGAAGTTGAGTGCTGCCAATATACGCAGCCTTACAGCTGTCGCACGTGTATTTGTAAACAACATTGGGGCATACAGTTTTGGGGAATTCATCTTTGAACTTTAAAAAATTTGATAATTTAAGTGGGTTGACGAAGGCGAATCTAAAATTTATTTGGGGATAACTAGACTTGAGTAGTTTGGACAATTCACCTCGAATACGCAATGATAAATAACCATAAAAAGGTAATTTAATATATCTGGTTTCTTTTTGTACTGTAGTTATGGGGAGTTTAGTATCAAAAGTGTTATTTAAAAATTTCTTTAATTGGTTATCGAATAGATGAGAAGGGTAGTAATTGTTAATAAAGTACTGTTTTAAAAATTTAAATTCTTCGTTTAACGAAAAGTAATCCGAACAAATACGGTAACTTCTTGTTAATAATGTTACTATAGCACTAATCTTATATTTATAAAACATACAACTTAAATAATTGGTTCCCAAGCCAGTAAAAGTTTGTTTTCGAAATAGTGAAGTATGGAACTTATTATGAGCCCGTTTAACTAAAACATCCAGGAAAGGTAAACTATTATTTGTTTCGTTTTCACACGTGTACTTAATATTGCTATGTTGTTTATTAAGATAATCAAGAAAAAGTTTTACGTGTGAAGGATGGTTAAATATTAAGAAAGTGTCATCCACGTATCTTCTGTAATATATGGGTTTAAAACTACTAGGACAATTTTTCAACCAAATTTCTTCGTAATGGCAAAGAAATGCATTTGCTAGTGTTGGGCTTAACGGGGAACCCATAGCTACCCCATCAATTTGGCTGTAAAGGTTGCTATTAAATAAGAAAAGATTATCAAAACACACTATTTCGAGAAGGTTTTTAAATTGAGTCTGAGTGAGGCCATTAATAAGAGTATTATCAGTAGTGAATAACTTATTTAGTATGATATTTAATGTTTCTTTTAACGGGACATTAGTAAACAATGACGAGACATCAAAACTGGCCATAGTAAGAGAATCGGCATGATTGATCTCTTTTATCTCTTTAGCAATAAATCATGGCAACATAAATTATTAAATTTGGAGCTTCAATCGAAAACTAAAACAGTGAGTTTTCTCAAGCTGAAATATAAGAATTCTCTGTTTGGTCTAAAATCTAGGGTGTCTTATATTGATTACACTGGGGAACAAATTTCAACTTTTTGTCTTTTGAATTAGATTTGAGAGTTAGTTCTAGGTAATTTGGGTGCGCTGAGCACGAATTTTTACTCGGTTTTGCTCTATCAGGTCCTGATTTTGCTCAACACCCCTCCTCTTTCGTCGTATTCATAAAAAGGTTTTTTTCTCAATACTCGCTGTCTTTTTGCAGTTACACATTATGCAACTAGGTTTTTATCTAGGTATTTGTACCTATTGTTATGGTATTGTTGTATTATGTATATTTTTATATGTAACACCCTAAAAATATTTTTAATTTTGTCATTTTTAACCCATTTTAATATTAGTAAATTAAGCTAAAAATATCATAGAATTCTAAAATTTTCTCGAGCGTTCCTGTTCTCTGTAGAGTATTCTAGAGGGACAACTAAAATATATAAAAGCGACTCGTTTCCAGAGTTAATCAGTCAATTCAATCAGTCAGTCAGTCAGTTGAGTTAGTTAATTAAGTTTGGGCATTAACATAATTTTGAATTGGCATATGATTTAGTGAGTAATTTTGTCATCGTGATTTAATATAGTTGATTTAATTAGACGTAATTTATATTGTACCTACTCATCCGTGTTTCTAGTTTAATTTCATAGATTGTAAGTACCTATTTCATAATAAGTACCTATTTAAACTAATTTTTGTGTTTATATTTCAGATTTTCTTAAATTTATATGAATTAAGGGCTTTAAATACCTTTACAAATTGGCAGAACAATCAAGCAATATGTCATCAAGCACTAGAAAGTTCAAATGCAAAAACAACCCTGATTCCTTCTGTTATATATGTGGAAATTTTACACTTCCACATCAACGAGCAAATATAACTGACTTCGTAAAAAGAGCTTACTTAGCTTATTTTGGCATAAAACTGGGGGACCAAGATAAATCGTGGGCTCCACATAAAGCCTGCACTATATGCATT
Organism: Bathynomus jamesi; assembly: GCA_023014485.1. NCBI lineage: Eukaryota > Metazoa > Arthropoda > Malacostraca > Isopoda > Cirolanidae > Bathynomus > Bathynomus jamesi. The sequence continues at coordinate 167,734 of JAJOZX010002640.1, read as the reverse complement.
GAAAGACTGCGACATTGGACGAAGGGTTCGGATTCAAAAATACCTTTTGGAGTTCCGATGGTAAGTTTATGATTTCATAAAACTACGTAATTTAATCACTAGTATACTGTAACTTACCTAAATGTAATTGTAACTTAGGTACATAAACAAAAATTTACAGAAAATGTTTATAAGAATCTCAAATATTGCATAAGGTTGAAACACATAGAAATGTTAAATGTTTGGGTGATAACTTTTGATAAAATTCATAAAAACAAGTCTCTCGTCGCTTTTGTTAACGCTTTACAATTTTTTTTCCATATCAGGTGTGGCGAGAGCCTACTAACCACGAGACCGATTGCTACCTTTGCTTTGTCAAGACTTCGGGCTTCACTAAGAAAAATAAACATTGTATCGAGTACCCAAATTTCGACACCGCGATACGACCTGTGCTACATTCAAATGAGATCCCCATTCCAAAATTTAAGGGTCTGCCAACTCAAGAATTAGTTGAAGATGTTCCTGAAAATATTGTTATGCACTTTGAGGAGTCAGACACCGATTTTGACCCCAGCGTATTTGAAAGTCAAAACGATCCGCAAAAGTTTAACCAGGCCGAGTTGAATGATCTTGTAAGGGATCTAAATTTGCCAAAAAAGGCTGCGGAAATTTTAGCTTCAAGACTTAAAGAGAAAAACTTGCTTACTTCAAACACATACATTTCATTTTACAGAAAAAGAGAAGAAGAACTTGTTAAATATTTTAGAACAGAGGATAGTTTAGTATATTGCTGCGACATAGTTGGTTTGTTAAAGAAGATGGGGGTTGAGTCTTACGATGCAAATGATTGGCGCTTGTTTTTAGACAGTTCGAAAAGAAGTCTTAAGTGTGTGTTGTTGCATAATGGCAATCTATACGGCTCGATACCGATTGGGCACTCAACAAAATTAAAAGAAAAGTATGAACATATAGAAAAGGTTTTAAATCTTATCAAATATAGGGAGCACGAGTGGATCATATGTGTTGACTTAAAAATGGTTAATTTTCTGCTAGGACAACAAGGAGGGTATACTAAATATCCCTGCTTCCTTTGCTTATGGGACAGCAGAGCCAAGGAAGAACATTATTTCAAACAAATCTGGCCAGCACGAACATCACTTACTGTCGGAGAAAAAAACGTAATTAATCCACCTTTAGTGAGCAGAGATAAAATCATATTTCCTCCTCTGCATATAAAACTAGGCCTCATTAAACAATATGTAAAAGCTTTAGATACGAACGGCGAGTGTTTCAAATACATAACTTCAAAATTTCCAAGTTTAAGTTATGAAAAAATCAAGGCGGGAATTTTCGACGGTCCACAAATAAGAACAATGATTAAAGACAGCAATTTTCCTAATGTCATGAATGAACGCGAAAAAAATGGCTGGTTCTCATTCGTGGACTTGATAGAAAACTTTTTAGGCAATTATAGGGCAGATAACTACGAAGAAATCGTAAAAAAACTTTTAAGGGACTACAAAGAGTTAGGTTGCAATATGAGCATAAAAATGCATTTTTTGAATAGCCATCTTGACCAATTTCCAAGTAATTTAGGTGATGTAAGTGACGAACAAGGGGAGAGATTCCACCAAGATATCAAAATTATGGAGGAACGGTACCAAGGCCGCTGGGATTCCCACATGATGGCTGATTACTGCTGGTGCTTGAAAAGAGACCTGCCATCAACAAGCAAATACGCTAGAAAGTCTTACAAAAGAAAATTTTTGCCACAGTGAAAGCTTCATATCTGTTTGTTTTTTTATTTTAAGTCATTTCTATCGTTATAATGTAATTTTACTGTAGTTTGAACTGCTTGTATTCATGAAACTTGAAAAAAAAATTTAACACGACTTAATTTTTTAGTCCTAATTTGAAAAATCTGGAAAATGGCACATAGGCTGTCGACAAGAATCAGGACCTGATAGAGCCAAACCGAGTTGAAATTCGTATTCAGCGCACCCAAATTACCTAGAATCAAGTGTCAGATATCATTCAATAAAATACGTGTTGCCCAGTGTTATCATTGTTTAGTTACTAAATTTCAAACTTGCTGTGATAAAATTGTCAATAGACATAAAAGGATACATGCTGCCAAATTGGAAAAATTGGGAATCACTCAGTCGTTTTTTAATAATCCAGATAATTTTATTTTTAATTTCTCTAATAGAGTTTTAAGTATTAGAGAGAAAGAAATATTGTCGTTAGGCTTAAATTTTGATCTACCTCATTATAAACTAAATTTTTATAAATTTTTCTCTGGCTTTGAAAATCTTCTCATGAATATTAAGAATTGTGAGATCCGACCAAATTTCTCGTTTCATAACTTGGTAAAACAAGTGGAGAGCATCTCTTTTAAGAATTTTTATAATTTTAAACCCCATAAGGTGTTTTCTCCCCTCTTAATAAGCAAGATTTTAAAATTCTTAATAATTTGAAAAAGGATAACTCTGTCATCATTACAAAACCGGATAAGGGTAAAGGAGTAGTGCTGATTGATTCAACAGTTTACATAAATAGAATGGAGACAATTTTGTCGGATACGTCTAAATTTAAAAGGGTAAAAGAGAATGTTCTGTCTAAATTACTAAAACTCGAAGATAAACTTAATAGGTGTTTGCGTAAATTAAAAAATAGTAATATTATTGCTGACAATACATACAATTTTTTATTTGCTTCTGGTTCTAATCCAGGAATTCTATATGGTTTACCTAAA
>JAJOZX010002640.1:85000-160000 GCA_023014485.1 Bathynomus jamesi | reverse complement strand
AATTAGGGATCGTATAGTCGAACACTTAGAATTGCATAAATTAGTTAGAAATACGCAGCACGGTTTTAGGCGAAACAAATATATATATATATATATATATATATATATATATATATATATATATATAGTGTGTGTGTGTGTGTAATATATGTTATATTGTTATAATGTTTCAGACCAACAAAGACCCTAGGATCCACTCATGGCTGGTCTACCTAACTGTGTTCGTAATTGTGTATGTCCTATGTGGTGGCGGAGGGGACCTACAATTTTACGTGGGTTCCGAACCACAAGAACATTAGAAATTTATGTAAAAACTGCATGTACATTGGCAACGACCAATTTTTAGAAAACTAAATAATTATCAATTTAAAACTAATTAATTATCCATTTGAAACTAAAGATAGAATTTCTGGATCTAGAGGATCAAGTCATAATAGACTACTATCCACAAATATGTTACACTCTACATCTATTTATAACCGACATGGAAATATATCAGATCCAAAGAATCCAGTCAATTTCATTACGGTATCCATCAATACCAGTACCTTGCCAACCAAAAATAAGTCACGGTCCATATCGATTGCGGACCAAGTCAAAATTTACAACCATATACATTACAATGTATATGTATATATATACTTAGGAGGAAAAGTGTAGGTGTGGTTATAAAGACTGTACAGTTATGTAGAAATGTGTGTGCACCCATTTTGGTTCTCCCATTTCAAGGTGTTTGTGGGGCAAGTGAAGATCATGAGTTTTTCAATACCTCACAGTACTATGGGGGGCACCGCTCGGCAGAGGAATCTCTTTAAATGGGGTGTGTAAGGACATAGAGTATCCCCTAACTCAAGATGCTGCCTCCCTATATACCACAACACTTGTGTTGAGCTGTGGGATCTATCACGACAAAGCCTTAATTTTACTACCTTAAACTATACCCAATCTATCAACATATGCGTCTAATCGATTTTTAAACATGTTTATAGACGTGCTACTAATTATTTCTACCGGAAAACTATTCCAGCTATTTATTATTCTATGCGTAAAAAAGTTTTTGGCAACTGCTGTCTCGAACCTTCTACTTGTCAACTTACACTCGTTATTTCTAGTCCTATTATATTGAGATATTTCGAAAAAGCTATCTCTATCTACGTTATCGAACTCATTCATAATTTTGAAAACCTGGATTAGATCACCCCTTAGCCTCCTTGTCTCGAGTGAGTCAATTTTAATTCCTTGACCCTATCCTCGTACGACTTTGACCTAAGCGACGGAATCATCTTAGTTGCTCGTCTTTGAACTCTTTCGATTTTGTCTATATCTTTGCGCATACGCGGATTCCAAAATTGGATCGCGTACTCCAAATGGGGTCTAACTAATGATTTATAAAGAGGAACTTTAATATCGCGCGATTTGTACTCAAAATTTCGAGCTATAAAACCTAACACTTTGTTCGCCTTATTGACCGCGGCTGTACTTTGTTTCGTTACTTTTAAATCACCAGTGACTATAACTCCTAAATCTTTTTCCTGCTCTACGCTTGTTAAATCTTTCCCTGACATACTATACGCAAAATTACTGTTACGCGAACCTATATGCAAAATTGTGCACTTATCAACGTTAAATCTCATTTGCCATGTGACTGACCAATCAACGATTTTATTCAGATCTTCCTGAATTTTACCTCTATCTTCGTCATTAATCACCCTACCACCCAGCTTCGTGTCATCCGCAAACTTTGAAACTGTACTGACTAGGCCGACATCTAAATCGTTAATATATATAAAAAAAAAAGCAAGGGGCCCAATACAGAACCCTGAGGAACGTCACTCGCTACATTAGCCCAACATGACTCCGCTCCATCAACGACCACCCTCTGTTTCCTACCTCGCAACCACTCTTCTAGCCAATTTATTACTACACCCCTGATTCCATGAGCCTTAGTTTTTTCAATGAGTCTTTTGTGCGGCACGGTGTCAAACGCTTTTTGAAAATCTAAATACACTACATCAACCGCCCGATGACTGTCGTAAACGTCCACCACGCTTTGAAAAAATTCTAAAAGATTAGTTAAGCAAGATTTGTTTCGCCTAAAACCGTGCTCCGTATTTCTAACTAGTTTATGCAATTCTAAGTGTTCGACTATACGATCCCTAATTATTGATTCCAGTAGCTTACCTACAACAGACGTTAAACTGATTGGCCTATAATTTCCTTCCCGCCACACCTTTATCGCCTTTCTTAAAGATAGGTGTTACGTTTGCTAACTTAAAATTATCTGGTACGCACCCCTCAGAAATAGACGCATTAAAAATCTTTGTTAGTGGCACAACAATGCTATCTTTTAATTGTTTTAGTTGCATGGGATATATGGAATCTGGCCCCGGTGATTTACGCGTTTTCATTTTATCAATATAGCGCATTACCATTCCTTCACTAACCACGATATTATCCAAAATATTACCATTATCAAAAGGTATTATGTCTATGACCGTAGTGATATTTGTTACATCTTTTATAGTAAAAACTGACGTAAAAAATTCGTTTAGCAAGGTCGCCATTTCCTTGTTTTCAGAAACTAGATCCCCATTTACATTTTTCCAAGGCCCCAAGACACTTTTTACTGGATTTCTATTATTGACGTATTGAAAGAATCGCTTGGGGTTTTCTTTACTGTCACGAGCTGTGGAGATTTCAAATTCGCGCTTGGACTTTTTTATTAAACTTTTAGCTTCATCCCTTTGAGATATGTAGTTGTTTCGTAACCACAAATTGTCTTTATCGCACTTATGTAGCCTATAAGCCCTATCTCTACTCTTTATAATGTCTCCTACTCTAGAAGTAAACCACAAGGGCTTGTTGTTTACTTTCGCACGCTTAATTTTGTACGGTACACATTCCTCATTTATAGTCCTAAATACTGTTTCAAACGATTCCCACATTAGTTTTGCGTTGGAGTTCCCCATTACGTTTTCCCAATTGACGTGTGACAATTTATTTTGAAATTTACAAAAGTCTGCGTGCTGGAAGTTAGGAATTTTAGTCGAGTTAGCTGGTTTCGAGTGACTTACTGAGAGGACAAACTCTACCATATTGTGGTCGCTATTGCTTAACGGTTCTATTACTTGAAGATCAGTAATTAGCCTATCATCCGTAGTTATTACTAAATCTAAAATATTGTCCAACCTCGTAGGTTCCCCAACCTTTTGAATAAGAAAGCTATCCTCGTAGAAAATTAACTAAACGATTACCTTCCGCGTCTCCCTGCATTTTATCGTAATTCACGTTGGCGCAATTAAAGTCACCCATAACTAAAGCCTGCTCACTACCGATTATTCTCTTCAGTTCACGATATAACGCTTCGTCCGTATCAGCTGTTTGATTAGGGGGCCTATATATAACCCCAACAAGAAGTTTGAAATCGTTCAATTTAAGTTCTGCTATAGTCGAATCTATCGGTTCTGGAATTGTGTGCTTTACTTCTATAACGTTCGCAATATTATCTTTGATATACAACATAACACCGCCTCCTCGCCTATCTATTCTGTTTTTAACAAAAAGTTTATAACCTTTAATTTGATACTCCCCTACAAAGTCACGTGTTTCAGTGCTAAGCCACGATTCACTTATCGGAATTACATCAGTCTTTACAAGCAATTAAAGAAAAAAATTCGTTTATTTTATTTCGTAGGCTACGAGCACTTAGGGATAGAACCTTCAAATTGTTTGTAACTGCGACACCTTCGCGAGCGCAGGGGAAATTTGTGGAATTTACCATGGGACCGTTCGAGTTACGGCAGCCTGAAAAGAAGAGGCAGTATTATGAAATAGTCTTCCTAAACGCGCAGCTCCAACGTCATTAAGATGAAATCCATCTTCGAGGAGCAAGTCCCTCCTGCCGTAGAAACTGTTCGAAAAATTCGCAAAATGCACTCCTTCCTGTTGGCAAAGAGACTTTAGATTATTGTTAATATAGGTCGCCTTGCTGTAGAAATCGTTTCGTTGGATAATTCGAGGAAGTATACCTGTTAAGACAATTTTATTAGTTTTCTCCTTTAGTCGCTCTAGTAAGTCCCTGTACCTAGCCAGCAGTTCTTCCGATCTAGAATTTAAAACGTTATTAGTACCGACATGAATAACATACATTGTGTCCTCAGCGGTACCGTCTGTAAAATGGTCAACACTATTAGTTATATCCTCCACCCTTGCACCAGGGTAGCAGTAACGGCGCCTACGACGAGGGTTTCTCCCACAGAATTCCTCGAGCTGCCCTCGAACAATGGAATCGCCAACGAGCAGTGATGGGCATCGATCCATGAAAATCGCTAAAGCGATACCGATACATCGATACATGAAGAACGTCTTAGGCGATACCGATACGCCGATACTTTCTAGATGTCTTAAGCGATACCGATACCGATACATGCATCGCCGATACATGTATCGCCGGTACATTTTTATAATTATTCATTTAATATGCAGGTATTAGATATTATTGTTTATTCTAGTAATTTGTACGCACTGTAAGTAAAATCAACGACATTTTAATGGGTTTTATAGATGTAAATAACAACAATTGCTTTATTTAATGAAAGTATGTTTTAATTTTGTAGGATATATGAATGACTGAAAATATTACACTAACAATTAAAAGTAATTACTCTTACCCTTCAAAAATACCAGCTGGCTAAACATCTGGTCAGACAGTCTATTCCTTTTTGGAGCGTGAATGTGACCAGCCAAACTAAACAACCGTTCTACAGGAGCAGAGGATGGTAGTGGTGTGTTATACTTCAGGAAGACCCGTAGAATTCCTGGGTACAAACGTGTTTAAACGTTGCGCCGTACTGTGTGACGTGACCAGTAGAGCAGTACTCTCATTAAATAAATATTTAATAATATTATTATTTATATATATTCATAAATATAACTCAGTAGTGTCATATTATAACATCTATTTAAATATTTAAAAATTCTTATTAATGTATCGATGTATCGAAGTATCGATTTTTTTCGATACATTCAAGAAAATTGACCTTAGCGATACCGATAAATCGATACTTTTGTCAAGTAGCTAAAGCGATACCGATACCGATACAAAAGTATCGATCGATACGTATCGGCGATACATGTATCTAGATACTGCCGATCACTGCCAACGAGTCGTATTTCCAGTTCATCAGCATCTTCGAAACCTAAAACAGAAAACTTATTGCATGTTATTACTGGTAGACAAGTCTTAAGTTTTCTCAATGGGGCTCTATTACGCACTCGAACGAAGGGTTGGGAACTAGGGGAAGAGAGAGGGCTATTGATACTATTAATATTATTAGTAGAAACTGAGGCAGGAGGGGTCGTAACTGGAGTCTCAAGGGATTCTAATTTTGCCGTCAGGAGCATCATGCTTTCTTCAAGCCTCACCCTGGCCTCCCTCTCACGTTCTAACTCGTTATATATATATATATATATATATGTGTGTGTGTGTGTGTGTGTGTCGCCTATAAGCCTATAAGCGTTTGACACCGTACCGCACAAAAGACTCATTGAAAAAACTAAGGCTCATGGAATCAGGGGTGTAGTAATATATTGGCTAGAAGAGTGGCTGCGAGGTAGGAAACAGAGGGTGGTCGTTGATGGAGCGGAGTCGTGTTGGGCTAATGTAGCGAGTGGCGTTCCTCAGGGTTCTGTATTGGGCCCCTTGCTTTTTCATATATATATTAACGATATAGATGTCGGCCTAGTCAGCACAGTTTCAAAGTTTGCGGATGACACGAAGCTGGGTGGTAGGGTGATTAATGACGAAGATAGAGGTAAAATCCAGGAAGATCTGAATAAAATCGTTGATTGGTCAGTCACATGGCAAATGAGATTTAACGTTGATAAGTGCACAATTTTGCATATAGGTTCGCGTAACGGTAATTTTGCGTATAGTATGTCAGGGAAAGATTTAACAAGCGTAGAGCAGGAAAAAGATTTAGGAGTTATAGTCACTGGTGATTTAAAAGTAGCGAAACAAAGTACAGCAGCGGTCAATAAGGCGAACAAAGTGTTAGGTTTTATAGTTCGAAATTTTGAGTACAAATCGCGCGATATTATAGTTCCTCTTTATAAATCATTAGTTAGACCCCATTTGGAGTACGCGATCCAATTTTGGAATCCGCATATGCGCAAAGATATAGACAAAATCGAAAGAGTTCAAAGACGAGCAACTAAGATGATTCCGTCGCTTAGGTCAAAGTCGTACGAGGATAGGCTTAAGGAGTTAAAATTGACAACACTCGAGAATAGGAGGCTAAGGGGTGATCTAATCCAGGTTTTCAAAATTACGAATGGGTTCGATAACGTAGATAGAGATAGCTTTTTCGAAATATCTCAATATAATAGGACTAGAAATAACGGGTGTAAGTTGACAAGTAGAAGGTTCGAGACAGCACTTGCCAAAAACTTTTTTACGCATAGAATAGTAAATAGCTGGAATAGTTTGCCGGTAGAAGTAATTAGTAACACGTCCATAAACATGTTTAAAAATCGATTAGACGCATATGTTGATAGATTGGGTATACAGGGTGGGCCGTAAGTTTCCATACATAGGAAAAATAAACATTTTTTTATGGACAACCATTTTTATTTATATAATATGCTCTACATGGTTGCCATTGTTTTGAAAACACATTTCAATACGTGTTCCCCACTGTTGATGAACACGCATTAGCACAGTTGACGTTATGCTTGTAATGGCGTTGGTGATACGTTCCTTTAGATGATTTATGTCTCGTATCTTTTCCTTTACACCATGGCCTTCAAGTGCCCCCAAAGATAGAAATCAAGGGGGGTGAGATCTGGGGATCTGGGAGGCCACTCCACAGGACCACGCCGACCAATCCAAGCATCCGGAAACTGCTGATCCAAATACCGACGCACGTGAAGACCATAATTTAAATTTTCCTATGTATGGAAACTTACGGCCCACCCTGTAGTTTAAGGTAGCAAAATTAAAACTTTGTGGTGATAGATCCCACAGCTCAACACAAGTGTTGTGGGATATAAGGAGGCAGCATCTTGGGTTAGGGGATACTCTCTGTCCTTAACACCCCATTTAAAGAGATTCCTCTGCCGAGCGGTGCCCCCCATAGTACTGTGAGGTATTGAAAAACTCATGATCTTCACTTGCCCCACAAACATCTTTAAATGGGAGACCCAAAATGGGTGCACACACATTTCTACATTACTGTACAGTCTTTACAGCCACACCTACACTTTTCCTCCTAAAGTATATTGTTGTAAATTTTGACTTGGTCCGCAATCGATATGGACCGTGACTTATTTTTCGTTGGCAAGGTACTAGTATTGTCGGATACCGTAATGAAATTGATTGGATTCTTTGGATCTGATATATTTGCATGTCGTTTATAAATAGATATAGAGTGTAACATATTTGTGGATAGTAGTCTATTATGACTTGATCCTCTGGATCCAGAGATTCTATCTTTAGTTTTAAATCGATAGTTAATTAGTTTTAAATTGATAATTATATTTATTTAGTTTTGTAAAAATTGGTCGTTGCCAATGTACAGGCAGTTTTTGCATAAATTTCTTATGTTCTTGTGGTTCGGAACCCATGTAAAATTGTAGGTCCCCTCCGCCACGACAGAGGACATACACAATTAGAACACAGTTAGGTAGACCAGCCATGAGTGGATCCTAGGGACTAGGGTCTTTGTTGGTCTGAAACATTATAACATTATAACATAACATTATAAGCCTTATCTCTACTCTTTATAATGTCTTCTACTCTAGAAGTAAACCACAAGGGCTTGTTGTTTACTTTCGCACGCTTAATTTTGTACGGTACACATTCCTCATTTATAGTCCTAAATACTGTTTCGAACGATTCCCACATTAGTTTTGCGTTGGAGGTCCCCATTACGTTTTCCCAATTGACGTGTGACAATTTATTTTGAAATTTACAGAAATCTGCGTGCTGGAAGTTAGGAATATATATATATATATATATATATATATATATATATATATATATATATATTAGGGTGTCTCTTATTGGGTAGTCAAAAATTGAAATGTTGAATTATTTTATCTGCTCCCCCTATAATAGTTCCATTTAGCATAAAAACTAAAACTTGAAAGTTTGACACAAATTGGCTCATATTTAGGGGTCGCCCCCGGCTAATAAAAATGGGACCATGGCATAATAGCTCCTGACATATGATTATGCTCATTATACACATAATTCCTTCTTTTTTTTTAGTTTGATTCGTTTTTATAAGTATAGGCCTTCTTATTTATCATTGATCCTTTTCTAACCTATCCTTGATGTTGTTATAATCCATCCTTTGGTCCTCAATCCTTCTTTATCCCAATCCTTTTTCTCCTATCCAAAATCCTTCCTGGCTTTTTTTTATATACAATCAGCAATGAAGCATTGCTACAAAAAAAAAACATTAGTTTATTATATAGAGATAAATTCAAAATGCCAGTGCTATTTACATACTTTAATTACTTTAATTAGCATTATTTCCTTATACAACATTTATTTAATATACAATGATTATACAATATGGTGTATTTTAAGGTGCGACCTCATTGATGGTTATTTTTTGAGAAGAACAGTTTTTGATGGAACTGGGTGACTCTGGCGGTGTTTTGCAACAATTTGGAGCAGGAACTGGAGCTGCTCTTCCCCCACTGTCAATTTCTTATTCAGCTCTTGAACTAAAGCTACTGCACGTTCTGCCCGGTCATTTACAACAGATAGAGCTGCAACAATAGCTCTGGCCCTTAAATATTCACAGTTGGATGTCCAAGTGCTGGGTGCCTTGTTCAGAAATCCTTCTGGCAAATTCAGCTTAGTAAAGAATTCTCTAGTATTTCTTCTAACAAGTTGGTGTAGTCCTTCACCAGAGCAGAAGGTCGATTCAGGAATCCGAGGACGCTTGAGTGGTCTATCAGTGGACTCATCTTCTAATGCCTTTACCATGCGTTTCTTTACATCTGTAGTAATTCGCTCATCAAAGAAAGCAAGACCAACTGCTTCTTCAGACAGGTACCATAAGTGGTTAGAGAGCTTTTTTTAGTTGCATCAGAAATCTTTTTGTTAGGATAATTAATCAATGACCTCATAAGGAGCCAGTCATTAAATGGGGTTTCAATAGGGAGTGAGGATGTTGTCCAAGCCTTCATATAGATGAGAACAGAAAAAAGGGAAAGATCTCGAATTCCTCGTTCTTCAGTCTTAGTCATCTTGAACTGGTTTCGAAAAAGCCACATCTTGATAGAATAGAGCGCTTTGGACATCCAGCGAGCTCGATACATGGCACCTGGTGCACGAAACTTGATGCCTTTATTGGGGACACCTCCAAGAAAGATGATGGACAGATCCAAAAGTTCTTGATAGTCATCCCGTAGCATAGGTGCCTGGGATCTAGCAAACTGAATTAGTTCAGTTTTAGACTGGATAATTGCTTCTTTAGTAATCGTGTCTGTCTCACCTGTTTGGAACTGGCTTTGATCAACAGAAGTCCAATTGTCACGAAAACGCTTAAAGATCAATATCTCTGGACCAGTTGATGTAGATCCCAATGTTGTTTCAAATGCAGCTCCCAACAATAAATCTAAAACATGGTGTCTACAAGGCAAGTACAAAACATCATGTCCCAATTTTGCTTCGATGAGAGCACAGACTCCACTATATTGACCCGTGTTTGAAGCTGTTGTATCGAAACAAATTGCTTTTACTCTCTCTGTAATTCCCCATTCATTCAGGCAGTTAAAGACGGCTTCAGCTTGTGCTTCTCCAGTTGAGTTTGGGATTTTGGGGACACCAAGCAGCTGTTCAACACCAGGTCCTGACACAAGTACTGGGAGACGATCAATGTGCTTGGGCGAGGTGAGGTCCTCCATCATCTTGCCATCCCAGTGGACTGTCATAGAACATTCTCCATGGAAATGCTCCTTAAGTTCTTTAGCATGACGAGCTCGGTTCTTATTTCGAAGGCGATGGATAGAATGCTGGTTTATGTTGTAATCTGAAGCGTCCAAACCAAAGCTTTTAGCTGCCTCTGCGAGGATAAATGTTGCCTTTCTAGAGGAAATTTGTGTACGATCCAGGGCAGCAGACATCTGAATAGTCATGATGTTTTTCATGCCTCGTTTTTTCTTAGATTTTGGTAAAGCACAAGCTCCTTTGGGCTCCTCCTCCTCATTCTCACTTTCATCAGTGTTGCTGGAAGATGTGGAAGAAGCCAGTACAACTTGACTAGTAGACGCCTCCATCAAAGATTCTGACTTTCTTTTTCTCTCTGCCTCAGCTTCCAACCGTTTGACTGCATTTTTTGTGCGGTGAAGATGTACAGTGTCCACACCACCGATTGAGCCAGGACGACCTTTTTGTCTTTGCAGTTGAAGGAACTCCCAGTCCTCACGATTCTTGATCAGCTTCTCAGCGTCTCCATGGGCGATGTCAAAGAGATCTTCCAATCGCTCTACAAAATCAGCCTCCTTGGTTTTATGAAACATGTTTAAACAGGTTGATCTTGTCTTATCAAGCAATATTTTCAGCTACAAACTTGACAATTATCTCTAATATATTCATTTAATTGAATTCATCATAAATATGATGATTAATTAATTAAAAACATATGTTTAGTATACTTGACAACTGCTAGTAATTTCAAATATTAATTGCATAAATAATAGCTATATTTTATGAACTTTAATAAGCGTGGGCGACCTCTACAAATTGTTCAATCCAAAACAAATTTTATATGTAATGTTTTTTCAACCAATGGAACTGGTTGAGGGGGCGCAACCTAAACAAATCAACACTTCGAAAATAAGAGACACCCTAATATATATATATATATATATATATATATATATATATATATATATATATATATATATATATATATCATATCGTTTTTCTTTTTCCTTGTGGGTTTGCAGCATATATATATATATATATATATATATATATATTATATATATATATATATATATATATATATACACACACACATATATATATATATATATATATATATATATATACACACACACACATATATATATATATATATATATATATAATGTTTTAGACCAACAAAGACCCTAGGATCCACTCATGGCTGGTCTACCTAACTGTGTTCGTAATTGTGTATTGTGTATGTCCTCCGTGGTGGCTTAGGGGACGTACAATTTTGCGTGGGTTCCGAACCACAAGAACATACATATATATATATATAAATGACATCGAGCATGTGATAACTCACAGATGTACTAGGGTATTTGTTTTTGTGAGGTTACACTTTTGGTACCTCGGAACATTAAATATTTTATACAAAAAATCTAGAAACATTTTTACATTCAGAAAAATATGATTGTCCTGATTAGGTTAGGTTACTTAGGTTAGAATTAGTGAGTACCTTACTACTTAATGAATTAACAGAAAACAGCGTTCGGGCCCCCAATTACACTCCAAACACTTATCACTCCCTTCTCGGTTCGATGGCACAAGGTTAAATTAGGCTGAGTTAAGTTTAGTTAGTGAGTTTTTTCGATGTATGAATTTTAAAAAGTCGGTACCTCGTTTGGAGATGAGCACGTGTGTGTGTGTGTGTGTGTGTGTGTGTGTTATGGTATTAATAAGCCCCTCTGTAAAAGGTTTGGAATGTGTTCCAAAAATCTGCGAATATATTCTCATAACCATATTATGACTTTTAATGCTATAAAAAGTAAAGTCATGCATTTCCATCCCAAAACCAGTCAAAACATCAGTGAGGTAATATTAGTTTCCAAATGAGAAGTGAACTAACAGAGCAAATACAAGAATTCAAGTATTTGGGTTAAATTATCACGAGTTCCTTGATTGACGACTGGGACATAAGAAGACAATATTGAAATTTCTCTGCTTAACAAACGTGACTAAAAAGGAACTTCAGATTTTGAACGAGCGAGGCTAGACTCTTTTTCGTACCTTCTGCACTAGTATATATATGGGTAGAAACTTTGAGCTTGAAAAAAAGGTTCTGATAGAACTCTTAATTTATTTTATAACAGATTTTTTGGACTGCTACGCAAGTTACCTCCAAGATGCTCAACTTCGCAAAAGGAACTTCAGATTTTGAACGAGCGAGGCTAGACTCTTTTTCGTACCTTCTGCACTAGTATATATATGGGTAGAAACTTTGGGCTTGAAAAAAAGGTTCTGATAGAACTTTTAATTTATTTTATAACAGATTTTTTGGACTGCTACGCAAGTTACCTCCAAGATGCTCAACTTCGCAAAAGGAACTTCAGATTTTGAACGAGCGAGGCTAGACTCTTTTTCGTACCTTCTGCACTAGTATATATATGGGTAGAAACTTTGGGCTTGAAAAAAAGGTTCTGATAGAACTTTTAATTTATTTTATAACAGATTTTTTGGACTGCTACGCAAGTTACCTCCAAGATGCTCAACTTCGCAAAAGGAACTTCAGATTTTGAACGAGCGAGGCTAGACTCTTTTTCGTACCTTCTGCACTAGTATATATATGGGTAGAAACTTTGGGCTTGAAAAAAAGGTTCTGATAGAACTCTTAATTTATTTTATAACAGATTTTTTGGACTGCTACGCAAGTTACCTCCAAGATGCTCAACTTCGCAAATGTTTGCTAACCACACTGTCTCGAGCCTTCCTGAGGTAACAAGATCCGCTTAATACAGTTTAATAAAAAAAAATCAAAATTTAACCGACCCAATTATCCAAGTTATTGTATCCATCAGTCCTGCCATATGTCTTCTAAGCTATGTTCTTCATGGTATGAAAACCATTGTCTGTACCTTCACTTAACATCAACAATGCTATTTTTCATTACTTGCATTTTTCTTCTTAGAACTTTTAGGTTTTATTTTTAGTTATTTTTGTCTGTTTAATTCTTATAATTACTATTTATCAAATGGAGAATTATTTTGTTAATAAAGATTTCCATTTTCATTATTTATATATATATATATATATATATATATATATATATATATATATATATATATATATATATATATATATATATATATGATACACACAGACAGTGCATGGAACAAGGAACTCTTCTGGGATGATTAAATCCACTATAGTCCGAATAAGTAATGGTAAATGAGAAATACCATAGTTTTTCTTTTTCATGATGCTAGCCCGATGCGGGCAACGGGTCACTATAGTGGATTTAATCATCCCAGAAGAGTTCCTTGTTCCATGCACTGTCTGTGTGTATCATAAAAAACTCAGGGACCATTCTGAGTTCATTCCCATATATATATATATATATATATATCTATATATTATATATATATTATATATAATATATATATATATGCTTGCAATAAGGAGACTGTACGCACCACTAGACCAGGAGAGTACTGAGGGGGATGTTAGGCAGGAGACAGGGAGTGCTGGAACTCCCGTTTCTTGTCACTGTCCTCTTTAGCTGATCTTTTTTCGTGTTTCATCTACCCTGTCAGCAGTACAACATGCTCTCAAACACACACTTCTCTCACTGTTCTTCACTACTCATACATGCATCTTACATACTACACAATCTTTCCAAAATTAAAAAACAAAATAATAGCATCGACTTCGAGAGCCTCGAAGTCGCCTGGGGAGGGGACCATAAATGTCTCCACTTCTAGCTGCTCCGCTCCCGATACCTGGGACACAGACCAAGGACGGGGCTGATTCTGCTACTGCCCATTCGAGAGATTCTAGACCTCTGCCTGATTCACTTTTCATAAACTTCTGCAACATTCGTTGCCTTTCCTCAAATTTTCATTCGGTTGAACACTACCTCTCCTGTAAACCTCACCTTCTCTTCCTCCGCTGAAACTCAAGGATTTGGGGCGACTGACAGTAACCGTTTTCCTGTACTTTCTTACTGTCTTTATACCCAATTTCATTGCAAAGGCGGATGTTGCGAAAATGTACGCAATGATCTAACTTGCTCTCATATTGAATCTTCCGAAGTGAATCCTCCCGAACTTGAATACTCCGAATTCTACACCCTCTGGCTACAGCATGCACGCCAATCTCAAACTAAATATAATTTATCTGCGCTGTCTACCTTTCTCCGAATTCTGCTGACTATACAGAACTCTTTGCTACTTCACTTTCAAAGTGGAATACATTCCATCCCACTCCCCTTTTGCTGAAATCTCCAATTTAGGAAATTTCAATGTTCACCACCACATTTGGTTTTCCTCCCATTTCACTGACATCCCTGGTGAACTAGCGTAATTTCTCTATTCTGAATGACCAAGATCAGATTCTATAGCACCCTACTCGTATCCTCTCTCTTTACTATCGCTATTATAACGAACATTGATCTTCTGAACTCTCTAATTGTATGCCTCCTCATTTAAGGAGAGCACGCAGTACCATACTTTCGACACATTCTCATTCCTTTTCTGTCCAACTCTCTAACGCAAGGGTTAATCGGGATTTTCAATCTTTCATATTCTCGACCGGTAAACTCTAAAACAATCTTCCTCAGTCCATCTTTCCCCCTGCCTATGACTTCCAATCTTTCAAACGCAGTGTCCAGTCATTTCGAAAACCCTGGACCTTGATTTTGGCTCTCTTCTTCTTCTTCTATGGGAAGGGTTTTTCGCGGACATTCGCCTTTGTCCCATCCTTTCTACATAAAAAAGAATTATATATACACACACCGGGTGTTTCATAATATGTGGGACGCATTTTCAGGATGGATTCAGGACCTGAAAACAATGAAAAAAGTTTATATAAACAAATGCCCGAAATCGCTTTGTTTCCGAGTTACAGCCCGTTTTGTGTTCCAGCAATTCTTTCCGCAAACTGTTTACAAACACTGCTTGCCGACAATGTTTGTGAGTGTGTACGAGACTTATTTCATGTTTGGCCTTGCCGATTTTAATGTTTCGTACACTCTATGTTTCAATATCGTTGAGTGTAGAGCCATCAGTCAGTCAGAGGTGCATCGCGGTGTTTCACTGTTCGTATTCGTAACTTCTTACCGTGAATAAGTGCAGAACAATGAAAAAAAAACCTTAAAAGTTTTTGTGCTATTCAGTGATAGTGTGTATTTGAAGTGAGAATGGAGGCGTATTCAAACAGGGAAATGGCAGACATGCATCTCATGTATGGACTTGCCGATTGTAATGCGGCCGGCCGCAGCAAGACGTCTGTATGCGGAAAGGTTTCCGAATCGCTGTCTGCCAGATAAGAAGACCTTTCAGAGAATAGACGAGCGTCTTGGTGATACAGGATCATTCAACAAGCGAGTTTCAGATGGTGGTAGACCAATCAGCACCAGAACTGTTGAGTTGGAGGAGCGGGTCCTGAATCGCGTGGAGGAACATCCTAGTGTCAGCACCCGAAGGATAGCAGCAGCAGAGGGTGTAAGATACACAACTATGTGGAGAATTTTATGGGAACAACAGCTTTACCCATATCACATTCAGAGAGTACAAGGCCTTACTGAAGTTGATTTCCCACCACGAGAGGCTTTTTGTACTTGGTTCCTTCAACAGTGTGCTCGCGATCCTCTTTTTCTATCCTCCGTGTTGTTTTCTGATGAGACTGCCTTCACAAGAAATGGCGTGATCAATTTTCACAACACTCATCATTGGGCCGAAGAGAATCCGCATGCCATCATCCAGTCAATGTACCAACAATAATTTAGTATCAATGTATGGGAAGGACTTATTGCCGACAACTTAATCGGTCCTTTTGTTTTGCCTGTAAGATTAACAGGAGAGTCCTATTCCAATTTTTTAAGGAATGATTTAAGGGATTTACTAGATGAAGTTCCTCTTGGTGTCCGACGTCATATGTGGTTTATGCATGACGGCGCTCCGCCTTTTAGTCGAGTAGCCAGAGACTATTCGGATGACCATTTCCCTGATAAATGGATAGGCCGTGAAGGACCCACTGCGTGGCCTGCTCACTCTCCGGACCTGAATCCACTCGATTTTTACCTATGGGGTCATCTGAAATCCATCATTTACGTGACACCCATTGACAACGTTCAAATGCTTCGCCAACGTGTAGAACAAAGATGCCAGAAAATCCGAGCAATACCTGGAATGCTTGAACGCGTCAGGCAGTCTATGACGAGGCGTGTTCAGGCGTGTATTCAAGCGCAAGGCGGTCATTTTAAGGGTAACTCGGAAACAAAGCGATTTCGGCAATATGTTTATATAAACTTTTTTCATTGTTTTCAGGTCCTGAATCCATCCTGAAAGTGCGTCCCACATGTTATGAAACACCCTGTACGTGTGTAATATATATATATTGATGCGCCTCGATGGTGTAGTGGCTAGCGTCGCTGACTACGAATCCATCGGCCCCGGGTTCCAGACCCGGTGACGGCAGCCGGGGTGCAGCAAAACCCAGCTGTTCATCCTTCCACACAATAAAGAAAGTGGTTGGTATATAAATGGGTACCCTGGGTGGCCTAGTGGTTAAGACGTTGGGCTGCTTGTGGGCGTGGTTCGGATTCCACGTTAAACTGTAGGTCTAAGGTGGAGTGAAAAGCTTGACCTTCGTCAGAATGAATAATTCGGGCGGAAGCTAACCAAACGTTATATATATATATATATATATATATATATATATATATATATATAAAACGGCGTAGCCAGAAATGTCTAATGTAGGTTACACATGAACTATTATTCAACAAATTTTTTATTATATATCTACATTACGGTGATGACTACACTGATTTTAAATCAGCATATGGATTAAAAAAAAAAGACTACACATGTGTATGTTGGCCAAATAATACTTTGTTGTGTATTGATCGCGTTTTTAATTCCTGTCAGTTTGCAATGTATGATACTATGTATGTATTAAAAGCATGCAAAACCAATTATGATATATACATATACGTTACATCTCAGATGCAGTACAGGAATCTAGATTTGTAAACATCTAAACAAATATATACATTTAAACAGCGAACTATTTGCAAACATCCAAACAGCATATCTTATAGAGCACAATTACTCCAAGCGGAAACTGAGCCGATGTTGTCTTTTTTGCTAAGTGAGACAATATATCTCCTGTGCTGACATAAATATCTCGGTGGATGTTGAGTAATGCTTAGCCCTTAAAAGGGCTAACACAGTGTTTCCAACGTTAACTAAGTAGTTTCTGCTATACTCTGTACTTATACGCGGTATAGAAACTAGCGTCTTCAAAGTTCCACCTGTAAATACCAAGCGAAAAACACATGCATACAAACTGTGTGCACCTCTGAATTTATATCACTTCGTCTAGTTTGTAATTAAGTAATTCAAATTTAATTTTAAAATAACTGATCGTCATCGTAATGGACTGTGAATAAATGCTATTATTTTGTTATACTCCTAGGGTCCTTGGGGAGATTCTAACCCCCCCTCCCCACGTGGCTACGCCAATATGTATATATTAATGCCTGATTTCTGTATTGCAGTTGAGTGGGTGGAAGCGAAATATGTTTATCTTCTGATCTTCGTTAGTGGCATTTATGCCTTGTGTTGGGCATTCAGTAAGTATAAAATTAGGATAAATCTTTCCACTCGTTAAGTGGTTTTAATCTTTTTCTCCCTAATGACTGAGCTTCCAGTCTGTAAGTAATAAAACATTTATTCCTGAATCATCCACCTTGATTCAATGGCTACAAGCTATTGAAGTTTTAGTCTTTAAATACATTATGGTGTCGCTGTTGTTGACTATAGGATAACCACTATAGGATAACCACTATAGGATAACCACTATAGGATAACCACTATAGGATAGTTTTTACAAATATTTATCGGTAAGAAACACGGAGTTTTATGACCTTTTAAACTGACTGTTCACGCACATTATAATGTTTCAGTTTAAGATTCGTTATTCTAAATCCAAAAGTTTGCGGTTTCATAATGAACACTCGCGTATAGACTCGTGGAGGGATACCCAACCGGTAGATCAGTCGACCGATCACCAAGCATTTGAATCTACCTCAAAGAAAAAAATGGGCATTTCCCCAAAATTGCAAAAAACTTTACAAAATAATCCTAAAAAGAAAAGATGTCAACGCTAGTTTGCAATTTTGTCCTTTCTCACAGTTAAGTATAGCAGAAATAATGAGGTGGGACACGATTATTATTTAAGGTACAGTACATATATGTACTGTATACCTATAAGGTATATATATATATAAAATGTATTAAGTATAAAGTTTAAACATGTATAAACATTAAAGTTTATAAAGAGTATAAATGTAAGGTATAAATACGAGGTATAAAATTTGTGTAGTTCAGTTCTCCAAAGAGGTTGGACCCTCCTGCTCTTGACGCATTAACACAAAATATTGAATGCAAAAAACTTGACTTTTTTCTACGTGAAGGTCAAAATATGAAAATAAAAACCCACTCTAATAGACAGAGTTTATTTCCATAACAGTTTCGACGCCCACCGGCATCCTCCTCGGGTGGATACAGAAAAACGAATGAACCAAAACAAGATGGAAAAACAGTCCAGGGACCGACCGTTAAGAAATTCGCACCTAGGTTAGATCCCATTCTCCCGACACCGGAAGGGCATTTTCATTAAGTACATTCGCACAAATTTAAAACTATCTTCCTGTTCTAAACATAAAGATTCTATTATTTTTTAATTTTT
Organism: Bathynomus jamesi; assembly: GCA_023014485.1. Taxonomy (NCBI): domain Eukaryota; kingdom Metazoa; phylum Arthropoda; class Malacostraca; order Isopoda; family Cirolanidae; genus Bathynomus; species Bathynomus jamesi. Next base: position 141,321 of record JAJOZX010002640.1, on the reverse strand, counting down.
TTACATAATTATTACATTTATTATTAAATTTATTACATTTAATATTGCATAATTATTTATTACAGAAATTATAAATTTATTATTACATTGGTTATTACATTGTTGTTTATTATACAGAACTTATAAACCGAAAAACGAATGAAAAGGCGATTAGGAAACAATCCAGAGACCATTGAGAAATTCGCACCTAGGTTAGATACCGTTCTCCCGACACCGGTCGGTCCCTGGACTGTTTTTCCCTCTTGTTTTGGTTCATTCGTTTTTCTGTATCCACCCGAGGAGGATGCCAGTGGGCGTCGAAACTGTTGTGGAAATAAACTCTGTCTATTAGAGTGGGTTTTTATTTACACAAAATATTGTTTGGTGGAAACAACGAAATAATAAGTTAACCATTTTAAAGGCAAAACCAAATGTGCAATTCAACCATGCAGTGACTACGTTTTCGACGACAATTTTAAATGGTTATTGTAATTATAGAGTAACTCTAATTATTATTATTATTAGTATTTATAATTATACAATTAGTTTAATTAATATTTTTTCTTGCTGTTTCAACTAAGAATTTTATTTTCCATGAACAATTTAAGGACTCGTGTTAATAAAAGAGAAACATTATAGTGGATCCATTGTGCTCTCGTATGATACAGTTTCAAGTTCATAAAATTCTCGTGTAACTTTCTGGTTTGATAATAAGGAATAGCGGTTGCGAAGTTATTTTTTTTAGAAATTAAGCCATTAAATGATACGGAAAATAACTTAATTTTTGCTTCACAAAAAGCTACTGAAAGTTATTATTTTAAAATAAAAATCAGTTTCAGCTTTGTTAGTAAATGAAAATTATTAAATTTGGTATAATTTACGTGAATGATATTTCCCTTTTTTTATCATTTAATTAAAATTACGCCCATAAAAATGAATGTAAACTTGAGCTTTGGTCTAACTATATCGTGACAGTACGTCCTCAGCCAGCCCAGGGATTGTACAAAGATACTAGGAGACGGCTCACTAATCCACTTTTATTCAAATTTGATAAAAAATTAGAAAGGGGAAAAGCAATAAAGTGGGAAAATAGGAACTAGACGGAATTGAACCCGCGTCGCGTGGTTTCGAAGTCAGAGCTACCAATCGAGTCATCCAGCCAAAAGTGTCCGTTCAAGCGAGGCCAGTATTTACAGTTTCATCATGATGCTCCAATTCAACTCCTTACCCTTATAAAACATAAATGCATTTAAAGTTTCCGAGTTTCCTACCGTTATTGCTTCTTCATTTTCAACTTATTTACGTACGGTTATTGCGCTTTGAATGCGTTTAATTTCCTCGTTCAGGTCCCATTCTAGAATGGCACAAAGTGGAATCTTTTGACTTCGTTTGTACAATCGACCTTTTGGACAAAAAGTCTAAATATCGCGTGTTTAGCGCTGTCATCTTCGTCTGCGTTTTGATGCTCCCTTTCGGTAAGTGATGATTCCGATGGTTACAATATTTCAAACTTTGATGCTTCAAACTGATTTCCATTCAAAAAGTAATTAAAAGTAGTAACAAAATTCGAGTCATTATTTAGAAACTCGAAATTCAAACAAATTAATATTTTTGAATGACAATTCCATTTTTATCGCTTTCAATGTCCTCAAATGAGAAATGTTTAAATAAAACACGAACAAATTAATCTCTCTCTTTTTTTCATCAAATTTTAATTTAGCAAAATTAATTTAGTTCAAGAATAAAACTGCGCGTTCTTTTAAAAGGTTATTCTGTTTATTCTCTGTAATAATGAGGAGTGAAACCCGTATTGAAAAATTTTTAGAAGTTGCCTTCAGGATTAATTTCTAATGAACCAGAAAATATATTCAAGAAAGCGAAAAGTTGAACTACTCCCGCAAATTCGCCGTTGAACTAAAATGACCACCAAAATACCTTCATTTTATAATAAATTTTCTAAATTACAGTCATGACGTAATATGAAATGACTTTTGGAGTTGCTTTATACAGGGTGGGGCACAAAAATATACCCGATTTAAAAATGAAACTACAGGATAACCGTACAAGATATAATTTAATGATAAAATGCATTGAGCGGGCAAAAGATAATTTTTTGCAAAATAATCCTTTTTTGTTATATGTTAAGGGTTCAAAATGCCTCAATTAAGCTTACACCAAAGAATCTTTATCGAGGAGTAGCATGTCAAAATAGTCACTGTTATAACTTAACGGAGGCATTTTGAACCTGTAACCCGCAAAAAATGGGTTATTAGTAAAAAATTTTTGACTTTTGCGCTCAATGCATTTCATTGTTTAATCATATCTTGTATGGTTATTCGGTAGTTTCAGTCTGAAATTGGGTACATTTCTGTACCGCACCCTGTAATATATATATATATATATATATATATATATATATTATATATATATAATATATATATATATATTATATATATTCCAGAAAAACAATTCCCTGATGAATGTCCAACAAATAAAATCTGTGGAAAGACACCGGAAATTGCAATATTACGAAAATTCACAATTGGTTAAAAAATTAATGTAGCCAACAGTACAATTATTGGGTGCGAATAAATTCAATGTAAGTGGTCATTTCTTTATTTTATTGATAAGGTTATTTTCCAACTAATAATAATTTTCTTTGAATTTTGAAATTTCCATTTTTTTTTCCATACAAAAAGAAAAACGTTTTGTTGAATCAAACAAAAACATATTCCAACAAAATGTTTCTATTTTTAGATGCAAATTTTGTTTCGTATTAACAACAAAAATAATAATAATTTTTTTTGCTTCAGTGTAAACAAATACTTAGATGATAGAGCAAAATTTACGTATATTTTATTAAACATCAATTTGGTTTTTTAGGTGACAAATTTTATATTCGCATTTAAAAACTTCACTGTACATTTCGAAGAGAAAATGCATTCTTCTCAAAATAAAGCAATTAATGTTAATTCTCTGTAGTCGAGTGCAAGCATATCTGTGGTATCGGCATCACTTAACATGCACGCTATTTGGAGGTACTTATCACTAATAATAATAAATCGGGAAGTTACTTAATATTACACGACTGTACAGTGTACACTCGTACAAAATAACAAATTCTTCTCCGGGTGGTTTCCACCTTAAAGAGTTAGCAGAATAGCAATTCACTATCATCAAATACGGTGACAATAGGCGATAAACAAAACCTATCAAGAAAAGAAGCATCAAAAATGTAAAAAAAGAAACTAGTATTAGAACCTGTAATTGATGTTAGCTTATAATGCAATGAAGGAGTAAGGTCAACAATAGTGAACAATTATTTTTGTTTTATTTAAAAAAAAATTACTTATTAGGCTTTTAATAGAGCATACAACCGCATATAAGTTACTTTTTGTAGGTTAAGTTAGGGTAATTACCTTAGAATTTTTGCTTTCCCAGGCTAAACATGGGACTAGTTCGTGCAGCATAATAGTCATTAGATATTTAGATATTTGGGCGATTAATTATAGTAGCCGAAATCCATATTGGGCTCCAAATAAATCTCCCCAACAAAGCATACACCCACATGTAAGTATTTTTTTTATAAGTTAGGTTAGGTTAGATAAGTTAAGTTTAAAAAATACGGTATCTAAAGCTAAACCAAGGACGTAGGAACAGTGGGGACCGGAGAGGCATTGGCCCACCCACCTTTCAGCTCTAAAATGAAATTCAGTTCAACTTAAAAAAAATTAGTAGTTAGTTAATTATTGCATAACTCATATTATGGTAATAGCGACTGTATTTATAATAGTGATGATGGTCCACCATATACCATCATATAGATATGATGGTCCACCATATACGACCATCATATAGATATGATGGTCCACCATATACGAGTGTAAGACAATTTAGCACGATTTTTAGAAAATTTTGCTGAATTTCTACAAATAGTCGATCTGCATCACCTGGCAACACTGGTCACTCATTTTTTTTTTACATTATTACAATATTTTTTTACTATATGCGGAAACATTCTATGGTCTATTCATACTATATTCTGTGGTATATTCAGAAATTATCCCTGGCCTACCCACTTTTAAATGCATTCTACGACCCTGAGCTAAACAATCGTTGAAGTAATTGAAACCCTTAAGATAAATAATTGATTCTAGTTAAAAAACGATCGTTCGATCAAAAAAAAAAAAAATTAATCACTATATAACCTTCACTTCTATGTAAACAAACAACAGAGAAAATACAGGATTAAATTCTTACAATTCAAATATGAAGTTCAGAAACGAAGAGAAACTATGAAATTCACAATGCAACTTTCGAGTGTATAATTCAGAAAAAGACACTCAAAATAAGAAGTACAAAAGATGAACGTCGATATGAAATCAGAACAGCGATTGGTTTGAAAGGCACAATCAAACTTCAACCTTACTTTAAAATTTGCAAACCGACAACTCGATATAAGATCTAAAATATCCACTAAACGATACAGAATAGTTATACATTTGGCACGTAAAAACAGCTCGATTTCTGCTCGCGAACATCCCAAAATCTTATCGGATGAAGGCAATTAAGCCAAACTTTTTACTTAAGAGTAAATAGCGGAATATCTCTGCATTGTGTATTCACCTGCATAGGCGGCGGAACAGTAATGCCTGGGTAGTACAGGGTCGGCGGCCCTCTCTTAAATTGGCAGAGTGAGGTCCAGGCCCGCTCTTGATAGCGAAGATATTTTGACATTTTAACTTTGAAAAACAAGTTTTTCAAAGTAAAAAGTAAGTAAACATTTACTTTATGTTTGGGCTACGTAACATATTTCGTAAATTGTAAGTTCGTAACTGTACCACTTTAGCATGTTCACGCAATTTAGTGAATGTAGTCTAGTAGTATGTTAATTAATCCTACTTAGGCCCCCTTTGCGCGCTGACGTTCCGCCGCCAGTTTGCACGTACTCGTGTCTGTCGCAGAAAATTTTCGACACACGGATTGTCGTTGGGAAACAAAATTTATTAGTGTTAAACATTGACACACAACAAAATTCTACAATAATAAAATGAATCTTAAACAAATGTGCGAGTATAATATGGTAACTCTAATTAAATTATTATACTTTAAACGCTGCTTTATTTAATCCAAACAAAAAGTAGTGAAGTGAAAGTAGTTTACTGTTATGGCAAAATTTAAGATTCAAGTTCAAAATAATGATCAAAACAAAACAAAACCAAACTTAACCTAACCTAACCTAAATTCAATACTGAATAACTTCTAAGATGTAAAATTCATTGTCGTGAATTTGATATTTAGCCACTGTATTAAATAAATTATTTTTCTGCGTAGAATTTATTTACGCGTCGAGGCGAAATTCCTTCGCAACTTTATATTATTAATTATTTAATAATAATAATAATAATAATAATAATAATAATAATAATAACAAAGATTAGTATAATTAATTACATTAAGAAATATCACTTTACTTCTCTGATCGTGAGAGAAGTACATCCTCTTTCTTCCTCTCGAGACTAATTTTAAAGGCTTTTAAAAGAACGGAACGCAATTTTTTTTTCATTTGCATCGATCGGAAAGTGTCTGTAAATAACAAATCTGGTTTCAGCTTCGAAATAAAATTTATGTAAAGGATTTGTAAAAATGGAAATGTATTCACACAAATGAAAATGTGAAAGGAAAAGAAAATGTTTGAAAAATGTAATCCTTCTTTTTTTTTCTTTTTTTTTTTGCAGGAATTTTGATAATCTGCTACGCTTTGATCGTAGTGCAGGCTCTTCGTTTTCAGTCTGAACTAGGCCAGTTCACATCACTAGAGGGAGGATCGTCTAAGAGACGAACTTCAACGAGAGACTCGATGCTCATGAAGAGTCTCAGAAGGAAATCCAACTCGGAACCGGACGAAAAAGAGAGAAACGAAGACGACGAATTTCCCGAAAACTCGACCAATAACGATGAAGAAACGGAAGATAAAGACCAAAATACTGAATTCATATTTGATCGAGGATCTGTGAAAAGAACACAGCGCTCCCTAAGGCTACAAGCGAAGCTTATAAGGGTTAGCATTTGTAGTAGTAGTAGTAGTAGTATTAGTAGTAGTTCGTGTACAGTTGTATTAACGGATACCCGCCAGGTTAGCCAAGTACTAGATCGCACAGACGCTAATCTGAAGGTCCTGGGTTCGAGTCTCGTCTCGGACTTCAAATTTCAGCGATTTCACCGATTAACCAATAAGCACCCGTCTTTTCCGAGACTGAATAAAGTCGTCTGGCGTTAGCCAGAACAAACTCAGTGAAGTGACGCTGGGCACTAATGGGTTAATACTAATAGATGCTTGCTTAAGGTGTTCTCTGGGTCTTCCTTGACGGGGCAGTGGTTCGTATTCCACGTAAAGGTGTAGGTCCCCTCTGTCATAGTGGTGTATTTGTAATTTTTGTTTCGGGTACAAGAAGAAGAAAGAAAAAAAAAGAAAATACTTCAAAGTAATCACATACCTGAAATCCTCTCTCCAACACTATAATAATAAGCAAATTTATATAATATATATATATATATATATATATATAATATATATATATATATATAATACAACTCCGAATAGTCTCCTGAGAAACTTTTATGTTACACACACACCGTGCATGGAACAAGGAACTCTTCTGGGAAAATTAAATCAACTATACTTCGAATAAGTAATGGTAAATGACAAATACTATAGTTTTACTTTTTCATGATTGAAGGCAGTCATCATGAAAAAGAAAAACTATAGTGCAATATTTGTCATTTACCATCACTTATTCGGACTATAGTGGATTTAATTTTCCCAGAAGAGTTCCTTGCTCCATACAATATATATATTATATATATATATATATAATATATATATATATATATATATATTATATATATAATATTTAGGAGAAATCCAATGACAAGGAGAAATGTAAATGCCATGAAAAGTCTTCTTTAATGCGCAACGTTTCGAGCAATACGCTCATCTTCAGGCTGTTTAATAACAATGTGAAATTAAAATCAATATTGAATGAAAAACAAAACAGAAAATTTCTATAACCTATTCATAAAGACAAATTTTAAAAGACTGAGAAAAGAGGGTTAAATTCTAAGTTATACAGATTTACATATAAAAATTAAGAAGCTATTTTTAAATACATATAGTAAATGTGAAATTAATACACTGGAAAAATTAACAATAGTACACTGGAATAATGAAACTAACTAACCTTACACTGCAGTTTCCGAGGCTAACTGATTTGAGCAGAGGCAAGACGGGAAAAACAAGAGATGGCGAGGGCGATTGGGGAAGGGGGGATTATAAGGAATTGGGGAAGGAGGAGGGATCATAGCAAATTGAGGGGGACGGCAGGTGAGTCAACATTTAGACTAGGGGACAATGTTTTAATGAAAAGCGATTCCAAAATTCTTAGTGAGTTGGGACAAGTATTACAACCAAGAATTTTAAAATTGTCTAAAGTGACATCAGTTTTACATTTTATGCTGTGTTCGCGAATACTCGAAACTTCTTTAGTTTTTAAAATTTTACCTGTTCGGCCACTTATTCCCATATGCGAATAAAATCTAGCCCTGAGAGAGCGAACAGTGCTGCCAATGTAATTCCCAAGGAGACACCTAGGGCAGGTAAATAAATATACAACACCGCTACGCAACGAGTCAGGGGTTCGATCCTTCGCTGAGAAAAAGCTACCTAAAGACGTTTTATTAATAAATATGATGCGGAAATCAGTATGATAAAAAAATTTCCTTAACAATTTTGTAAATTTAAGCTTAAATTCCTTATTTAAGCTTAAATTTACAAAATTGTTAAGGAAATTTTTTTATCATACTGATTTCCGCATCATATTTATTAATAAAACGTCTTTAGGTAGCTTTTTCTCAGCGAAGGATCGAACCCCTGACTCGTTGCGTAGCGGTGTTGTATATTTATTTACCTGCCCTAGGTGTCTCCTTGGGAATTACATTGGCAGCACTGTTCGCTCTCTCAGGGCTAGATTTTATTCGCATATGGGAATAAGTGGCCGAACAGGTAAAATTTTAAAAACTAAAGAAGTTTCGAGTATTCGCGAACACAGCATAAAATGTAAAACTGATGTCACTTTAGACAATTTTAAAATTCTTGGTTGTAATACTTGTCCCAACTCACTAAGAATTTTGGAATCGCTTTTCATTAAAACATTGTCCCCTAGTCTAAATGTTGACTCACCTGCCGTCCCCCTCAATTTGCTATGATCCCTCCTCCTTCCCCAATTCCTTATAATCCCCCCTTCCCCAATCGCCCTCGCCATCTCTTGTTTTTCCCGTCTTGCCTCTGCTCAAATCAGTTAGCCTCGGAAACTGCAGTGTAAGGTTAGTTAGTTTCATTATTCCAGTGTACTATTGTTAATTTTTCCAGTGTATTAATTTCACATTTACTATATGTATTTAAAAATAGCTTCTTAATTTTTATATGTAAATCTGTATAACTTAGAATTTAACCCTCTTTTCTCAGTCTTTTAAAATTTGTCTTTATGAATAGGTTATAGAAATTTTCTGTTTTGTTTTTCATTCAATATTGATTTTAATTTCACATTGTTATTAAACAGCCTGAAGATGAGCGTATTGCTCGAAACGTTGCGCATTAAAGAAGACTTTTCATGGCATTTACATTTCTCCTTGTCATTGGATTTCTCCTAAATATTAAATTGAAGCTCTGTAGAAGCAACCCGCATGATTATATATATATATATATATATATATATATATTTTTTTTTTTTATTTTTTTTTTTTTTTATTTTTTTTTTTTCAAAGTTTGCGGATGACACGAAGCTGGGTGGTAGGGCGATTAATGACGAAGATAGAGGTAAAATTCAGTAAGATCTGAATAAAATCGTTGCTTGGTCGGTCACATGGCAAATGAGATTTAACGTGGATAAGTGCAAAATTTTGCATATAGGTTCGCGTAACGGTAATTTTGCGTATAGTATGTCAGGGAAAGATTTAACAAGCGTAGAGCAGGAAAAAGATTTAGGAGTTATAGTCACTAGTGATTTAAAAGTAGCGAAACAAAGTACAGCAGCGGTCAATAAGGGGAACAAAGTAGGTTTTATAGCTCGAAATTTTGAGTACTAATCGCGCGATATTATACTGTAGTTCCTCTTTATAAATCATTAGTTAGACCCCATTTGGAGTACGCGGTCCAATTTTGGAATCCGCATATGCGCAAAGATATAGACAAAATCGAAAGAGTTCAAAGACGAGCAACTAAGATGATTCCGTCGCTTAGGTCAAAGTCGTACGAGGATAGGCTTAAGGAGTTAAAATTGACAACACTCGAGACTAGGAGGTTAAGGGGTGATCTAATCCAGGTTTTCAAAATTATGAATGGGTTCGATAACGTAGATAGAGATAGCTTTTTCGAAATATCTCAATATAATAGGACTAGAAATAACGGGTGTAAGTTGACAAGTAGAAGGTTCGAGACAGCAGTTGCCAAAAACTTTTTTACGCATAGAATAGTAAATAGCTGGAATAGTTTACCGGTAGAAGTAATTAGTAGCACGTCTATAAACATGTTTAAAAATCGATTAGACGCATATCTTGATAGATTGGGTATAGTTTAAGATAGTAAAATTAAGACTTTGTGGGGATAGATCCCACAGCTCAACACAAGTGTTGTGGGATATAGGGAGGCAGCGTCTTGGGTTAGGGGATACTCTCTGTCCTTACACACTCCATTTAAAGAGATTCCTCTGCTGAGCGGTGCCCCCCATAGTACTGTGAGGTATTGAAAAACTCATGATCTTCACTTGCCCCACAAACACCTTTAAATGGGAGACCCAAAATGGGTGCACACACATTTCTACATTACTGTACAGTCTTTACAGTCACACCTACACTTTTCTTCCTAAGTGTATATATTGTAATGTATATGGTTGTAAATTTTGACTTGGTCCACAATCGATATGGACCGTGACTTATTTTTCGTGACAAGGTACTAGTATTGATGGATACCGTAATGAAATTGACTGGATTCTTTAGATCTGATATATTTGCATGTCGGTTATAAATAGATATAGAGTAACATATTTGTATAGTAGTCTATTATGACTTGATCCTCTGGATCCAGAGATTCTATATTTAGTTTTAAATCGATAATTAATTAGTTTTGCTAAATTGGTCGTTGCCAATGTACAGGAAGTTGTTACATAAATTTCTTATGTTCTTGTGGTTCGGAACCCACGTAAAATTGTAGGTCCCCTCCGCCACCACGGAGGACATACACAATTACGAACACAGTTAGGTAGACCAGCCATGAGTGGATCCTAGGGTCTTTGTTGGTCTATAACATTATAACATATATATGAGGGGTCGCGTGTCTTAAGGTACCTAAGCGCCACCACAGGCGAAAACGTGTTTTTGATGGGTATCACTATTTTCACCCTTCCTCTATCGCGTGGTTTGGGTTATAATGATCTTACGACACTAGAAGTATGGTTGAAAACCTTATGAAGCGAACTACTTTTTTCACCTCTATCGCCAGCTCAAAGTTCGCACCCAAAGTTCGGCATAAGAAAATCAAAAAATTTAAAAAAATATATATAAAATATAAAATATGAAAAGCTATTCCAAGAACTCATCAACATCTTCATTAGCATACTTAGAACTCTACTTTAGCCAAAAATAAACGTTCTAGCTCAATTAATAACAGAGATACTATTGCCAGAATATTGCTGAACTTTGGAGGCGATTTCTGGCGAATTTTAATTTTGGCGCTTAGGTACCTTAAGACGCGGGACCCCTTATATATATTTACCGTGTACACGAATTATCTTTACAACTTTTCTCACAAATAAAAATATTAGGAAACGAGGTGCACGTATCGTTTTAGCGCCATCTGTGAGAGAAAGTAATAAAGTTTCACACAATCTCAAACACATTCAACATGGCCACAATTTGTCACGCGTAAGACGTCCAAACGATATTCTATCTCCATCCATGTACGCTGCAACATTTCAACGTCAACTCTTGCAACAGCAGCAGCAATTCTGGTCTTTAAATCGTCGATGTTGACCACTAGAGTTGTGTACACGCAGTCTTTTACATAACCCCCATAGAAAAGAGTCACAGAGTGTGATTGTTGATCTGGCCGGCCGAGAGATGGGGCCCCCACGGCCAATCCACCGATTTGGGAAATGCTTGTTAAGAATTTCGTACCAATTTCGTAATTTGTGTACCCTGTACAATAGGGTGTGTCAATTTTGGGGGTGAAATGACTAAATTGAAAATCATGTGATTTGGTAGCAATTTAATGTAATCATTTGGCATACAAAATAATATCCTTGCTTCAAAAACAATAAAAAATAACTCCTACCTACATCAATTTTAATTCAAAAATTCCATTTTTCCATAAATTCGTAACAAAATAACAAATGTGCGCAAACATCCTATCAACATTTAAAGTGGCAATAAGATATCATTCAGAGTCTTTATTTGAAAGTAACCAATGCAGTCATGTCCTTTTTGCTGCGGTTCCTTGACATCAGCATTCGGCTTGCTACTTGCACTTTGATGTAGCCTTCTCGCCTCTCGTGACTGTAAACTTGACTAGCTGCTTCTGTGACCATTTTCACACATCTCTCCACACTCTGAGTGTGAGAAGGCCACTTTGGCACTTGCATTGGGGCCTCTTTAAGTTGTGTTAAATCTTTGTTTGTTATACATGTTGTCAGTGGTGGCTCCAAAACTTCCGAACTCAAGTTAACTAATTCTGACAATTCCGTGGCATTGACGTTTATCGGAGGTACCTTCCTTGTCTGAACAGAGCAGTCTCCCAGCTGGTCATCATCTAGTGATGTTCCTCTAAGCTTTAGAATGATTTCCACAGCCTCAGTTCGCTCTTTGGTACATTGGCTGCAGAGTATTGCTTGCAAAACTGCCTCTGGCCTAGCATACCAAGCGGACCTTCTCACCACAGGTAACACGATGTCCACCACTACTTTCCTTTGGGTTCTCAGTAGCTGTAATTGAAACAAGATGTGGTTGGGCCCCTCCATCCATATTGGATTAAGTTTTACATTGAACCAGTGAGGAAGATAAAACCCAATAATAAATTCAACAATCAGCATCAAATTCTGTAGCATTTTGCCCCTCAGTGCATGTTTGGAAACCCAAATCCTGCAGAAACGAATCGCTGTAGTTAACCAACGACTGTGACTTACGGGTCCAATCTCCAAGAGAGCCAGATTTTGAGGCAACTCTCCTGATCAGATTGCTTGAACAATACGATAAGCGTAAGATTGATCCGTGCTGAGGTCTTTGATAACTTCTTCAGACAACACTGGAAGGGGAGGGCCTACTTCGACCTTTGGAAGTTTTGTATTTATTTCTAATTCCGTTGCTTCATCTAGCATGTTGCCAAGGGGGCCTGACCACTTGTTGTTGCTCTTTGTAGGACCATCAAGTTCCTGGATGAGACGACGAAGAGGTAGTTCCCCTGTGTGCAAATCACATACAATCCAAACAAGCCTTCTTCCAAGTTTTTTCTCTAAATGCGTCATAACACCGCCCTGCCATCCAGTGTTCACCGCAGTTGAGTCTCCACCAACGGCCTGCAGTGAACTGTCAAGTCTTCTTTCTTGAAGCCAACATATTATTTGATCAGCAATTGCCTCTGCATGTTTCTTGCCTTCTACTTCTGCTTCAGGAACAAAGTGAAACAAATAGCGGCCACCAGGTTCGGAACACACAGAGTAGTGTTCTTCTTTGATGAGACCGGGAAACTTTCTGTCCATTCCCTCTACCTCTAGGAGAACTTTTGTGTCATCTCTTCTTCCATCAAACAAAAGGCAAGAGAGACCTTCCTCCTTCAAATCTTTTCATGCTGATCAGATATTTCCTTCATTATTTTTTCTTGCTCTTCTTATCTTATTATGATCTATCACTAAGGATGTATCCTCTCGGCTGATAAGGCCTGCATCTATCCAAGTGGCAGTGGCAATCTCTGCAGTCTCTCGTAGCCCCGTATGGTGGCGAATACTGGCAAGGGAAATGTTTGAGATGTCTTTAGTGTTGTATTTCATTCTCTTCGGCGAAGGCTCAGATGGCATTTTGGAGCTATCATCTGATGTTGCTTCGTTCTGTTCATCTGAAGAGCTTTCAAAGAAGTGAGAAACCTCTTGATAGAGCTCTTCATCTCTTTGGGTGGCTTCTTCACTCTTCTTTTTCTTCCCTCTCTCGGATTTTCTTTTTTCTTAGCAATAACAATCTGTTTTTTGGTTTCTGAATAATCTGCCGAACCAATCTGCATACTTCCTTGGCCTCCTGCCTTTGCTCTCTGCGCCTTTATGAAAGCCAGCTCCAAAACAGGGATCTTCTTCTCACGAGGACAGCGACAATCAATGTGAGGGTGAGGTTCTCTTCTGCATGAGAGAGAACAATTGGCTTCAGAACACAACTCTATGGGACACTGGCAGTTAAAAATGTCAAGAAGAGTATCAAGTGTGTGCAGAAATTTATTTTTCTTTGCTAGTTTTCCTTTACCAAGTGATGTCTCAACTGCTTTGTTAATTTTAGCTCAATAGTTCTATACTGATTGAGTACAGGTGGTTTGAATAACACATTAGCTTTTTTCCACTGATGCAGAAGAGGGGGAATCATGTCCCTTATGAGCTCTTTCTCTGTGTAGTTCCTTCTATCCTTTGTTGGTAGTTCTGATACGGGAAGTTCCTTGCCTGTACCGACTAACAGGCTCAAGTGGCATGACGACTGACCTCTTGTCTTCAATTTTGGTATCTTAAGAATATCTGAAAAGAAAGAAAAACATTTAAGTATTTTATATCAATTACGATGTCTCAAAGTTTAGTCATTCGATGTTCTAAAATTCAATAAAAAAATATTTCATGGGATTACAACATAATTAGACAGAAGAATATGATAATAATAAATAATTGTAATAATCAATAATCCATACTTACAGTTAAACTGTAGTATTCGTCTAGCTCTAGTAGAATAACTATGAAGTAGGTACAAGAGCAATAACAGCAAACCACCGTCTATGACATCTAAGAGGCAACTGAGGACTGAGAGTGAGGGACAGTTCTATTCATGTTGTGACTTGTACATTGTACAACAACTATATGACCTTGAAAACACTCCATATGCGATCAGTGGGATAATTCTGTGAAAGATGAATAGTTAATCAATTTATGTCCTATTATTTAGTAAGAGAGTCAATTTCTGAAACTTTAAGGTAAAATTGATGTTGGTAAGGGTTATTTTATTTCATTTTGGTTGGCCAATTTCAAGTTTTAACATGAAAAGACACTATATTTTCACTACCAAAATTGATTTGAAAAAAGTTGACAAAATTGACACCCTACTGTACAATAATCTGACATCTGACAACTACCACGTAAAATATGATGATAAAAACCCACTCTAATAGACAGAGTTTATTTCCACAACAATTTCGATGCCCACTGGCATCCTCTTCGGGTGGATACACAAAAACGAATGAACCAAAAACAAGAGGGAAAACAGTCCAGGGACCATTGAGAAATTCACACATAGGATAGATCCCGTTCTCCCGACATCGGAAGGACATTTTATCAAAGGGTCCCGCTTATAGGTACCTTCGCACAAATTAAAATTATCTTCTTGTTGTATACATACAGATTCTATTATTTTTTTACATAATTATTACATTTATTATTGCATTATTATTTTACTACAGAAATTATAAAATTATTATTACATTGTTGTTTATTATTGCAGAAATTCTTCTTCTTTCTCTTCGCCCGTTCCCGCCTCTATGCGGGGTCGGCGTTTCTGACCAGCCTCCTCCACACAGCCCGGTCCTGGGCTTCTTCCTCCGACAAACCCTTCTCCCTCAAATCGTCCCTCACCTTCTCCATCCACCTTCGCTTCGGTCTGCCTCTCTTTCTCCTGCCATGCACCTCCATATTCATCGTTCTCTTACACACATAATCTTCGTCCCCTCTCATCATATGTCCATACCATTTCAGTCTACTTTCTTGTATCTTCCTCGAGATTTCTCCAACCTTTGTTGTGCCCCTTATCCTTTCATTCCTTACTCTATCCAACCTTGTCACTCCGCACATCCATCTCAGCATTCTCATCTCCGTTACATCTAGTCTTTTCTCATGATCTTTCTTTATAGCCCAAGACTCAGCCCCGTACATCATAGCCGGACTTACCACAGTCTTATACACCTTTCCCTTAACCCTTGCGCCTATTCTTCGGTCACACAACACCCCTGAAACTTTCTTCCAATTTTTCCAACCAGATTGCACTCTGTGTGTTATTTCTGTGTCCAGCTCACCGTCCTCAGCCACTGTCGATCCCAAGTACGTAAACTTACTTACTCTCTTTAACCTCGCTCCCTCTAAACTAATTTCTGAGTCTTGATTTTCGTAGAACCTCAGGTACTCCGTTTTCTTTCTGCTGATTTTCAACCCTCTGTCTTCAAAAGCCCTCCTCCATTCCTCCAATTTTCTTTCTACTACTTCTCTCCTGTTGCTGCACAGAACAATATCGTCTGCAAAGAGCATACACCAAGGGGATTGATCTTTTATCCCCTGGGCCAACACATCCATAATCAAAACAAAAAGGTACGGGCTCAAAGAAGATCCCTGATGTAGACCAACCCTCACGGGGAACCATTCCGTTACACCTACACTACTCCTAACCTGGGTCCTTGCTCCTTCATACATAACCTAGGTTAGATGTCGTTCTCCCGACACCGGAAAGGCATTTTATTAAAGGGTCCCGCTTATAAGTACATTCGCACAAATTAAAACTATCTTGTTCTATGCATACAGATTCTATTATTTTGACATAATTAACTGCATTTATTATTGCATTTATTATTACATTTACGTTTATAACATTTATTATTAGTATTACCTTTACATTTATTATTACATTTATTTTATTATTTATTATTACTGTATTTACATTTATTTCCACTTTTATTACTTTTATTATTACATTTACATTTATTACTATTACGTTTATTATTCCATTTACATTTTACCGAAAAATCGAATGAACCAAAAGCGAGTAAGGAAACGATCCAGAGATCATAAAGAAATTCACACTTAGGTTAGATCCCGTTCACCCGACGCCGTGAGGAGTTTTTTGACCAAGAATCTCATTAGAGGGTCCAGCTTAAAAGTACCTTCGCACAACTTAAAATTATCCACTTGTTCTATCCATACAGATTCTATTATTTTTCGTTTGACATAATTATTGCATTTATAAAGTAACTTAACTTACTTGATTCCCAATCTAAGCATGATTATTTTGGCTGGCGTGATAAAAAATTGCTTTATTAGTATTACAACTTCTGAAGGCATATTTATGGGAGAACGACAAACAATTACCTTTTCTAGATGTTTTGGTCATTAACAAAAGCGGAAAGCCCAATTTCACGGTCTATAGAAAACCTACTTACTGTAATTCGTACATTCATTATTTTTCATATCATGATGAAGGGGTTAAAAGCTCAGTTATTTCTGCCATGTTTCTGAAAGCACTTACAGTAGGATTTCTAGCCCACATTTGCTGAACTTTGAAAATTCAAAGATTGGGAACATTTTTAAGGATTTAAAATATCCTGAGCGGTTTATCAGAAAAGCGTATTTTAAAAAGAGGTGGGGAGTCGGGAGTCGGGAGTCGGGAGTCGGGGCTTTTTTGAAGAGTCGGGAGTCTGTAAAAACGACCGACTCCCGACTCTTTGATTCAATTTCTATATGCCAACAATTTACCAGAATACTACTCTGCCCTAAATAAATATCTTCCTGAACTAATTCTAGATTCACATTTCCACATTTGATTTATTGTTCTGGTAAATCTTAGCAAATGAATTTCATATTTCTATTTTAGGATACTAGGTACCATATAAAAATTAGCAATATATTAATTACACTGGCCAACAAAATGAAACTTTTTTTTCTCATCACAAACATGATCACACTTTCCTTAATGCATGTTTCGCGCTGATTCCGAATCTGGTTTTATTTTGTTTCTAGCACGTATAGTTATATAGATACACTGGTTTTGATATTTTTTAAGTTTTTGATATTGCTATAAGAAAATTTATGGATGTATAGATCACACTTAGGAATGCTAAACAACAAATACATCATATACCTTATTCAATGTACTTATAAATAAAGAATATATACATTATTTTATTAAAAGCGCTGTGAGTGTGATTTCCTTTTGTAAATTTGGCCTGGATTGTCACGATACAGCATCCAACAACGGTCCGCCATCATGCTTTCATTCCAATATCCTTGGTAGCGCTTCTCCATCATCTGAATATCTTGATGGAAGCGCTCTCCTTGCTCGTCACTCACTGCACCAAGGTTTTCAGGAAAGAAATCTAAGTAGGAATGCAGGAAGTGAATTTTTAACGACATTCGACACTCCATTTCTTTGAAGGCATCAAGGAGGTTCTTGACTCCATCCTTATACGCAGGTGACTTGTTGCTTCCAAGAAAGTTTTCACATATCCATTTGAACACCAGCCAAGCCTTCAATTCCAGCGGACTTAGGACTTTTTCAAATTCAGTGTCATTCAAAACCTCCCTTATTTGTGGCCCAACAAAAATTCCTTCCTTCAATTTTGCTGCAGTAACCTTCGGAAATTTCCTTGAAAGGTATTGGAACCCTTCAGAATTGACTTTACCCATTGCTTTAACAAAATTCTTCATTAAACCAAGTTTAATGTGAAGAGGTGGCAGATAGATCTTTTGGGGATCCACTAAAGGGACAGACTGGACATTGCTTATCCCTGGGACATATGTATACCTAAGTGGCCAGTCACTTTTGGTGTAATGTTCTATAGTGGCGCGACTGTCCCACAGGCAAAGGAAACAACAAAATTTTGTGAATCCTGACTGCATACCCATAAGCATTCCTATAACTTTTAGATCTCCACAAACATTCCATTGATGACTGTCGTATTTGATTGCCTTAAGTAGTATATCCATATTGTCATATGTCTCTTTTAGATGGACGGAATGGGCAATGGGGATGGATGGCATTATATTACCATTATGCAAAAGAACTGCTTCAGGCTTCTCTGCGACGAATCAATAAAGAGGCGCCACTCAGATGCCACATACGTCTGAGATATGGCTGTAAATAGTCCATTGATGTCATGGCAATAACAGAGAGGACCGTCTACTGAAAAGAATGCTGTTAATTCAAAATTCCGCTTTCGGTAGTAACTAATACGAACATTGTTCTCAAGTAAATTGTTCTCCTTTAGTCTTGAGGCGAGAAGCTCTGACTTCTCTTTAGACAGCGATAAGTCTCTAACAAGATCATTCAACTGTCCTTGGGTTAACTTTTTAGGCTCTAAATGTCTACCTTCAAAAGTGTACTCTGGTTCTGTAGATGGTCCGGAAACGCCAGTTGCACCTTCATCACTTTCCATGTCATCTATGATAGAATCTAGCCTATCACTTGGGGGAATTGGAATGGCCAATGTTTCATCATGTTTTACTGGTCTACGTGCTGAATCCAAGTTTGGATATACAATCTGGTGTTTGTTCTTGGCAGAAAACCCCATTAAGTTCACACTACAAAAAAACAGTCTTCATGATGATCTCTCGGCTCCCTCCATATCATGGGTATGGCAAATGGCATTGAAGCTTTCTTTTTGTTAAGCCAATCACGTAATCCATTTGAACAGCCAGAACAGATTTGATGTGGCGCCCATGGTTTATCTTGGTCACCTAGATGGCAACCAAAGTATAGCTTGTATATTTTCTTAATGTCGGTTGTAATACTTCGTCGCTGTGTTTTAGTTGTCAACTGGCCGCATACGAAACAGAACTTGTCGGGGTCATTCTTACATTGTCGAGGCATGTTGACTGACCTGAGCAAACTATAAATTAAAAAAAAATGTACACCAACTTGACACAACAAGTTCTTGGACTGGACTGATCTTTTGACACACAAAGCACGGCGTTGTTGCCTGAATCACAATGCTGCTAGACGTTAAAGCTCACACCTGAAATACATAAGATGTATAATTAAGATAATTGAAATAAATAAGATGAATAAACTAAAAAAACACAATAAAATAAACATAATCAAATGTTGAAATATTAGTATTTTGCCTATTTAAAATGGTTAAATCTGTGTAGTTATATATATATGCCTTCATCTTGAAAACTATACGTGCTAGAAAAAATCTGAATGCAGTTTTGGAATCAGCGTGAAAACTGCTATCCAGCCACCACAAAATTTACTCTGATGAAAAATCTTTGTTGACCAGTGTTATTAATTTAATTAGCCCCTATTAGTAATGAGTCGTGGGCCTAGTAGAAAATCAGCAGTCTTTCAATATTTTAAGCTAAATGAGGATGAAAGTATTTTTATTTGTCAAGTAGAAAAGGATGGTAAAGAGTGTAATGCAAAAATTAGTGCTTACACTGGGAAACATGCTAATGCTCCAACTAGAGCCTCAAACTTGAAACGCCATCTACGAAACAAACATCCCAATATTTATAAGGTTGTAGATCAGCATGATAAGGAAAGAGTCGGGAGTCGGGAGTCGGGAGTCGGTTGTTTTTGGCCGACTCCCCATCCGTGACAGAGGTGGGGAGTCGGAGTCGGGAGTCGGGAGTCAGGAGTCGGGAGTCGGGGCTTTTTTGAAGAGTCGGGAGTCGGTAAAAACGACCGACTCCCGACTCTTTGATTCAATTTCTATATGCCAACAATTTACCAGAATACTACTCTGCCCTAAATAAATATCTTCCTGAACTAATTCTAGATTCACATTTCCACATTTGATTTATTGTTCTGGTAAATCTTAGCAAATGAATTTCATATTTCTATTTTAGGATACTAGGTACCATATAAAAATTAGCAATATATTAATTATTAATTTAATTAGCCCCTATTAGTAATGAGTCGTGGGCCTAGTAGAAAATCAGCAGTCTTTCAATATTTTAAGCTAAATGAGGATGAAAGTATTTTTATTTGTCAAGTAGAAAAGGATGGTAAAGAGTGTAATGCAAAAATTAGTGCTTACACTGGGAAACATGCTAATGCTCCAACTAGAGCCTCAAACTTGAAACGCCATCTACGAAACAAACATCCCAATATTTATAAGGTTGTAGATCAGCATGATAAGGAAAGAGTCGGGAGTCGGGAGTCGGTTGTTTTTGGCCGACTCCCCATCCCTGATTTTAAAGGCAGAAAATCTTTTTATGCCCCTCGGGAACCTTCAGTTAACCAAAAACAATATGTGAGTTTGCGTTACATTGCCGGCTTAGAAAGTGTAAAACCTTTGACGAAAGATTTTAAGTTTGTTTTGGCGTTCAAATATTCGTCTACTGTAAAAAGTAAATTGGTTAGGAATAACGTTGCAAAACAGGAACAAGCCTGTGTCTACAGCATTCCCTGTAAAAGTTGTGATTTAGTATACGTAGGAGAAACTGGAAGAAATATTGAAACCCGTATTAAAGAACATAAATATGCCTTCAGAAGTTGTAATACTAATAATGCAATTTTTTATCACGCCAGCCAAAATAATTATGCTATAGATTGGGAATCAAGTATGTTACTTTATAAATGCAATAATTATGTCAAACGAAAAATAATAGAATCTGTATGGATAGAACAAGTGGATAATTTTAATTTGTGCGAAGGTCTTTGGATCGTTTCCTTACTCGCTTTTGGTTCATTCGTTTTTTCGGTAAAATGTAAATGGAATAATAAACGTAATAGTAATAGATGTAAATGCAATAATAAAAGTAATAAATGCGGAAATAACTGTAAATGCAATAATAATAAATATAATAATAAAGGTAATAAAATAAATGTAATAATAAATATAAAGGTAATAATAATAAATGTTATAAACGTAAATGTAATAATTGCAATAATAAATGCAGTAATTGTCAAAATAATAGAATCTGTATGTATAGAACAAGATAGTTTTAATTTGTGCGAATGTACTTATAAGCGGGACCCTTTAATAAAATGTCCTTCCGGTGTCGGGAGAACGGCATCTAACCTAGGTGCGAATTTCTTAATGGTCTCTGGATTGTTTCCTTCTCGCCTTTTTCATTCGTTTTTCGGTTTATAATTTCTGTAATAATAAGCAACAATGTAATAACACCGGTCTGCATGAAAATCGATTTCTTTATTTTGAGTTGTGATTCTGAAGCAGTTCGCTGCGCTGAATTAAAAGATGCTACCAGTTTTTTTCTATCACCCACAGTTTTAAAGTTATTAGCAAAACAATTTTGGGGCATTTTGTAATTTTTTACCTTTTTTATCTTTAATTAATTTCGTTTTTTCATATTTTTCAGATAGATAATTCTAACATTACGTCTTTAAAATTTTAATAATGGCTTCTAGAGGATGTACCCATAGTTCAGACATATTTTGTTATATTTGTGGTCGGTATGTTGTTGTAAAACAAAGGACAAATGTAACGACCTTCATTAAGAGAGCTTATCATGCTTATTTTGGAATTAAATTAGGAGATCAAGACAAAAGTTGGGCTCCACACAAGGTTTGTCTTACGTGTGTTGCGGCACTAAGGAATTGGAGCAAAGGTAAAAAGAAAAGTTTGCCATTTGGGATCCCTATGGTATGGCGCGAGCCTAGAAACCATACCGACGATTGCTACTTCTGTTCTTGCAATGTTAAAGGTTATAATGCAAAGAATAAAGAGAGTCTTCAATACCCAAGTCTTCCATCTGCAATAAGGCCGGTACCCCATGGTCCAGAAGTTCCTATTCCCCGCCCACCCGAGAGTCTGGATCAGTACAATTCAGATTCTGATTCAGCTCCAAATCCAGACAATGATGATGTTTATGAACAGCCAACAGCTGACCGAGATCATCCTAAACCATTAACCCAAGCCGAACTAAATGACTTAGTCAGGGATTTGAATCTGCCTAAGGACTCTGCAGAACTTTTGGGGTCTAGATTGCAGGAGAACAATTTATTGGCATCCGACACATACTTCGCTTGGTACAGAAATCGTGAGAAAGACTTCGTGCCTTTTTTCGAAGAAGATGGTCCCTTGGTATTTTGCAAGGACATCACAGGATTAGTGTGCAAGCTAGGCATCGAATACCAAACCAGTGACTGGAGGTTGTTTATAGATTCCTCTAAAACCAGTCTAAAAGGAGTGTTATTGCACAACGGTAACAAATATGCATCAATCCCAGTGGCCCATTTTACTCATTTAAAAGAGACCTATGATAACATGAAACTGCTTCTGGAAAAAATTCAGTATCAAAATCACAGATGGATATTGTGTGGGGATCTCAAAGTCCTTTGCATGTTACTTGGGCAGCAATCAGGATACACTAAGATGCCATGTTTCATCTGCGAATGGGATAGTCGAGCACGTGACCAGCACTGGAAGAGGAAAACGTGGCATCCTAGAGAGAATCTTACCCCAGGATCAAAGAACATTTTACATGAACATCTAGTTGAACCAAATAAAATCCTCCTACCACCCTTGCACATTAAGTTAGGCTTGATGAAGCAGTATGTTCAAAGCATTGAATAGAGAAGGTGAGTGTTTCAAGTACATTTGTTCAAAATATCCAAAGATTAGCTACGGGAAAATAAAGGAAGGTGTTTTTATAGGTCCTCAGATTAGAAAGTTATTGACAGACGATCATTTCCTGAACACAATGACCAATAAAGAAAAAGAAGCATGGCTTGGTTTCAAAGATGTTGAAAACTTCTTGGGAAACTACAAAAGCCAAAATTATGAAAGACTGGTGGAAAATATGCTTAAAAAGTTTTGCGCCTTAGGCTGCAACATGAGCCTGAAAGTTCACTTCTTATTTTCACATCTTGACCGTTTTCCCGAAAATCTCGGAGATGTCAGTGAGGAGCAAGGGGAACGATTTCACTAGGACATCAAAACCATGGAAAGAAGATATCAAGGAAGATGGCATACAAATATGATGGCGGATTACTGCTGGTGTCTGCAACGGGATCAGCCTAACGCACAGCATAAGAAAACATCAAAGAAGCACCGGTTTAGTCGTCATTAGTCAGATCTACCTTCGTAGTCTTAAGTCTTTGGAATAAGTCCTGAAATGTTTGCAAGTAAAGAAGGTAAATATATTTTGTTTCTTTCAGTTATTTTTTTATTCTTTTATAAACAAGCAATATGCTTGTCCAAGAGCTAGGAGCTATTTAATTCTGCTTTAATTAGGTTTTACTCTATCACCTAAAGATTTGGTGCTACAAGGGGTGTTGTAATATCTCATCTGTCCCCAAATGTTAACCACCCATTGATGGGAGGGGAGAGAGTATTTTGCTGGGAACGGGACTGGTTGTTATATATATTTACCCTACATTATTATGTAAGCGTTACTGTAGTCTATAACAACAAAATTTATGGTTTAGCATGTGCAATCCAATGTTGGTCTCGATAAGATGGCTCACATTTGGGGATAAATGGGGGATTTATGACACACCCTGTAGTAAGAAAACCATACGTGATAGGGAAAAACTAACTATATTTTTGAGATCAGCGCACTCAAATTATATAGAATCGCCAACTAGTTTGTAAAAATCGATCGACAAGTTTTCAAATGTGTACTGGTGTAATCAATGTAATAATTTTATAATTTCTGTAGTAAAATAATAATGCAATAATAAATGTAATAATTATATAAAAAATAATAGAATCTGTATGTATAGAACAAGAAGATAATTTTAATTTGTGCGAAGGTACTTATAAGCGGGACCCTTTGATAAAATGTTCTTCCGGTGTCGGGAAAACGGGATCTATCCTGTGTGTGAATTTTTCAGTGGTCCCTGGACTGTTTTCCCTCTTGTTTTTGGTTCATTCGTTTTTGTGTATCCACCCGAAAAGGATGCCAGTGGGCATCGAAATTGTTGTGGAAATAAACTCTGTCTATTAGAGTGGGTTTTTATTATCATATTTTGACCTTCACGTAGAAAAGTAAAGTTTTTGCATTTACCACGTAAAACTTTATTACTTTCTCTCACAGATGGCGCAAAAACGGTATGTGTACCTCATTTTCTAATATTTTTACTTGAGAGAGAAGTTGTAAGGATAATTTGTGTACACCCTGTGTATATATATATATATATATATATATATATATATATATATATATTAATTGTTAACACGCGGTAGAATGATAACTAAATAATAACTAGACACAGAAACAAGAATGCGTGTAATCGTTGTAATTGACCATTTGATACTTTGATGTACAGGGTGTCCCATAAGTCCCTTTACCCTTGAACCTTTTCCTACTGGAATGAGGGTAAGGGTAAAGGAGGTGAGGTTACGTAAAGTGGGTAAGCGAAATTAAAATAGGTAAATACAGACACTGAATTTATTAAAATGTGGGTGACTCCTTTTTCAGATGTCGATGGTGGTTGCTGGTAGTTATATCCTCGCGTGGATTCCTTATGCCACGGTCTGCATCTGGATGACTTATGGGCATCGTTCAAATATGCCAGAAGGTAAGATTTGACCTTAAAATTTTAGAGGTCAACGAGGTTTCGTAGAATTATTAAATAAAAATATTGAAAAATATATGAAATAGATTTTGCAAATTAATTGTTTAAATAAAACACGATTTTTTGTTCAATAATATGTAAAAAGTTTTGTTCTAATTTACTTTTCAACTTCCATTCCACCACAAAGTTAACAATCATTTTTTCTTTTTACAACTTTCTAAATTAAATGTTCTCTTTCATTAAATTACTTCGCACTTACTCGTAACCACAATACCACATTTCTCTCCAACGTATCTACGCATAAACAAACACACATATACAGTGTATATATATATATATATATATATATATAATACACAAAGGTGGGCACCCGGGACTCAAAAAGGACCGACGGTCCCGGTCCCGGTCCTTGCCTCAAACTGGACCGACGGTCCCGGTCACGGTCCTTTCTGAAGATAGGACCTAGGAACGACTCGGTCCTCGGTCCTTATATATAATATAAGTGAAAAATTTGATTAAAATGAAAAATGAAATTAAAGACACCGGAAATCTTTAATTTTATTAACGTAAATTATAATTAATACAATACATAAATGATGAAAAAAAGTTAAGTTAAATGCTTGAGTTTCCCTTCAAGAAGACTAGCATTTCAAAATGGCTGTCACTGAGCCCTGACCTTTTCGGCTTGAGGACGTCCTTCCCCAAAGAGAAGAGCCTCTCCACGGCGGCACTGAGTCTTCTGGAGGAAACGATCCATCTTCTTTAGAACTTCAAATAATCACTAAACACACTAAAATCACTAAAAAAGACCGTCCGGACCGGACCGTCCGGAATTGCTTAAAAATGGACCGTCGCTCCTCATTTCGGTCCTCACTGAGAAAAGGACCGACTTTCCCGCTCACGGTCCTTAAAAAGGACCGAGTTCCTGGAATTCGGTCCTTTTGGAACTCGGTCCTGCCCACCTTTGTATATATATATATATATATATATTAAAAAGGAGGACTCGTGTTGTTTATTGTAGTTAACTAAACGTTTCAGAAACGTCATTTTCTATGTTCAGTAGCTAAAATATTAAAATAAACACTAAACTAATAAATAAATAAATGTAACATTTACAAAAGAAAATAGATAAAAGCACAATTTTAAAATACTTCATTTGTTAAATTAATTAGTATAAGAACAAAGCGGAGAATTAACCTTGAACGTGGTAATCTCACAGAGTAACTAGATGAAAAACATGAAAAAGTAAAGACAAAGAGATTGGTTGGTTTGTCCTTAAAGACTAAATAGTTTAATGGAAGAAAATTGTTTATTCAGGGATGGTTTTATTTTATGAATATACGTACAGTATAATTATAGTGTTTCTAAAACCTTTAAATCTGAAGACGTTCCGCCAATGGAAAGTATTTCAAAGTCTTTGAATCCAAATAGATGGGAAAATTGTTCTGAATGTAAACGGATAGACGAGTGTTCTGGATGAGTTACGGGTCTGTTGGTTCTATGTGAAAACCCTTTACGTTTGTCCAATTTTTGTTTAAATTGTAGGGATGTTTGCCCTACGTAGCTGGCTGGCAGTCAGCACGCGTAAACGGATAAACCACAGAAGACTTTAAGTCCATGGTGACCAACACTTGGCGCATCATGCTTTTAGAAAAATTATGTAAAAATTTCTATATAAGTATATTACTGGTATAGAATTCCAATTCCTTTATCATCGGTTTCTTAATAGAGTCAATAGACCATTTAGAAAAATGAATTTGACATAGTTATATTACAAATTTGTCACTTATTTTAACGTGATACATGAATAATACAATTGAATACATGATGATTATAAATATGTTTATTATTTATTAACTTTTAGATTTTGCATACAATCGTGCGTCTGGCATTGGCATCCATATCTAATTTAACTGGTTGGGTTGCTAAAAACTCGCTATTGTGACTATATTTACGCCACATTAGGTTAGCTTGGTTAAATTGGTTTAGTTTCGTTAGAAACTATATATTATATATCATTATAAATAAATGATAAAACATAAAGAATGTTACCATATAAAATATAAAGAATAAATGTAAATTATGGCATCGTTTTATAAATGTTTACTTCATGTCAGTCAGTTAGAGCGATCAAAGATTTAGTATTTCATATTGATTACCTATCACAATACACGGCAAAATGAGCAAAAAAAAACGGCTATTACTGACAGTAACCGTGAATTTAACGAGCAATGGGAAATTCAACTTCTATTTACAGGGCTATTCAAATTGATTCATCCGATTTCAACTGAGAATACTTCCGTACCTATCAACCGTGCATCAACTGGGCATACACCATATGAAAGAGGAAATCTCAGGGTTTTACAAGATCACCGCGAGAGGGCTCCAAAGTCACGCCGTGGCCTAGCCTAGCAACAAACAGTCAGTGTGAAAATGGCGTCCGCACAGCAGAAGGCGTTTTGTGTGTTGCAGTTTTCGAGCTGTAAATCGGTAGTCACAGTGCAGCGTGAGTTTCGTCGACGTTACAGAACAGATCCACCGGGTGCTCAGAGCATCCGTCGGTGGTATCGGCAGTTCGAGGAAACAGGATGTTTGTGTAAAGGCAAGTCCACAGGACGACCGCGCGTGTCTGAGGATAATGTGCAAAGAATCAGAGAGAGTTTCCAACGTAGCCCGAGGAAATCAACAAACTGCGCCAGTCGAGAATTGGGACTTCCTCAGACGACTGTTTGGCGTGTTTTGAGACGGCGCTTGCATATGAAGCCATACAGGTTGCAACTGTTGCAGGCTTTACGGCCGGGGGACAAGTTAAAACGACAGAACTTTTGCGATCTTATGCAGGAGGCTATGGAGGATGACGAATTTGCTCCCCGCCTGGTGTTCAGTGACGAAGCAACTTTTCATTTAAGTGGCAAGATGAACCGTCACAACCTTCGCATATTGGGCACGCAACAACCACATGCAACAATCGAGCACGAGCGCGACTCACCTAAAGTTAACACCTTCTGTGCCATTTCCAGGGCAAAGGTTTACGGCCCCTTCTTTTTCATGGAAAACACAGTGACTGGTCACTCCTATCTGGATATGCTGCAGAACTGGTTATTTCCCCAATTGAACGAAGATTCCGGCGACTACATTTTCCAGCAAGATGGGGCGCCGCCTCATTGGCATTTGGATGTTCGCCGTTTTCTCAACGAAGTGCTCACTCGCCGTTGGATTGGTCGCAGTGGGCCCCATGACTTGGTGCTCCACAGCTGGCCCTCTAGGTCGCCGGATCTTACACCGTGCGACTTCTTCCTTTGGGGGTACGTTAAGGATACTGTGTACGTGCCACCGTTGCCCACATCTTTGGATGAGCTCCGAACTCGCATTGTTACTGCCGTAGAGTCAGTGACAACGGACATGCTGGAGCGAGTATGGGAGGAATTCGACTATCGTGTCGACGTTGCTCGTGTAACTAGGGGAAGTCACATAGAGCATTTATGAGGTGAGAGACAAAATTTGGACAGTTTTTCTTTTGGTTGATGTATCACAAATCACTCTGTATTTGTAACGTTAAAAAATATTCTCATTTGAAATCAGGTGAATCATTTTGAATAGCCCTGTATTATGGGACCTTCCGGAAAACCATTGTGCATTGTTTGTGGAAATACTCTGTCACATAATAGTAGACATGATCTTAATAGACATTATACGGCACAGCATAAGACGGAAATAGAAGAAAAATTAAAGCTAATGCTGGGATCTGAGGAACGCAAAGATTATTTAAATAAGATGAAAGAAAAATAAAAAAATGCAGTTATTTTATGAAAAGAAGTTGTGAAAGTTCAGCAATGACAGCAGCATGATACGAAAGAGCTTTAATGTTAGCCAAAAAGAAGAAGCCATTTACTGATGGCGAAGAAATTGTTAAGCCTAGCCTAGAAATATTCGGCAGACGTCTTGGTGATCAGAATGTAGAAAGAAAAGTTGGTGAAGTTACACTGTCAAAGCAGACAATAACGAGACGTATTGAAGATCTCTCTACTGATGTATCTGATCAATTAAAAGTTCATGCCCATGCTTGCACCTTTTTTTCAATTGCATTGGACGAATCTGTCGACATGATACACTGATACAGCCCAGTTAAGCATTTTTATTAGAAGAATTGACGATAATTTTAACGTCTTTGAGGAACTTATCGGTCTTGAGTCACTTCATGGAACGATGAAAGGGTCAGATGTATTTGAGAAATTAAAATCATGCTTAGAAAAATTTGAATTGGATTGGAACAAACTCATCAGTATTTGCACTGACGGAGCTCCTTCAATGGTCGGTAAAATTGTTGGCATCACAACTTTACTTGAAAAGTTTTTAAATCGTTCTTTACTGAAACTATTATGGAAATATCACTGTATTATACACCAAGAATCATTGTGTGGAAAAACTTTAAATCTCCAGGGTGTCATGTCAACAGTAGTAAAATGTGTGAATAAAATTAGAGCAAGAGGATTATACCGACGAGAATTCAGAGAATATTGTGATATGCTAGAATTGGAATATGGTGATCTCATTCTTCATTGTGATGTGCGTTGGCTCTCCAGAGGACAGGTTCTGAACAGGTTCTGGCAATTAAAAGACTGTTTTTCATTTCTTAGAAGAGAAAAATGAGTTACCTCAGGAAAGGGTGCTCTTATGTGACAGTGAGTGGCTATTTGATTTAGCATTTCTAGTTGATATGATCGGTCATCTCAATAACTTAAATTTGAAACTACAAGGTAGCAACAGATTGTTTGCTAACCTAGTGAATATTAATGCATTTAGAATGAAATTAACACTGTTGGTTTTCCATTTAGAAACCGAAAATTTAGACCATTTTGAGCATCTAAAAATGCAGAGCGAAAATAATGATAGTGAAATTGATTTATCAAAATATATTGCGAAAATAAAATTAATGCAAGATTCATTTGAAGCTCGTTTTAGTGAATTTGCCGAAGAGGAAAATAACATATCGGTATTTATCAACGCATTTGCCATTACTGAACAAAAAATCAGCGACTTACATACTAGTATACAAATGGAAGTTATTGATTTAAAAACGAATTTCATAATTAAAACTACAGTAAATTTGATGAGCTTCCTCGGATCTCTAAGGCTGCCGACATGATCCATTTCTGGAAAATATTGCCTTGCGAACAATTTCCAAACCTTAGAAAATTTGCTCAGGGTTACATCTGTCAATTTGCAAGCACATGCCGGTGTGAGCAAGCATTCTCATCTATGAAACTGATAGAAAATAAACAACGGTCACAACTCACTGACTTCAACCTAAAAACTCTGCTTTTACTTTCACCAACAAATTTAAAGCCCAATATAGACAAGTTGGCGGGATTAAAACAAACTCAAAAATCTCATTAAAGGTAAGATTAATTTTTTTTTATTATATATACATTTGTCATTTTAAGATTTTTTTTGGCGCATCGGAACTCTGGCACAAGAAAAATGGCGCTCGGTATGTAAAAGGTTGGCCACTACTGCTTTAAGTACTTTGAATGGAACGCGAGTTTATTCGTAGAAAGCTGGTTTCACTGAGGAAAGCCCTGGTGAAGAGAGATTTCAGGGAAGAAACAAGTTTGGGGTGAAATGCATTCAATTATAGGAGTTTTATGTAAACTAGAAGTTTTACAACATTAGGTACTGGCTAAGTTGAGTGGAATATATTGTAAAGGAATTTGTTAACTGTTTCGTAAAAACTGTGAGAAAGGAACAATTATATTATTGTACGGTAAAGAAATTCTGTAAGTATGAAATTTCATCATGAAAAGAAAGCCAACTAGAACAATTTTTTTATGCAGGAAGGAGGGGCCAAGGGTGAATGGCACCTATAAAAGAAGAATAGTCAAAATCAAGATCCAAAATTTTCGAGATGCCTGGACACACTGCGTTTAAAAGATTGGAGGCAATAGACAGGGGAAAGATGGGTTGAAGAAGGTTGTTCCAGAGTTGATCGTTTGAGTAGATGAAAGATTGAAAATACCGATTAACGCTTGCGTTAGAGAGTTGGGCAGAAGAGGGATGAGAAAGCGTCGAAAGTCTGGTGCTGCGTGCTCTCATTAGAGGAGGAGGCATGCAGTTAGAGAGTCAGTAAGAGGCGGGGAATTCTTGAGACGAAAAGCCTTTCATTCCACCTGGTCAAATAGAGCTGTGGGGGTTGAGCCACCCCACACATGAGAAGCGTACTCTATACAGAGACAGCAGCTGAATGGGGGTGAAGGACCTGTGGAGCCGGTACAGCACACCTAAGTCCTAACCTCTTAGAAGCTATTTTAGAAAGAGCATATATGTGATCTTTCTTGAAATATCATGAGAAAAGGAAACACCAAAAATATTAAAAGAAGAGGAAGGATCGAGTTGTATTGTTGAAGATAAAGGGATAATCGTGTGAAGGTTGTGACGAGTAGACATACTGTATGAAGGAACTGAGTTTTTGAGGCATTTAAAACCACAAGGTTTTCTCTGCCCAAGTCAGATATAGTAGGAAGATCAGAGGTCAGGTGCATTGCATCATAGCCGTCTCACGCTAAGCATGGAGTGACTGGTGGAAGGGACGTTTTGTGAAGCGAGTGAAGAATTGAGGAATGGAATCATCGGCATAGGAGTGGAGAGGACAGGATGTGCGACTTAATAGATCATTCATAAAGAAAACGAAGAGAGTGTATGACAGGACAGAGCCCTGGGGAACACCACTATTTATAGCTTTAGAAGAACATTGCCCATCTACAACCGCAGGTATAGATCGACCAGAAAAGAAATTAGAGAGGAAAGGAGGATAACCAACAGTCAGAGAAATATGTAAGATCGCCAGTAGAGCGTCCCTTGCGGAACCTCTACTAACAATCTGAAAGAAGATTGCGAGTATAGAGGTGTAAGAATCTTCCTATTAAAAATAGATTAAAAAACTTTAAAAAAGTAAGAAATCAAAGCAATTGGATGATAGTATAGAGGTTGAGAACAGTCACCCTTCTTTGGGACAAGCTAAATAAAAGCGAACTTCCCACAGGAAGGAAAAGTGCCTGATGAAAGGCAAAGATGAAAGGGTGTCAGCACAAAAGTACAGTTCTTGAGAACAACAGGTGGGGCTTCATCAGGACCGTACGCCTTCTTGGAGTTGAGCCCAGTTTGGTCAGGAAAAAACATCTTTGAAAGAAATTCTAATTTCAGACACAATTAAGTGGAAGGGAGGATGAGATGAAGGAACAGCACCGAATTGTTGAGGGTTGAGTTGGAGGCGAAAGTTTGGGCGAAGAGTTGAGCTTTATCAGGAGAAGAGACGGCAACTGAGCCGTCTGAATGGAAAAGAGGAGGAAAAGAAGAAGTAAAGTTGTTGGATAGGTTTTTGGTTAGGTGCCAGGAAGCGCGAGAAGAATAAGAATTAGATAGGTATTCACATTTTTGTCTTCAAGGAATTTTTGGCGATTCGAGGAACAAATTTTGCACGATTCCGGCCAGAAATATAAGCAGTGACAGTCAGGAGCTGGATGACGACGGTACCTTCTGAAAGCCTCCTCTCTGTTGCGTTCATGATCATTTTTCCACCTGCATATATAGGAGAAAACCACCATCTCATTGGGTACTAAGTATTTTAGTTACATCCCTTTCGATTTCAAAATCTCGTGTCTGAAAACTAGTGTCTCGCGAACTTCCCGTATTTGTTCTACTGTAATTGGCTTAGGTTAGCTCAGGTTACGCTAGTTTAGGTTAGGTTAGCGAGTATCTCGAGTACATTAGCGATTACCTCAATGTTCAATGACTTAACAGAAAACACCCTTCGAGCCCTCAGTTGCACCCAGAACACTTAGCATGCCCTTCTCGGCTTGATGGCACTAAAATGACTAAAGTTAGGTTGGGTTAAATTGGGTTTGGTTAACTAGTTTTCTAGATATATAGATTTAAAAAAGTCTGTACCTCGCTTATGCGGAGATGCGCACGTGTGTGTGTGTGTGTGTGTGTGTTTTGTTTTTCACTATCGTTCTAATAATTAACAAAAGAAGAATATTATAAATGTCGCGTCCAATCAAAGTAATTACTGACGAAGGGAGAGAAAGGAATAGGTGTCCATCATTCCTAAAATAACTGAAATCTCTCTCTCTCTCTCTCTCTCTCTCTCTCTCTCTCTCTCCTGACCGTTTGAAGAAGAACCAATTTTAATTAACTTTCGGGGATTCATTTTTTAACTTATTCGGATGATGAATAGTCGAAAATGAGACCGAAAGGACCGCTTTTCCCCTCCGTGTCTTGCGTCAACGCGTGACTGGGCCAATAGGCGTGATGGAGGCCCTTTTCCAACGCTCGAGATCTCGATACGAGATAATTTCCAGTTGGCGCGACCGTCAAAATGTAACTGACAGACTATCACAGGTCCAAAATTCGCTCCGATATTGATTCAAACGTCCAAAATCATTTTCTTTTTTCAATATATATATATATATATATATATATATATATATATATATATATATTCTGAAGGGGATCGCTTCTAAAAAGTCGAATTTGGGAGAAACTTAACTTGACAAGACGGAGATTCTTCGAAGCGAAGGACGTGATATTTAATTTCCGTGACAACGTTCTTTCAAAACGTGAAACGTTTTTACTCTCTTTCGGTATGAATTTTGATACACCCTTCAAGTCTAATTTTCATAGATTTCATTTACCAACTGAAAAACTTTTATCGGAGGCCAAACGTTTACTTACCTCTCGTAAGCCGGGGGTTTGCTTGCTTTTTGTGGGGGTAAGGAAAAAAGTAAAAGTATAACTCTCTTACGGTTTTTTTTTTTTTTTAACGAATCCAATAGAAAATCGGTTTCGGTAAAGAGTAAAGATTTAGTTCTTAAATAAATTACTTTTCATAGGTTGTAAAAACAAAATAATATTATGTGTGTATATTTTAAATATATAAAATAGACTTTCTTTTCATTAAACTTGGACCTTCAGGATACACCGTACCATTAATAATTATGGTCATCTTTTGTATTTCAAACCAAAACTATAGATAAATATGTAGACATTCAAATAAGTGTTAAATTTAACAAAAACAAACAAAAATATATAGTTAGTATGCGTGTCAAAATTAGTACAAGATTTTAAATGAATTAATGTTAAGCCTAGGCCCTAACATTTTTTTGGCTGTCAACCCCATTTTGAAAAAAAAAAATCGTGACGCCCCCGCCCCCTTCCCCAAATGATGATGATGATGCGCATGAACTGCAGAAACAGCTCCCGAAGGCTTGATAATTAAGTGAATACCCAATTCGTTTAATGAAAGTGTGGTAGAGTCTGCCGAACCTGCGGGAAACCTACACGATAAACTGATTGAACGTTATTCAGAGAAGAACCTGCAGTCGTCATTCCCGTCAAAACACTAATGTACATTTTGTATACCACGGAAAAGTGAGTATCCAGAACTGGTGTTTGAAGCATTGAAAATTTTAATTCCATTTGCAATCCCATACTTATGCGAATTTGGCCTCTTATCAGTGGTTGCATTTAAAACAAAGCGATGAAAGTGACTGTCTATGTGTTACTTTGTGTTCAGTCTATTCAAATGAATATAAGAAGATTAACCAGTGCAAAAGGAGGCACAAGTATCTCATTGAAAGAGAGATTAACAGTTTCATATGAACATTACGATTAATAGAGAATAATTTCGACAGTAAAACCGTCGCATTACACGATTTCTTCACTTGAAAAAAAGGTTTTCTGAATGTACATACAGTATACTGTATTTCTGTAATTTTCGCTGGAAAAATAAACTTCAATTTTATACGTAGGCTGATTTTTTGGCCAAACACTGGAACTCCCCTGAGCAGCTTCCCCGACCCCAGGTTGAGAAACATTGCGTTCATTAAGGTTAGCGGGAATCTCGGACAGTAAAACAGCTTGTCTTATTGATACTCAACTGAAAATGTCTGTAGGGAAATTAATTGTACTACACTACACGCAGTATGCAACAGTAATTACTGTACTTAACTTTTTACTATTAGCAAAATAGTACTTATTTTAGTAGCGAGATAATTAAAGTACAGTGTGTCCGAGAAACAATGCTTCAAAAATAATTGGTAATTTTTCTTATTAATTAATACCTGTACAACATATATGCTTGTTTACATTTCTAAACTGTTCAAATTTAGAACACTTCCGCATGATGATCATTGGGTATTCATCATTGTGTATTCAGTGCTCAAACTTCATTAGAGCATTAGCAAGTTGCTCTTGGGGAATCTCCAATAACTTCTGATTCTTGAATGGAGTTTTGTCAGGTGCCTGACTTTGTCATGAAACACAAGTGCTTTACCCATAGATAAAAGCCAAAAGGGTTAAGTCGGGTGATCAACGAGGCCTCCAGTGCTGAAACACATCAACATGAAAGGGATTCAACAAAAGTTCAACATTTGGTGTACTAACTCACGTAATTGAGTAATCAATTCATTTTTGTTCGACAATTGTACCGTGACTGGAATGAATTATCTTGACTCTCTACAGCCAAATGAGTCACTACGCACCGTTTCGAATACATGCATTTAGACCTAACCCTACAAAAACGTTCGGCGTTAAAGGGTTAATATCCTGCGGACAGTGTTTCTTCTCCAACTAAAGATTACTGGAGTTGACATGAGAGGTGTAATCTTTCAACAAGATGGAGCGACTTCCCATTATGCCGTTGCTGTTCACAACTTTCTGGACGCAACCATTTCTCAGCGCTGGATAGGCCAATAGCATGGCCACCTTGATCACCTGACTTAACCTCTTTGGATTTTTATCTCTGGGGGTATGTTAGAACACTCATTATTGTGACAAACCCAGTTGTAGTAGTAGTAGTAGTAGTAGTAGTAGTAGTAGTAGTCTGCCGGAACTGCCAAAGAAAGAGGTCACTGGATCCATTCCACAAGAACATCTTGTTAATACTCTAATGGAGCTCGAGCGTCGAATATGTATTACAGCGACAAATGATGGTCATACTATGAAAGTGTTCTGAACTTGGACTCTTTGAAAATGTAAACAACCATATCAGTATATTATTTCTTAAAGACCCTGTATATTCAACAGTAAGAGTTAATATGATCCTAAGATGTCAAAAGAAAGTTTACGTTTATATATTTAAGAAAATTACTTTTGAGCATTATTAAAAAATAAAAAGTAACGGGGTCGATTTAAAAAAAAAGTTAAAAAGACGTACCCCCTCCCCCCCAAAAAACCTCATATCGGTAGTATATACTGTAGATATATATATATGGAGAAGGAAACCACTCTTCAGGGAGACTTAAATTTTTAATTCTTAACACCAATACAGTTTCGACTCTTCGCGAGCCCTTCTCAATTGGTAATGACCTTATTAAAACAGAGAACAGAGTTTATATACACCTTCCCGGAAGTTAATTATCAGGGATTAACTGAGTGAACCTTCCCATCCTCTTGTCAGAGGATGGTTAAGTGATCCCCTCCGACCCAGCTTTGACCTGATGGATGTACTTATGTTGCCTGGGGATTTTATTACATATAATTTTGTTAAGAGAGAATTGACCATCAGATAGATTAAAATTTTGTATAGAACCTATAAGACTAGATTCAACAATTCTACGTTTAACATAATTATTAGATTTGAAAACAAAGTTGCAATTATTGAAATCTATTACATGGTTACAGTCTCTAACATGACAGAATACCACACTTTTTCATTCTCCACCCTCACATCTCTTGTGTTCATAAATTCTCTAACTGAGGTCCCTTTCCGTTTCTCCCATGTATACATTATCAGGACATTCTTTCCATGGTAATATATATATATATATATATATATATATACAAGGTGGGCCAAAAGTCTGGATCCATAGGAAAATATTTATTTTAATACATAAATTACAACAAATGGTAAATACTTAAAATGAATATCAACTTTAACTCCTAAATGCGTATCCGTGATACTGTACAGTGGTTCGTACTCCAGTATAAACAACAAATTATAACAAATGCTCAAATTGGCGGCCTCTGACATCGAGACACTTAGGGATGGAATTTATGATTTTTAATAATTCTTCGAATTGACGTTCTCGAGATGCGTGTTTCATTTGATAATCTTCTTGTTGACTTTACTGGACTATTCGTTAAAGTTTCACATACCATTGCAGAGGTATTTTCATCAGTTGCAGTTTTTGGACGACCAGAACGCCGTCGATCATGTACACTTCCTGTTTCTTTGAAACGTTTAAACAACTTGCCAACAGTCGCATGTGTTACTGGATGCTTATCAGGATGATTTCTGTTGAATTCGGTAGCAACTTCTCTGTGTGTAGCGCCCTGTCTTGCGTACATGAGCACAAGTTCTACCCGGTCTTCTGTTGTTAGATTCGAAGCCATTTCTGGGCTGAAATAAAAAAAGTATTTGAGTATTTATACTGGAGTACGAACTACTGTACAGTATCACGGATACGCATTTACGAGTTAAAGTTGATATTCATTTTAAATATTTACCATTTGTTGTAATTTATGTATTAAAATAAATATTTTCCTATGGATCCAGACTTTTGGCCCACCCTGTGTTTGTATATATATATATATATATATATATATACATACCTGGGTTTTTTTCGTCCTTAGGTTTGTTCCTTATTAACATGTCATTTATGCAGTTATTATATTTGAATGCCACATTAGTACCTATTCTCTAACAAGTTTCCTTAAGCCCTTTCAAGTTTTTGTTATAGGGGAGGACAATGCTTTTCTTGTAATCCTTGTTTACATTTGAACCACTAGTATAAAAGGTTTTCTGGCTGCCAAATGAGCGTTAAAAATGAACCATTTGGGATAATAGAGATTTTTAAATATATTGTTGATTTTTTGTATCTCCTCCTCAACATAAGAACGGTGACAGATTCTATATGATCTTAGGAACATTGAAGATACAACTGATTTTTTTACTTGGTCATCATGAAATAAAAAATAGTTAATTAAGAGTTTGAATTAGTCTCCTTCCTATACACAGACAATTCTATGTTGTAATTTTCCCTATTGATGAGAACATCCAGAAAAGGTATTTTTCTATCTCTTTTCCATTCACATTTGAACTTGAGTGATGGCGGTTATTGAGTTTGGAAAAGAAGTCATGAAAATTCTTATTAGCTGGCCATACTGAAAACGTGTCATCCACATATCTTAACCAAATTTGATAGGGAAAGATATCCTAGGCAACAATTTTTTTTCGAAAAACTCCATAAATAAATTGGCCAAAATAGGGGAAAGCCGGAGAGAGAATTGCCCATGGCCACGCCATACTTCTGTTTATCGAACGTGTCCTCAGCTATAAATACACTATCCCCGACACAGCGTTTCACAAATTCTATGAATTTATTAGTTGTTACTGAAAGCATTAGGTTAGGAAGAATTTCCTTAAAAAAATTGATGGTTTCGTCTACTGGGACATTTGTACATATGGAATTTACATCAAAACTGACAAACTGGCCATTAGGTAATTCTAAATTATTTATCTTATCACAAAAATGTTGATTGTTTTCTATGTACGCAGGTGAAATACTACCTACAACTGGAGACAAGTGTTTGGCAAGCCATTTAGACAATTTGTACGTAACTGAGCCTTGCAGAGGGACACGAACAAAATATACAAATGGTCAGAAGACAACAACATGTCATTCAACGCCGAGAAATTTCAACTCTTGAGATATGGTAGAAAAGAAGAACTTAAACAGACTGCATATTATGCTCCAGATAGACAGGAAATTCAGAGAAGCATGAAAGCGATTGATCTCGGGATAATAATGACAGATGATGCGAAATTCGAAACACAAAATCAGATAGCGATAAATAAAGCAAAAAGAGTCGCCGGACAGGTTCTAAGAACGTTCAAGAGAAGGGACAGGACAGTAATGATTCCCCTGCTAAAAACACTGATTATACCAAAACTTGAATACTGCTCAGTTTTGACGTCCCCATATAAAAAGGAAGAAACTAATAAACTAGAAGAAACGCAAAGGCATTTCACAGCCAAGATTGATGGCTGCAAAGAACTCAACTACTGGGAAAGACTACGTAAACTAAATCTGTACTCACTGGAAAGAAGAAGAGAGAGGTACATCATAATCTACATATGGAAAATGATCGAAAAACTGGTACCAAACCTAAAACTAAACCCAATTACCATTCAAACAACACTGGAAAATAGGAAAGGCAGAATGTGTAGTGTTCCCAAATTAAAAGCACGACAAGGGACCTCCTCAACCCTGAAGGAAAATAGCTTGGTTGTCAGGGGGCCAAGACTTTTCAACCAGCTTCCTAAGGACCTCAGAAACGTAACGGGGGTCAAAGTTGAAGTCTTCAAGAAAAGACTGGATGCCTGGCTCAGGACAGTACCAGATGAGCCGGGCGTGCCTGGCTATGTACGGTGGAGAGCGCAAGAAAGTAACTCGCTCCGCCACCATGCCAGACCTAGAGGCGGGGCCACCAGCTTGACCTCCGTGTGAAGAGAGACCAACACACGAAACAACATAAGGTTCATAAGGTAAGGTACACTGATGATGATAGTCCTCCCATATAACAAAAACTTGAAAGGGCTTAAGGAAACTCGTCAGAGAATAGGCACTAATTTGGCATTCAAATATAATAACTGCATAAATGACATGTTAATAAGGAACAAACCTAAGGACGAAAAAAAAACCAGGTATGTGTATTATACAGTATATATATGTGTATATATACACACACAGTGCGTTCGAAAAGTCTCTCCGCAGTGCTATGTTAAACGCATAGGAAATTGAAAACTACAATGTTTTCATTCAACCATGATTTAGTGATTTTATTACATAACCTTTTGATTTTTGATTTTACAGCATGTGTTCAAAGTGTTTTCCACCATTTTGCAGGCACAGAGCAACTCGTCTACACTTATTGTCAAACACTTTTTTTAAAGTGTTGGTTGACTGCGGAGAGACTTTTCGAACACACTGTGTATATATTATATATATATATATATATATATATATATATATATATATATATATATATATATATATATATTACCATGGAAAGAATGTCCTGATAATGTATACGTGGGAGAAACGGGAAGGGACTCAGTTAGAGAATTTATGAACACAAGAGAGGTGTGAGGGTGGAGAATGAAAAAAGTGTGGTATTCTGTCATGTTAGAGACTGTAACCATGTAATAGATTTCAATAATTGCAACTTTGTTTTCAAATCTAATAATTATGTTAAACGTAGAATTGTTGAATCTAGTCTTATAGGTTCTATACAAAATTTTAATCTATCTGATGATCAATTCTCTTTTAACAAAATTATATGTAATAAAATTAAGAATTTTGTAACATTACCCTCCAAAAATCCCCAGGCAACACAAGTACATCCATTAGGTCAAAGCTGGGTCGGAGGGGGTCACTTAACTATCCTCTGACAAGAGGATGGGAAGGTTCACTCAGCTAATCCCTGATAATTAACTTCCAGGTGTGTGTATAAACTGTTCTCTGTTTATACGATCATTACCAATTGAGAAGGGCTCGCGAAGATCCGAAACTGTATTGGTGTTAAGAATTAAAAATTTACGTCTCCCTGAAGAGTGGTTTCCTTCTCCATATTTCGTCGCGACAGTGTGTTATTTTACATCATATATATATATATATATATATATATATTATATATATATATATATATATATTATATAAAACACAATATGAATGCTAAATCTGAGGGTAACTCTTCCCAAAGAAAATAGAAGATATTTTAAGATGGACAAGTGTTGTGAAGAGATCTCTATCCTTCTTCTTCAGGTCCAAGTCAAAAAATATCTTTGACTGGGATCTGAAGAAATTATATATATACTGTATATATATATATATATATATATATATATATATATATATATTGCGCCTGTTTTAACCAAACATGGATAATAAATGCACTAAAAAGTGAAATGATTTTGAATTATTTTCAAAGAAAAATTGTTTAGTCGTTTACTTTGTAAAACCTAAAAGTGTAGGGCATTTGTTCCCAAACTTTGTTGACGGCACCCTCAATCCATTCGTTGTTTTCCTGGCACCGTTCTTCTTCTCGTAATGTGAATAGACCGCTCTATCAAACAATATTTTTCAACGAAAAGGATTTTGAATAGATATGATCGATAACGATTCAAATTTATTTCAATAAAACAGTAAAACATGAATTGCTAATTTGTTGTTGGTGTTGTTGTTGTTGTTGTACATTTCCAAAAACAAACTTTAGAGTAAAGAATCGTATAAAAGAAAAATTCAAAATTACTTCACAAAAAGAGCAACACGAAAATTCCAGATTTTGACGTTTTACCGCGAAATTGACATTGCTCTGTGCGACATCCGTGCGCCTTGCCAACACCACTGGCGCCAACCTTTTCTTGCGGCACCTACGACAACCCTTGAAAAAATCTACGGCACCCGAGAGTGCCGCAGCACCCCGTTTGGGAACCACTGCTCTACGGTTAAGGTTTGCCATGTTTCAATTACAAAAAGTGCATCCAAGTAAATACTTCCTTCAAAAATTCCTCCTCGCATTTATACACTTCGATTCACACACACACACACACACACACACACACACACACAATATATATATATATATATATATATATATATATATATATATATATATATATATATATAGTATATTATGTTGGTTAGCGTTTCGCATGGTGGCGTCTCTGTTTTACAAATCTGCCACCGCATACACTCCCTTCATCTACTTCTTCATGAGTGAGAGCTTTCGAGAGGACGTCCGTTCCCTGTGCGGAAAAGGTCGGAGGGCGAATGCGAAGCTGAATCCGGAGATAGAGGCGCACGCTAACGTTTCGAGACTGCCCTCGCGACCTCTCTCAATTCGATCTTTAGAAGGTAAATATAAGACGAGACTGACGTAAAATGTGCGGCACAGAAGAGGTTTCGTCCCCACGCTTAAGGGCTGCACTTGAAAGAAAAGTTTTTGCTTTGTTGAATGGTGCAGTGTTACGTAAGAGCAACGCAGGGACGAAATGTCGTTTGTGAAGCAGACTTTATATTATCGATCAGATATAATTTTAATTTTATAAAATATGATCTGGGACATAAAATAAATTGTGACATCCCGACCAGACCACACCAGACCAGATCAGACGATTAAATAATATTTCATATTAAAGATCACGAAATAATTGGGAATGGAAAGAATTTGAAATTAAACTGATTCAAATTCAAAAAAATTATTGATCTTTGCTCGAACCTTTTTAATAAACAAACACCAAAAATGAATCAGGAATTTTGAAAATTGGGGGATATTATAAGTGAACTTAAAACTTGTGAATCAGAAAGCGAGGCTAAAATTTTTCCGCCACAAGATTACGTTTTCCATTAACTTATCAACCACTAATCATATTAACCATTTCTACTGACCATTTCCATGAACCTAACAGCCATCAACCATATTCATTAATTTAGGCTAAAAGAGTTAAATAAAGAAAAAGCTGTTACTGACCTGACCTGACCAAACCAACCTATCCTGGTTTCATAACCTAATTTAACGTTCAAGTATACACCAATCTGACTTAACCTAACGTAATCTATCCTACCGTAGAACAATTTAAACAATCCTACTCTAAAATGACTGAAGCTAACCTACGTACGAGTATAACATGCAGAAAAAATGCATTGTTTTGTTCTCTCGGTAAACATCAAATATATAATCCTTCAACATTAGCTATTTTCATTTGTTCGATAAATATCCTCTAATGAAAGTGTCGATAAAAGATTTAAAAAATTCACTCTTTCACATCTTTACTGCGAACAAGTGATAAAATTCCATAAGAAATCCCTAAAAATAAACTCGAAACAGAAATGATTTATAAATTAAATGATGAAATTCGATTTGGGAGTATTATTCGCAATTTACCAAATATTAATTTATCACTGTTCAAATTTGGAATCATTTTCATATCGGAAGAATTGTAAAATTTTATTTATCTATCTATTTTATTATTATTATTAGTTTAAACTGAACTTCCTCGTTTTCATAAAATTAAAAAATAAATTTTCGATACGAATCGTAAATTGTAAATTAAACATTACATACTTTAGCTCAAATATATATACACACAGGGTGTCCCATAAGTCCGGCATCATAGGAGAAATTCATATTTTTCTATTTCTACAAACCATAATTCATATTTTTCTCTTTCTTCAGGCCATAATGTCTGTGAGCAAGGAAGAACGAATCCAGATAATTCTACTCATAGGAAATCGGAGTCAAAGAGAGGCCGCTGCTGAATTTAACAGACTGCATCCAGACCGCGAGCCAATAACACAGAGTTGTGTTAGCAGACTTGTTGCAAAGTTTAAGGAAACAGGATCCATAGAAGATAAACAACGCAGTGGACCTTCAAGGAGGTCCACTGACGATGATACAGCGACTGCTATCCTGGCTCATTTTAACAGAAGTCCCAATAAGTCTCTTCGGCGATTGTCCGCCGAGACAGGAGTGTCGAAAAGTAGCATCCATCGCATTCTTCAGGCTCACAAATGGCATCCATATAAACTTCAGATCCTACAGAAATTAAGCGATGATGATGATCCCGACAGGCGGATGGAATTTTGTGAATGGGCTACGGAACAATATGCTCGGGATGCCAATTTCCCGTCCACCATTCTCTTCAGTGACGAGGCTGTTTTTTATGGAAATGGTGAGGTAAATCGACAGAACACCCGCTACTGGTCTCAAAACAACCCTCACTGGTATACCTCTTCAAAGGACCAAGGTGCATCTCGGGTGATGGTATGGTGTGGCATTTGGAAGGATTGCATCATAGGCCCCCTCTTTTTCGATGAACATGTCACTGGAGGCACCTACCTACGTATGCTCAAGGAAGAAGCATTTCCCAGTGTCTTGAACGAAGAAGGAAATTTCCCAACATGGTTCCAGCAAGACGGCGCTCCTGCACATTACAGCACCCAAGTAAGGAATACCTGTACCAACAATTCCCTGGTCAGTGGGTAGGACGTCGAGGGCCTGTGGAATGGCCAGCTGGAAGCCCGGATCTCACGCCACTAGATCTTTATCTCTGGGGCCACTTGAAAGCGCTGATATACGCAGAGAAAATTAGGAGTGTTGAACATTTGCGGCAGCGCATTATTGGGGCATGTAACACCATTACTCCTGACATCATTCACCGTGTGCTTGCTGACTGGGTATCACGTCTGAATTTGTGTATTGAAAACAATGGTGGACATATTGAGCACGTTCTGTAAATAAAAGCCTTTGTTTTGCCTTTTTTTATTATTTTTCCTATGATGCCGGACTTACGGGACACCCTGTGTATATATATATATATATATATATATATATTGAATAAAACCACGAAGGAAAGGAAACAGAGAATGGTGCTCAAGCGCTTTCGTCTAATGACATCCTCAGGAACACTGAAGTACATAAAGAGTTACAGCCTATATATAGGTTACAGAAAAAAAAAATATATATATAATATATATATATAATAAACGGAAAAATAAAAATTTAAACAAAAATTAAAGGATTGTGGGAGGAGCATACAAATTTGTAAGGAAAAACTATCGATTTTTAGCACAAGATCAAATGAATTGTTTCCAACCAATGTTATAAAAAAAAAAAAAAAAAAAATTATACTGGAAATCTGCCCGGGTTTTAGCACTCTACCCTTCTTGTTTAAGGTTCGATGTATATAAAAATAAATTGAAAAATAAAAGTTATTAGAGTAGCATACAAGTTTACCAAAGATTTAGCGTTCTACCCTTCTTATCTAAATCTGTTCTGAAGGAATTCAACTCGATCCTGTTGTTTTGAATTCCTTCAGAACAGATTTAGATAAGAAGGGTAGAACGCTAAATCTTTGGTAAACTTGTATGCTACTCTAATAACTTTTATTTTTCAATTTATTTTTATATACATCGAACCTTAAACAAGAAGGGTAGAGTGCTAAAACCCGGGCAGATTTCCAGTATAAATTTTTTTTTTTAATTTTTTTTTTATTTTTATAACATTGGTTGGAAACAATTCATTTGATCTTGTGATAAAAATCGGTAGTTTTTTTTATAACATTGGTTGGAAACAATTCATTTGATCTTGTGCTAAAAATCGATAGTTTTTCCTTACAAATTTGTATGCTCCTCCCACAATCCTTTCATTTTTTTTTTTAAATTTAAATTTTTTTTTTCGTTTATTGTATATATATATATATATATATATATATATTTTCTGTAACCTATATATAGGCTGTAACTCTTTATGTACTTCAGTGTTCCTGAGGATGTCATTAGACGAAAGCGCTTGAGCACCATTCTGTGTTTCCTTTCCTTCGTGGTTTTATTC
Source organism: Bathynomus jamesi (assembly GCA_023014485.1). Lineage (NCBI taxonomy): Eukaryota > Metazoa > Arthropoda > Malacostraca > Isopoda > Cirolanidae > Bathynomus > Bathynomus jamesi. The sequence goes on along the minus strand of JAJOZX010002640.1, from coordinate 96,414 downwards.
ATCATAAATATTTTTCACGTGTTACTTTCGTGAAATAATTTTCATATATATATATATATATATATATATATAGTGGCGCTTATAAGTATTCGTAAAGAGAAATATTTCAGTTATATTCGTCCTCATCTTTTGTACCATGCATAGGATAGTTATGAAAAGTTTACCGTTCATTTGAAAAAATTTAGCAAATAAAAAATTAGCTTAACTCCAACATATAATGTAAAACATCAAAGAATTTGAGGAAAATAAAAAAAAGAAGTTAAAATGCAAATATTTTCGTACATTTATTTGCAACATTATTTAATACTTTGTGTGTCCACCCTAGGCTTGAAGAATTTAAAATTTTTATCAGTAGTTGGTTGTTTATTGACTACAGACTGTTGGCAATTCTGAATTGTAGAATTTTCTCTGTGAATATTCATGGAAGACGGATGACTGTGCAAGCCATCAATAAGCAATGAGTCGTCGTCGTAAAGTGATGGCTACAGATCTTAAGGGATCTGTTACTGCTGCACACTAGTCTGGAAAGAGTTTTAGGAAGACAGGAGAACTTCGAATTCCATTTACGACGGCTGCTGCAGTTATAAAAAAATGGAAAGGCTTTGCAACAATCAAAACTCAACCAAGGTGTGGGCGACCTTGCAAGGTTTCAGAACGTATAGCTAAACGGATTGAAAGAATTGCTACTGCGAATCCACGACTGACTGCGGGTCATTTGCCGTATATTGAGACTGTCTGAGATCGATGTTCATCCCTCTACTGTACGTCGTGCATTGAGAAAGAATGGTGTGCATGGAAAAATTGCACGAAGAAAATCTCTGCTACGAAAAGCGCACAAAGAAGCTCGTTTAAAGTACGTCAAGGATCATCAAAATGATGGCTTTGCATTCTGGAAGAACATTCTCTGGGCACAGGAGACCAAAATTGAATTATTCGGGATCAACGAGCAACGGTATGATAAAATCAAATATTGCATTCGAGGAGAAAAACATCCTTCCTACGGTTAAACATGGTGGTGGTAGTTTTCTCCTTTGGGGATGCTTTAGTGCTTCTGGTCCAGGAAAGCTTGTTGTCATCAATGGAATCTTGAATTCGAAGAAATATCTGGAAAATTTAGAAGAAAAATGTATTGTCTTCAGTTCGGGAGTTGCGAATGGGTTGCAATTGGTTATTGCAACAAGATAATGATCCAAAACATATAAGTAAGAGCACCATGAAATGGATCCAACAAAAGAATTTCAACCTTCTCGAATGGCCCAGTCAAAACCCAGCTCTCAATTTAATTGAGAACTTATGGTTTGATTTCAAAAAAGCTGTTCGCAAGAGAAATCCTTCGAATTTGAATGAATTGCAACAATTTTCTTCAGAAGAATGGGCTAAATTTTGTACTGAGAGATGTCGAAACCTTGCAGAAAATACCCAAAACGAATCATTGAAGTTATTCAAGCAAAAGGTGGACACACAAGGTATTAAATAATTTTGTCAGTAAATGTACGAAAGCTTTTTGCATTTTAACTATTTTATTTTTCCTCAAATTCTTTGATGAAGTTACCAACGATAGCACAGTGACATCCTTTGCTGTCGACACAAAAATTAGTAGGAAAATAAGAAACCCAGAGGATATATAACTTCTACAAACAGACACGAACAGAATTTGCAGTTGGTCAGAAGGCAACAGTCTGAAATTTAACACAGAAATATCACCTGTTAAGATACGGAAGAAGTGAGGAACTAAAATCCATGTAATATTATGCCCCAAATAGGCAGGAAATTCAGAGAAACTCTGAAGCAAAGAATTTGCAAGGTATATTGACAAACTTGAAACAAAATAAGATAGCAGTAAACGAAGCAAAAAGAATAAATGGACAGGTATTAAGAACCTTCAAGAGAAGGGACAGGAATATAATGATTCCTCTGCTAAAAGCACTGATCACACCGAAGCTGGAGTATTGCTCAATCTTAACACCCCCATAAAAAAAGACGTTAGTGAACGAGAAGGGATTCAGAGAAACTTCACAGCCAAGATTAGTGAATGGCAAAGAACTAAATTCCTGGGAAAGATTATGTAAACTAAATTTATACTCACTGGAATGAAGAGAGATGTATTCCATTATTTACACATGAAAAATAGCAGAGAAACTAGTCTCGAATCTCAATTTGAATCCTGTAACCATTCCAACGCCTGTGAAAAATAGGAAAGGAAGATCGGCAGATGATTCTCGAGAACCCAAAATCCGAAATTGCTAAAATCACCCCAGGTAGTACTGCTGGTCGATGAACTGTTGGTACATGAGTGATACAGTTGAAATCAACCATGCACCAGCAGTGCATCGACCGACTGTGCTAACTTGAACCGTGTTGAAATGTGGAACTGTACAGGATTCCTGAAATGCTCCATTCTCAATACTCATGCGCGTCAATTCCATGATGAGTGATTAAACCGACACTCGCCAGAAAAAAGAACAAGTTATAGGGCTCTACATATATGCAGAAGCGGATAAAGTACTTTCATTTGTTACTTAAGTTAAAGTATAAGTAATCTTTAAAAAATGTACTCAAGTTAAAGTAAAAGTACACGTTATCAAAAGTACTTAAGTTGAAGTACAAAAGTAAGTGCTTTATGATGTAGTTAAGTACTGAAAAGTAAGAAGTACTTTCCAAAAATTAAGTAATATACACTACAAATATATAATAATATAAAATAAACATCATTGTAGGAAACAGACTTCATTAGGATACAGAATTAGGATTATTATAAGTAGGAATTATTATATTAAGAACTATAATTTATTATCTAATAACTTATTATAACAAGTATGCATTGTGTACAAAATTTCTTAGTTTTAACAACAGCTGATTTTCAAAGTTTTTGCAATCTATCCTGGTTCTTTTTGGACTAAAAATTAGTCCAGCAACGCTGAACAGTCAGTTGTTCACAGGCGGCAGATGCAGGAAGTGACGTATTTAGCCGTATGGATATGTCCATAAGTGATGGAAATGACTTCAGCATATCCATACGGCTGTTAATTGTATTTGCCAAATATAAATCAACCTCCCTTTTTTCTACATACACTGAGCGGCAGAAAAATTGGTCCACTTGGAATATCGCGAAAAGCAAAATAGTGGGCAAGCTTCTGTTTATAAAAGTTTTAAAGTTCGAAAATATAGTCTATGAGGCAACCAAATAACGAGACAAAACAATGTCAGCTGCGAACACAATAGCTGTAACGAATTTTCGACTTCTTTTAAGAATTCAACCGTCTGACATTCAGTTGCTCTTAGACTGCTAGTACCACTTTTTTCTTCCATTAGTGGGAGTAGGCACTTGCGTTTAGAAACAGATAGACTTCTAATTCTTTTGGATTTCAGAATTAGACATTTACAATGGATTTGAGTGCCGTGAACGTGGCAAGAGTCTTCGCCCTAATTAAAGATGGTCGGAGCCAGCGTTATATCGCCGATGCGATAGGAATTCCAAGAACAACGGTTCGACGTGTCTACCAACGTTATGGAGACAGGAGAGTACACCCGAAGACCAGGCTCTGGAAGATCGCACTGCACATCTGCCCGTGACGATCGTTTCATTGACTTGAGTGTTTTGCGAGATCATCGCTTGACTGCCACAAACGTCCACAATGAGCTGGAAAGGTCTCGAGATGTCAGTGTATCGGAGCGAACCGTTAGAAGGAGACTTATGGAAAGTGGCTTACATGCTAGACGTCCAGCAATGGGCACGGAATTGCTCCCACACCACCGCAATGCTCCTCTTGCTTTCGCTGATATCGACACTGGCGTCGTCAGTAGGATCGCCCAATTCGCTGATGACACTAAGCTTGGGGCCAATGTTGGGACGCCCGAAGCGATCAAGCAACTGCGTGCAGACCTACGTAGAATAGGAGAGTGGTCCGAAAATGGCAAATGCCGTTTAACTTGGATAAATGCAATGTCATGCACATTGGCTACGCCAATCCCAAGTCGGACTACTCCATGTTGGGGAGTAATATCGAGGCCACTGATTTGGAAAAGGACTTGGGTGTGCTAATTAGCAGCGACCTTAAGTTTACCAAACAGTGCGTAGAGGTTGAAAAGAAAGCTCAGTTGTTGGGTTATATCAGGAGGCAATTTCGATTTCGGAACAAGGAGATTGTGCTCTCTCTGTACAATTCCTTGGTTCGACCGCACCTGGAGTATGCTGTGCAGTTCTGGTCGCCCACCCTCAGGAAAGATATTGAGAGGCTGGAGAGAGTCCAGGCGAGGGCCACAAAGTTAATCCCTTCCGTTAGGCATATAGGCTACAATCAACGCTTAAGCGCCCTGAATTTGTTTTCGCTGGAAACTCGGAGGCTGCGCGGTCAACTCATCGAGGTTTTCAAGCTCTTACGTGGGTTAAACGATGTCGATTTTAGAAGCATGTTTAGTTTAAATGATAACTCAACTCGCAACAATGGTTGGAAGTTGGATTTGAAACGGTTTAGTACTAGTGTGTGTGGGAATTACTTTACCTATAAAATCTGTGACACGTGGAACAGGCTACCTTCAGAAGTTGTGAACAGTTACTCTGTGGATCAGTTCAAGAAAAAGTTAGACCGAATCTTGCACACTATTTGAGGGTGTATGAATTTTTCCGTGGCACCTGTTGCCATTGGTACCTCCTCGGTATGGGCCGCAAGGCCTTTTGAGGTACTTCTTTTCCTTGTATCTCTCTCTCTCTCTCTCTCTCTACATATATATATATATATATTTTTTTTTTTTTCAGATTTACCGCCGATTCGTACCTAAAGAGGCGGTACATATCTCGGCGAGGCAGTGAGTGGGTGATGTTACTGTGCTGTGGGTGGTAGACTAGTGGAATGAGTAAGGGTCAGTCGATGGATAGTGGGTAGGAGGGGTACGGTTTCAGATGCGATGGAGCAGATGGGAGTGAGTAAGGAAGAGGAGAACCGCTTCCGCTGAAAAGTGGGGCCGTCGGCGAGTATGGATCGTAGGCAGTTGGGTATGGGGTTTTCGGCTGAGAGAGGGAAACACCTGCGACGGAGAGCGGACAACTTTGAGCATTCCACCAGGAGGTGTAAGACAGTGATAGGGGTATGGCAGGTAGGGCAAAGCGGGGCTGGCGATTTCGCCATAAGGTGTCCGTGGGTGATGCGGGTGTGACCTATGCGGAGACGGGCTAGAATTACTTCTTTATGGCGAGACCGGTGGAATGAAGAGGCCCAGTATCCTATTTGCGGTTTGATCGTGTGGAGTTTATTTTGTGTGGCCTGGTCCCATTCCCGCTGCCATATGGAGCGGAAGTGGGAGCGGAAAGCCGGGAAGAAGTCGGAGAAGGGGAGGGGTCGGGAGGAGGCCGGCAGTGAGCAGGCCGTCTTTGCTGTGCGGTCCGCGCCTCGTTACCCTGGATGCCGACATGAGCCGGGACCCAGCAGAATGCGATTGTCTTGTGTTGGAAGGTCGTTAAAAAGTGGAAGGTTTGCTGGATGGTACAGACGAGCGGGTGATGGGAGTTAAATCTTTCTAGGGAGAGAAGTGCACTTTGGGAATCCGAATAAATGACGAAAGAGCTGGCAGAGTGGGTGCGCACAATATCGAGGGCCTCCGTAATGGCGAAAAGTTCCGCCGAAAAAACGGAGGCCTCGCGGGGCAGGCCGACGCCCCGGGAGAGCGGCTGGGACAGAATCACCGCTGAGGAGGCCACACCAGCTTCCGAGCGGGAACCATCCGTGTAAATGGCAATTGCGTCCGGGTGTTGGGTTGCGTGTTCGCGGAAGAGTGACCTGTATATCATGGCGCTCGTGGTAGTCTTCGGTAGGGAACACAGATCTTTGCAAAACTTGATAGGGGTTAGGATCCAGGGGGGGTAGATGCTGAATGAAATGGGGATAACTGAGGGGGCGGGCATGTTGAAAAAATCAAGGAAAGAGCGGACCGCTTCAGTGAAGTGCCAGCTCCGTCCCTGAGGTGGTAGTTCTGAAACCGCCGTGCCCAGAAGCGAAGAAGGTAGCCTCTGTGCACGGAGGTATGTCCTCATGAGGAGTAGACCCCGTCGGAGGGCGAGAGGGAGATGATCGCATTCCACATGGAGGCTGGAGGCTGGGGAGGAGCGGAAAGCACCGGTGGCGAGGCGGAGGCCTCTATTAAGTACCGGGTCTACCGTCCAGGATACGGAGGCGGGCGTTGGAGGCTGAACCGTAAACTGCGCTACCACAGTCCAGCTTCGACTGTACTATGGAAGTATAAAGGCGAAGAAGAGAGCGTCGATCTGCACCCCATGTGGTGTGAGAGAGGTGATCCAGGAGAGCGAGGGGGCGTCGAAGGGATTGCTTTAGGTGCTTGAGATGGGGAACCCAATTGAGCCGTCGGTCTAGGGTCATGCCCAGAAAACGCGTGGAGGGTACCACCTCAAGATGACTGCCGTATAATGTGACAGAGGGTAGAGGAAGGGTTGTGGGTCTTCTACTGAAGACCATACGCTTGGACTTAGGGATGGAGAGGCGGAAACCCACCGACGTCGCCCACCTTTCCACCCGGTAGATGGCGAGCTGCATTTGCCGTTGAATGACAGAGGGTTCTCGCCCTGCGAAGTAGATTGCAAGGTCATCCGCGTAAATGGAAGAGCGGATGGTGGGTGGAAGGCATTGTGAGACCGTGTTCATCACGACGGAGAAGCAGAGAACACTGAGGATGCTTCCCTGTGGGACCCCGTCCTCCTGCACAAAGGTGTCAGAGAGGACTGAGCCCACCCGGACTTTAAAGGTCGAGAAGAAAGGAAGCCCTTGATGAAGGTTGGCATGGCTCCGACGAGGCTCAGATGTCGGAGCTGACCGAGGATCATTGCTCGACGGGTGGTGTCATAGGCCTTCTGGATGTCAAAAAAAATTGACAGTACGAACTGTCTATTGTCGAATGCATCCTGTATGTCTCGGCTGAGAAGCAAGAGGGGATCAGTGGTGGAGCGGAATTGTCTGAAGCCGGACTGGGTAGACGGGAAGGAATTGGTACGTTCAAGGACGAACGATAATCGCGTAGCGACCATTTTTTCGAGGATCTTGCAGGCACAACACGTCAGGGCGATTGGTCTGTAGTTTGTGGGATCGAGGGAATCTTTGCCGGGTTTGGGGATAGGGATGACGTGGGCCTCCTTCCACCTAGAGGGGAAGGCGCCCTCTATCCATATGCGATTGTATAGGTCTAGCAGGAAAATTCGTAAGGTAGGGTGGATGTGCTGGATTATGCTGTACGGGATACCGTCCGGGCCGGGACAAGGGGATCGTCGAGAGGCCAGTGCCGCTTGTAGTTCACGCATGGTGAACAACCGGTTGTTGTCTAGGAACGGTGAAGAGGAGCTATTGTTAGGGGCGGGTACGAGGGAATTAAATGCGGAGGGAAAAACGGCAGCGAAGGTAGAAGCTAGGTGGTTTGCTACCGATTTGGGCTCGTATAGGAGTCCGTCGTTAGTCCGGAGGACCGGGGGCCGGGAGGGGACATGTCGCCTCTCGACACCCCGTGCCTTCTTCCAGATGGTAGCCGAAGGTGCTTTATTTTCCGGATGCTTTATTTTCCAAAGTGGCACCTCCCCGCCTGTCTGGGGTCTCACGGCGGACCCAGAGTGGCGATAGGGGGTACCAGAAGGACCGGGCAGGTGGGAGGGAGGACGTGCTCTGGAAGGAGATGAACCAGTGTGTTCTCGTGGAGGGGTGGAAAAAATGGTACCAGGAGGCAAGGGCAGATCCATAAGACTCATGGGTACGGCCGAGCTCCTCTCGGCCACATCATGTAGCTGCGCCAGAGCCTCATCCACTGGATCCTCAGGGGAGAGGATGTTGTCCAGATTGGATCTCGTTGTTGGGGGCGGGTCATGTAATTCGACAACTATTGTCAGAGTCTGTGGGGGTAGATTGGTGGGACTTCTGCGGTGGGGTGATATGGTCCTCGTAGACGAAGTGGGAGGTGTGAGGGTCCGAGCCGTCTTCTTAGATCTAGGGGAAGAGGGAGAGGCATGTTGAAAGGCCGGAGGGTCTGGCGACTCCCTCCGGCGTCTCCGCTTCGTCGTCTTGCTCCGGCCGTTAGGTTCGGGTGTGTGCAGAGAGTGCTGGGAGGGTAGGGTTCGAGGCGGATGGGGCCTGGGTGTCCTGGTCCCAGACTCCTGAGGAATCTGTGGCAGGTGAGGTGCGTGAAGAGAAGGGATGGTGGGGGGACAGGAGGTCGTCGGGTCCTGCGAGGACTCCCTTTGGGAGGGATGGGGAGCAGTGGTCGAGGGGAGTTTGAATGGCAGGCCAGGGCGGTGTGCCGAGAGGACAAAGCCGAGGGCAGCGGGGTAAGCTACCCCCGGCCTCACCTCCCGACTCCGCACCCTGTCTCGCGCCTCTCGGAGGCTAAGGAAGTCCGCTACCTGCAGGCCTCGGACCTCCTTCTCGAACCTTAAGAACAGGCATTCGCGAGATGAAGAGGGGTGTGCGCCTTCACAATTGGAGCATTTGGGTGTGTTGGGGCACTTGTCTGGGTGAGCGATTTGTCCGCAGTTGGTGCGGCTGCCGGCAAACTGAACTAATGTGTCCAAACTTGTTGCATTTAAAGCAACGGGTCGGGTCGGGTCTGGGATGTATGGGCGGACAGTAAACTCGCATGACGTGCGGTCTCCCATACCCCATACAATACGGTCGGGAGGGACTAAGGTATTGAAGGTAAGAAGTAGGCGCGAGGTGGGGGAGGGGATGCCTCCCTGTCGGGATGTGAAGCGATGGATCTTAGTGACACCCTGGGGTGCGAGTCATCCGAGAGCTCGTCCACTGTGATCGATAATAGGTGGATGGCGTAAATAGTGCCCTGACTCTGGTTCAGGGGAGGGTGTGGGGAGACGGACACCGAGCAGCCAAGGACCTCAGTGAGGGAGAGTAGGGCTTTCGTTTCTACGTCTGAGCGTGATTTTATGAAGAGGGAGCTATCCCTCTGTGGTCGCACATCATAGCAGCAGGAGTTGCTGCGGGTTCGGATCGCCTGAAACGTCCGTTCAGAGTTGGTCGGAAGGGACCCAGAGGTAGGCTGGATCACTAAGAATTTTTGGATACTTGGAAGGGATAGGGAGGCTGTAGAATCGAAGTGGACTGGGATAGCCAATGGTCGATAGGATGGACGTGAATGCCGTTCCCCGTCCGCCGCGGGGCTCTCTCTGTTGGGAGGGGGGCCGACGGCGGGTAAGGGGAGGTATACGGGGAGAGTAAGAAGCCGGGTTTTGAAGGCAAGTCTTGGGCAGAACCTGACTTGCCCGAAGGCGGCTGAGGTGGGCAGGGGCGAGAACCCTGTTCCAGAGGGTGTATGTCCAAGGGCATGTTCAAGGTACAGGCTGGGGTCAGTAACGGAAGAGGAGAGTGCAAGTGTTCCGCTGCTGGAGGAGGAGCGACCTCCTCAAGACGTGGTCTGCCAGTGATGGAGGACTCGGGGGCCTGGTTGCCCACCACCCGAGTTCTAGGACAAGAAGTAATAGTTTCCATACGTTATTGATTTTGTAGAACACGGACTCGGGGGACGCGAGAAACTGCCTACTGGTGAGAAAGGGAGGCCGAGCGCAAACCGCAGGGGGGGGGAGGTATCTCATCCCCAGAGGACACACCGTCGGTTTAAAAACGTGGCCCCGTGATGCGAAAGTTTGTCCCCAAACAGCGCAAAGACCCCAGCCTCCCAATCCCACCGGCCCGGACACCCAACCATCCAACACAGTGACGCCCTAAGGGCGTCACCTCCGGAGGACAGCACTGGAGACCCGTACTGGGTGCCAAATACTTTAGTGGCACTTAGCCCGTCTCCCCAGTAGCCTATCCAGCATGGACCCTTCCGGGGGCTAATCCCCCGCCGACGTAGCCAACTGGGTCAACACGGGAGCCCGCCCACCACGACAAGGTGGACACAGTTGCGAGAGCCTCTCATGTATATAAATAGCACAGCCATCTTTACGTCTCGCTGTTCTATCTGCTCTTAGTAAGTTGAATCCATCGATATGCAATTCTTTCTTATTGATACATTGTTCGCAGTTATTGCAGTTTCCTTGGCAGCCTTTAAGATGTGTTTATGTGAGGCATGCGATGTCCGCCCTTGTTTCGTCCATAAAACCTTTCAGGTACGAAACTTTGTTTACTGAATTGTTCGGTTTTATCCCTTGACTCTTTGCCAGGACAATGTTTATGTTCTTTATTTTGCATTGCCCCTTGTGCGTTTTAAGTTCGTTGTCTTCCGAGACGGATCCGTTCCCGCCTACCTGTTCTGGTAGCTTCTTGCCATGTAGCGGTCCGGCTCGAGGGTTCCCAGCTGTTTCAACTGCATGTGCTGTATAAGACTTAGGAGCTGTATTGTATCTGAGATGTTGAAAAAATTTTGTGTGCTATGTGTGTTTTGTTTGCTATTTGAGTACATTTTTTTTTCTCACATTCCTTCTGTTGTCATTTGAAACTTGTCCTTTGAACTTGTTGGGAGATGATGGTAGTAGCATTTTCTCCCGTACTGGCAGGTTCCATATGTCGCGTAGGTCTTGCAAATGTCAGGATGGTAGAATTTGCATTTTCCACCAAATTTGCAGTAACCATTATTGTAGAAGTAGTTGCACACAGGAGGGTGTTCGTAAATACATTCTCCTCCCTTATCTGCATATTCCTTTCACATGGTATTTACATATATTTTCTTCCCCATTTTTACTTGGGGCCTTTGTTTTTGGTGGTTTCAGTATGGTTTCTCTATTGTCTACTTGTTTTTCCTATTGCTGCTAATGCCCTCTGTTTGAAAACTTTGGATTTGGTTTTGTGCCTCTGTTTCCTCTGTTGGTGCTTCTTTTATTTCTATTATTTCTGCTTTTGCTGTTTTCCTTTCCTGTTCGTTTTTCGCAGTTTCTTCTCGTACTATCTTCGTTCCTTCTATTTCTTTTCTCAGTTCACTATTCATAAGCTCCTCTTTTGCCTTTTCCTCATTGTCTCGTTCTGCTTTAAAAATCGTAAACGAGTTTATTTCGATTATGCAGCTTTTGCAGAAGAACTTGATTCCGTTCACTTGTTTAGCGCCCGTTATAAGAGAGATTTCTTCGTCGCTCCATTTCAGGCATTGAAATTCAACTAAGGTCTGGCAAAGATCGCAGCGAATCGTTTGATTCATCTGTTTCTTTTTTACAATATCCACAGGGTTGTACGAATTGATTTACCATTGCCATGTTTCTAATGGTATTTAAATGATTGTGCTCGAAATATTAACGCAAAATAGTAATTTATTAAGTGAGGTATTTGACTCGACTTTAGAAATGAGGGAAGGAAAGTTTTTCCGTTATTCCGTCGGGTGGGGGATGGGGGATGTGGCACGCTGTAGGTTCTCACTGATTGGTGCCCTGGAGTGTACCGCGGGGCGATAACTGAGGGATATTGCCTTTCGATGGGCATTTA
>JAJOZX010002640.1:25000-82500 GCA_023014485.1 Bathynomus jamesi | reverse complement strand
TCCTTGTTGTAGGTATAAGAATAAATGCAAGGATAGCTAGAATGGCTCTTGAATGCCACCTCGCATTGCTGATGTTTGGAATTTTCTGAAAGTTAATCAAAGGAAAATTCCCTTCTTCTTCAAAGAATCTAAACACCCGTGTTAGATGGTAAAAACTTAATATCATCTCTCCATCCTGATTTCTCGAGGACCTCTTCTGTTCCATTAACAAACTGTGCCTTTAGTTCCTCATAATTCTTCACCAGTTGGGATACAAATGGATATTCGGTGTTTGGAGAACTGGTGTTAGCACCAAGATCTTCGTCCATTACCAAACGGAGAATCCTGTCCAGAATGTAATGCTGACAACTGATAAATTGTGGTTTGCAGATATCCTTCTCTGAGAACATTCGTTGCAATTTGACAACAACTCCACTCTTTTTCCCAGTGTTAACACTTGTATCAGCAACGATCATCTTTATTGCATTCCATAAGGTGTATTCATCAATAACTTTTGCAATTCCTTCAGCAATAGTTTCAGCCTTGCCATCTTTCAGACGCAATGCATTCAATTTTACTTCGGTTCTTTCATTTTTAAGTACCACTACTTGATACTCATTTTCCTCAATGCGCTTTCCATCAAAATGTAAAGACCACTCTTCCATCTGTAAATTTTCAATCATTTCCTCCTTCAATTTAGCAGCCTCTTTGTATGCTGACTTGTAAATTGCTGCTTGACTTGGTGTTGGAATGTCAATACCATCAAGTGACAACTGTTTGCATATTTTAGCGGCTTTACTTGTTAATACTCCTGTGGATGTCACAAAGTTGGTTGCAACTTTACTTTTGTTATGTCTTCTGGTTGGTGGAGTAATACTCTCATCTTCATCTTCATGCTCGCTCTCTTCAGATTCAGTACCACAACCACCAGATACATGATTGTAAGATGTTGATGCTGATTCAGCAGGCAATTTTCGTCTCTTTGAAGGGTGAATCGTTTCTTCACTTGCAACTTGACCTGTAGAGTACCCCACTTCTCCTTTGCTTTCCACTTGAAGGTGGTACAGTCGTTTGTCTTCCGAGGATAACCATTGGCCATTTACTTTAGTGATATCAAAAAGTTCATTCAGGGCATCATATTTTCCCCTCCTGACACATTCATCATAAGTCTTCATCACCTTGTCAAGCTTTGATCGTATTACTTGATCTGACACATGCGGAAAATTCAATTTATTCTTCCATAATTTTGTAACTTCTTTGGAAATTTCCACTATTCGCTCCTTTCTTCCTTTGATTTCTGTTCCAAGAAACTGGTACCGTCCAATGATTTGGATTTGGAGTGGCATTCTGCATTTTTCTTCTAGTGAAGATTCTTCTAAAGGCACACTTCCTCATCTTCTATGTGACTGCTGGAATCTCACCAGATTATTGGTCCAGATATCCTTGTTCTTCTGTATGGTAGTATCACTTTTCTTGTGTGACATTATATTGCTTCTGAAACAGATATAAAAAGGTATTAAGTTGATTTGTTTGTTTGTTTTATATATATAATATTAATATAATATTAATATAATATATAGAAATAATATAATAATTAGAGGCGGATTTTTAGGTGAAAAAATATGACCAAATATTTATTTTTTAGGTGATAAAATTTTGGAAAATATTTTTAGAACATCCATAGAACGTCTCACGAAAATATTTATCACCAAATATTTGGGCTCTATATATTTTTGGAGTTTGACTCCCCTCTACAAAACATTCTGGATACGCTTTTGTTTACGTGTTAAAATGGAAGAAAAATTCAACAAATTATTATGGTTAATAAATTTAAAAAATGTTCTGGAATGTTCAAAAGTGCAGAAGCGAATTCCACATTTCGCTACGTTTTTTAATTAAGCGAACATATTACAAATAATAAAAGCTTACCTGAAGTTGAGTTGAACTGAACAGTTGAGTAACTATTGCGCAATACTGGACACAAGTGATTCGGTTGATTTCATTTCGTGCTTTTATACAATTTGCGAGTGCATGAAGAACAATGTCGTGTGTTCTAAAATTTTCTTGTATGGGTGGATTGATATTAGTCATCGAATTTGAGCACCGGAAGTGATTTTTCGGGCGATCTCACGATATATTAGCGTACTGAAAAATTCGAAAATATTTTTTAGGTTAAAACCTAAAAGTCCGCCCTCTAATAATAATATATTTATATACTTATGAGTAGTAACGTAAATATATGGTTATGGTGATCCACACTTTTGATTTGGGGGTGACCTTTTTTAAAAACTGAGCGGAATTAGGGTCTTTTTCATTGTTTTTAAGCAAATGTTCATCGATTTATGATACAGATCTTTTATTTGAAAAAAAGTCTAAAAGTTATAACCCTAATATATATATGATTATAAAATAATAACTTCATATAAATAAAGGTTTTATAAATGAGTAAAAGGTTATATTGAGTACTTACACTTCAATTTTGGTTAGGGAGGGTAGAAGATATTCTCGCATAATTAAAATTGACCAATTAGCTTACAGAAACTATAGGCCTAGCCAACGATTTACTTAATTTTATTATTTTAGTTTTTATTATTATAGTTTATATATATACAGTATATATATATATATATATATATATATATATATATATATATATATATATATATATATATATGTGTGTGTGTGTGTGTGTGTATATATATATATAATGTAAAGAACGACGCTTGTGTAGAAGAGCCTCCGCACAAGATGAGGAGAAAGAACGAACAAATGAAAAATGAGGCACCTCCCTGGAATCGAACTTTGGATCATCCAATTGCCGGTTGTTAATAAAGACCTGCAATAAAGACGTTAATAAAGATTTATGTCATCAAAAAACCTGAATGTAGAGTAAGTCTCGTATAAATGGAATATTCTTCAATATAGGTCAAAAAGTGAAAAATTGTGCCAGGGGTAGGAGGCTTTAAACAACGAAAATAACTTATGAGGGGGTTCCTGTGTTCCATTCAAACCCTGCACAATATGTACCTTTTCAATATAAAATTTCGACCTGGCCTAAAATATATATATATATCGGCTATTGATTGATGGCGTGGAAAACGCAGTTTAATAATAAACAGGAACACCAGAGAAAAAATAAACATCCTTCAAGGTTTAATAGTACCAACGTTTCGGAATGCACTAATTCCATCTTCAGGGCTAAAACAATAAAATGCCAAATCACATACAAAATACAAATTGCTTAGTAACAATTTAAAATAAAGTTAAAAATTCTAAAAAGTAGCTAAGAAAATGTAAAACATTGAAACTAAAAGGTAAATAAATGTGAAGTTAAAAGGTTACAATTATAAAAAGTAGCTAAGAAAAATATAAAAGCATTAAAACTGAAAGGTAAATAAAATAAAATAAATTAGTACCTTAACCAAAGCATAGCAGATCTACCGATGATTCGTCAGAATTTAAGTCTGGTTTTAGTTTATAAATAAACAAAGATTCCATAATTTTTAGCTTAAGGTCAGAGCTTCCGGCAGTAAGTACGGCGAAATTAGACTGTGAAATTGGGTGGTTATTGTTGTGCGAGTGATTACGTATGAGAGAATTAGGTGGTTTGCCAAGAGGTAAATTTGTACGGACCGATTTACCGAGATGTTCGTAAATACGGGATTTTAAATGTCTTTTAGTTTTACCTATATATGACCCCATACAGTGGTCACACTTGTATTGGTAAACTATGGGTGACTTAAGAAGTGTAGGAATAACATCCTTGTATTCAAATAAATGGTAAATCGATTTAGACGGGGTGAATATAATTTTTATACATAGTTGTGGGTAGAATTCCTTAAGCAATTTTAAAAGTTTGTTTCTAATGTTAAAACTTGAGGTTCCCATATAAGGCAAAGTGAAATACAGGATATCTTTGGGGACTGTAATTAAGTCTCTAGTTGTAGGGTTTATTAGTCTATTTAAGGTTCTGCCTATTGTAGTCTCCACCAGTCTAGAAGGGAAATTATTCTTGGTAAGGAGTTTTCGGATGAAATCTAGTTCATCGTGTAGTTTAAAGTAATCTGAACAGATATTGAAAGCTCTACTGGTCAGAGTCGAAATTAAATTTCGTTTGAAACCTAAAGGGATAAAGGAAGAAAAGTTCGTAGTAAGATTGGTGAATGTCGGCTTTCGGTAAACGGAAGTTTCAAAAGAGGAATTAGTTTTTATTATCTTAATGTCCAAAAAGGACAGAGAGCTATTAGATTCAACTTCTGAAGTAAATTCAATATTAGGGTGGTTAGAATTAAGGTAAGCACGAAACAAAGGGATATGGTCTGGTGATTTGAACAGGAGAAAAGTGTCATCAATATATCTTCTATAAAAAACCGGTTTGAAGTTGGAAGGACACTCATTCAGCCATTTGACTTCATGATGGCTAAGAAACGCGTTAGCTAAGGTGGGACCATATTGATGACACTTTTCTCCTGTTCAAATCACCAGACCATATCCCTTTGTTTCGTAATTACCTTAATTCTAACCACCCTAATATTGAATTTACTGTATTTCACTTTGCCTTATATGGGAACCTCAAGTTTTAACATTAGAAACAAACTTTTAAAATTGCTCAAGGAATTCTACCCACAACTATATATAAAAATTATATTCACCCCGTCTAAATCGATTTACCATTTATTTAAATACAAGGATGTTATTCCTACACTTCTTAAGTCATCCATAGTTTACCAATACAAGTGTGACCACTGTATGGGGTCATATATAGGTAAAACTAAAAGACATTTAAAATCCTGTATTTACGAACATCTCGGTAAATCGGTCCGTACAAATTTACATCTTGGCAAACCACCTAATTCTCTCATACGTAATCACTCGCACAACAATAAGCACCCAATTTCCCAGTCTAATTTTGCCGTACTTGCTGCCGGAAGCTCTGACTTTAAGCTCAAAATTATGGAATCTTTGTTTATTTATAAACTAAAACCAGACCTAAATTCTGACGAGTCATCGGTAGATCTGCTATGTTTTGGTTAAGGTACTAGTTTATTTTATTTACCTTTCCGTTTTAATGCTCTTATATTTTTCCTAGCTACTTTTTATAATTGTAACTTTTTAACTTCACATTTATTTACCTTTTAGTTTTAATGTTTTACATTTTCTTAGCTACTTTTTATAATTTTTAACGTTATTTTAAATTGTTACTAAGCAATTTGTATTTTGTATGTGATTTGGCATTTTATTGTTTTAGCCCTGAAGATGGGATTAGTGCATTCAGAAACGTTGGTACTATTAAACCTTGAAGGATGTTTATTTTTTCTCTGGTGTTCATGTTTATTATATACATATATACAGTATATATCCATATGGGATGAATTTCACAATTAAACACGTGAAATGAATAAATGCTGCAATCCACAAGGAATCGTTTTTTTTTCCTTGTGGTTTGCAGCAGCATATATATATATATATATATATATATAATATATATATATATATATATATATATTACTTGCAGTAACCATTATTGTAGAAGTAGTTGCACACAGGAGGGTGTTCGTAAATACATTGTCCTCCCTTATCTCTCCCTTAATCTACGGAGAGAAGATAAAAACACCATTAGTCGACCAATCAGGCCGTCCAAAGCGTGGACCCGTAATATAGGTGTTACGATTGGTGCACAAATTTAACATAGCCCCACCCAGTTACACTAACAACCAATCATCAAACTTACGAACCGCCTATTGGTCTTTTTGCGGGTGGTGCTTACGGATCATGCATATAAAAGTGAGTATTTTCAGCTGGAAGTCACAGTAGTTATTTTCACCAGTAAATAAACATTCTCTCCGTCATGAATCAAGAACTTTACAGTTTACCAGATTTATATCAAGTTGGAGACACTGCAGCGGTGTCTACAATTAATGTTTTTAACGCAGCCGATCGGGACGGCTTATTCCCAACGCAAACAGTTGATGATATTTGCAATGACGCTCCTTACGATTCGACGCAAGGGACTGCCGTAGAAATGTAAGTAATTATATGCCTGTAATTTTATATTTTGTAGCCAATTATTCGTGAACTTATTTATTTAGTGTGCTTGTCATTAGGAGAAAGAACACTGTTCTGGATTATTTCATCATATATACACACATATATTATATAATATATATATATATATATATATATATATATATATATTAGGGTGGTCCTCCCTTATAGAGGCGATATTTTTTTTTGGTAATTTACATGCTCCCACCCAATAAAGTTGTTCCACTTAATAAGAAAATAATTCTGCTTCAATTTGAGCTCGATCGGATAATAATTAGAGGTGGCTGTCGAAGCTTGAACTTACCACAAAACTGCCCGTGAGTCCCCCCCCCCATTACGATGGGTATTACCCGCTCAAGGCGGGGGTTTTCTATTGACCCCCTGAACAATCTCAGTTGGCCCCCAGGGATCCATGGATCACCACTTGGGAACCACTGATATAATGTGTAGTTAAAAGATTTTTATTTTGCATATATATTTTAAATTATAAGCGTTATACATAACAGCGTTATACATAACACTGATGACGTACTATTTTGAATCGTCATGGCTGGCAAGACCACTCACTGTAGCTCACTGTTTAAGATCTTCTTAGTAGGTTCAGGATATTTCTTCCTGTGTTGCTCCACGACTTTCAATAGGTATTGAAGTTGTTCTTCATTCTTAGTGTGTTTTCCACTATAATCCTGGATAAGTGCAATCCCGCGTTCGGCATTGTCGTTCACGACCTTGATGTTTTCAACTTTCCGAAGAGCCTCTTGAAACTCATCATCTGAGTCTCATGTTGACGGGTCTTTTTGCATAAATGCAGTATTGATATTGAGGGCCCGTATAAGGTTGAAAGAGTTTCTCGTGCTCAAGGAATCCAATGTTGGGAGATGATCTTGACGAAGGCTCACACGTTTAGGACATTTTAGGCTGCCTTCTGTCTCATTAATTCCCTTTACAATTAATCTTTTTGTGTCTACTGATACAGAAGCATCAAACAGTGCCAATCCCACCATTTCCTCAGATAGGTACTACAAGTGGCCAGCAAATTTAAATGCTGCAGATTTTGCCCATTTTAAGGATTTCGTTCAAATTTAAAGTTTGACAGCCACCCCTAAATATTATCGGATCTGGTAAAAACTTTGCCAAAATAATTTTTTTATGAAGTGGAACTACTTTATCGGGTGGGAGCAGTAAAAATAAAAAATTCGTTTTTGAGGACCACCCTAATATATATATATATATATATATATATATATATATATATATATATATATAGGGTGAACCAAATGTAGGTGGACAGTAAATGATAACGTTTATTTTGAGAATACATATTTAATTTTTTTGTATACTATAATACAAAATAAAATTTAAATAAATTTAGTTATAATATTTAATATAATATAACACAAACACCATAGTTATAATGAACACCATAGTTATAATATAATATAACACAAACCGTATTCAACCTACTGTCCACCTACTTTTGGTTCACCGTGTATATATATATATAGAGAGAGAGAGAGAGAGAGAGAGAGAGAGAGAGAGAGAGAGAGAGAGGACTGTAGTAATTCATCTCATCACATTTAAAATAAAAATGCTTCATTTAAATAGTAGGTATCCGCAATTATAGATTAGTTTGCAATTAATATTATGCTAAAGTCCTGTTTTGATTCGTTGAATTTTTTTATAGCAATCCTTTGCAAGTTTTAAATAATTTTATAAATTCCATAATAAATGTTATTCGGAATTTTCTCGTAAATGAACTTCTCTGAGCGGTTCGAAGATATCTTCACATTGTAATACTCTTACTATATGCATACTCTGCATATGCTTCAAGCAATTGAGTTTTTATTAAAAAAGATTCAGTATGAACTAATTAATTATTCTTTCTCCTTTAAGTTCCGATGAGGATTTGACTCGTGTTATAAAATCTCTTCGTTTTGAAGAAACGCATGTCGTGGACCTGAATACGGAGGTAGAAGATTTACCAAGCAGTCAACCCAGCGATTGTCACATCATTAACGAAATAATGTAAGTTTTTCTTTTTCTTATGTTTCGATATTTTTTTCCGGGTAAGATGGCACAATGTATTTCCATCACGTTAATGAATGAAAGAAATCATATATTTAGTACAGTAACCACGTTGAGCTACAGAATACACAAACTAACATTATTGGATATATATATACATACACTAACAAAACATCATACTATACAACGAGTGCGCACAATCGGAAAACGGCTTTTTATCTGTCTGCATACCGTTTCGTTGAGTGTGACACGGGTCGAATAATTTTTAAAAATTTATAAATTCCTTACTACGTGATATGCATGAGAAATGAAAAGCAGTACTTCCCACAAGTATTACTGAAATATTCTTGTAGACGGAAGGGATTCCGTACAACTCGGGGATATGCATCTGCTCGAGAAATTTTACATCAGGGTCACTCCAGGGTTGAGTACCGAGTGAATCAAAATAGTACATGCGGTCCCTATTTTTAAAATAGATTGTAAACCAATGAATCCCTTCACTACCAATAACATCTGTGTTCACAATAAGACTACCGCAATCTCTCGTAGTTGGCAATTTCAATGTTTCATTCTTCGCAAACACACCGATAAATTTGGAACGTGTGATTCGTTCACTATTCATTACTCTCTGAAGTGTATTCGCGTCCATTTTAAAAGTCAGTGACAACGCCCCTAAATCAATCTACTTCTATTAGGGCTTGTGACTCAAGGTATACTAGTACACTAATAAGCGCGTCTATCGGCTTGGCGAATTCCAATCTGATGAGATGTTTCCACTCTGTTGTGGACTTAAGTGTGTATTTACACTACCAGATAAGTCAGGTGTGATATCAAACGGATACAGGTTAAATTGATCGATGAACTCTTTCTACGTTACCCCAATCCCGAGCTCATCACAATCACCTGCAATATGCGCCAGATTACTATATGCTCTCGCGCAAAGCGTGAACACCGTCTGATGAATAATCCCTATCCAATGTTCCCCCAACGCAACGCCATTGACGTATAGTTATATTTTTAACGCCGAAATTCTCGAATTTAAAGACATTCTTTTTATATTTTCCATTCACCGAATTGTGTTCCTGCATTCCAATTAATATCCTTTTAGGTAGATTTGCCAGGGCGATGTTTTCTATCTGTTTCGATGCCACCCCTGCTGGCACCGTGTATAGTTTGATCTGTACTCTGTTAATTGGGTATTTTACTGTGGCATGTAGTAAATTTTTCTTAATTTCTATTTATTTAGGCGAACTTAATTTCACTCGCCGTACGCTGAGGTATGTCTCCATAATGTGAATCACAACGGGTTTTGCTCCCTCTTCTTGATCAGCATCCAAATTTAAACAGATCTCAGGATTCGTGCGGGTGAGCTTTATTTTCATGTCCACCCCATTCACAAGCAACTTCTGGAATGTGAAGTCTGTATGCAGCCTAGGGTGGATCACTTTTCACTTTTTTTTTAAATTATAGCTGGTCAAAGTTTTTCCCATGATTTGGTTCAGTGGAAGTACACTGACACCATTTTTACCAAAATCGATCAATATTTAGGGGTCGCGCATCGACCTTGAAAATTTCAATTTTGGAAATTTGGCCAAATTGACAATTTTTTACTGAATAAAGATAAATCATCAAATGACCATATTTTCTGAATCCTCTCAGTGAAAGAAATCCTCTCAGATACTTACCAAGTTGATAGGACAAGTGGTTTAGAAGTTATACTCACCTTGAGATAGCATTAAAATTTAAAATACCGTATTTGTCCCCGTACCTCCATATGCTGTCTGCCATTGTCTGCTTTTTAGGATAAGATAAAACGAATAAGGAAAGATCAAATGTATTTTGTATTAAAACGGTTTACCGATATCACTAAAGGCACTTACTCCGGTGCCCCTAACTAGGTTCAAAAACTGTATGAATCGTGGTTAGAACACACGTCATCTTAAGGCGTGCGCCATGTACTCTCTCTGCTAACTCCCTTTCCCTCTGCGCTACGTCATCTTGGCAAGTGACGACTTCTTGAAGTCACCGAGTTCTTTCCGGCTCTTTTCCACGAGCTGAAGAAGACCCTGCAGCTGTGACTCGTCTTTTGTGACAGTGTTCACGTAATCTTCTATCAGTTTTATCCCTCTCTCTGCCACGTCGTTGGTAACTTTCAGATGCGAGATGACATTCTTCAGATCACAGTAGTTCTTATCTTGATCCCACTTATTCACCGGCAGAGTGAGCCACGTAGACGCGCACACCTGCAGGCCTGTGAACACGAACCACGATGACTCATCGACCAGGTCCGGAAGGCGCGTCGTGTCATCAACCGAAACGTTGTCATACGTGAAGTCCTCGGTCACAGCGAGGCGGCACAGCTTCTTTGCCATCTCGTGCTTCACAGTGTCTTCCACTTTGTCACTGCAGAGGGCGAAAACGACGGTCTGAGGCCTCAGATACCACAAGTGCCGCCTGATCACTGCCAGTGAAGCCTCTGCAATCTCGCGATCCACAGCCCTGTACTGCAGAAGACGCTGGTACAACACAAGGTCATTCAGCGGGGCATCAGCTGCGACAGGAGCCGCCAGCCAGGCAGGTGCGTAGAGGAGTGCAGTAAATAGTACCACTCTCTGAAGTTTCTGTACCAGCTCGTCGTCGAACTCCAGCTGACCGCTGAACATCAGGAGCTTCGTGTAGTAGATGATCTGAAACGAATACGCACTGTGATGTATAAATACCGATACCACTCCATATAAGTTTGTTTAATGGTAAATTATTTATCTTATTTTTTTCTGGTAGGGACTTCAAATGGCTGTTTGCAGAAGGCAATACAATATTTAACTTCTAATTCAAAATACCAACCTTGGCCATCCACCTCGCATGATGGTAGGCTCCTGGGCGCATGAAGTGTGTGCCACGACGTGGCTGGGCCCCGAGTACCAGGAGTGTAATCTCCGCCACTTCTCGGTAGTCTTCTCTGACAAGACCAGAAGCGGTGCCGAGGAACTTGACTGCCTCATCTCGGAGCTCCATCAGCCACGTCACCTCCGCCAAATGCTCGATCTCCAGCTCGCGATAAGTCGAGAGGTCGAGCTTGTCCCACCTGAAAGGGGAGTTATGAAAATATTGCAGGAAAACCACTGAAGTTTCCCTTTTCGACCGCTATTAACATCATTAGTAGAAGGACGCTGATATCTCAATTGCTCTGAAGGCAAAAAATCATTGGAGAAAACAAATGCGCCTTAGACTTGAAATTCACCTTCTCCTCAGATACTGGAACAAAGGTTCAGTTGGTGCTGTGGTTCTTCCAAACGCGGTGATGACCACTGCCCCCACAATGAGCTCCATACCGTGATGGCGGTATGCATGATATGCATGAGAAATGAAAAGCAGTACTTCCCACAAGTATTACTGAAATATTCTTGTAGACGGAAGGGATTCCGTACAACTCGGGGATATGCATCTGCTCGAGAAATTTTACATCAGGGTCACTCCAGGGTTGAGTACCGAGTGAATCAAAATAGTACATGCGGTCCCTATTTTTAAAATAGATTGTAAACCAATGAATCCCTTCACTACCAATAACATCTGTGTTCACAATAAGACTACCGCAATCTCTCGTAGTTGGCAATTTCAATGTTTCATTCTTCGCAAACACACCGATAAATTTGGAACGTGTGATTCGTTCACTATTCATTACTCTCTGAAGTGTATTCGCGTCCATTTTAAAAGTCAGTGACAACGCCCCTAAATCAATCTACTTCTATTAGGGCTTGTGACTCAAGGTATACTAGTACACTAATAAGCGCGTCTATCGGCTTGGCGAATTCCAATCTGATGAGATGTTTCCACTCTGTTGTGGACTTAAGTGTGTATTTACACTACCAGATAAGTCAGGTGTGATATCAAACGGATACAGGTTAAATTGATCGATGAACTCTTTCTACGTTACCCCAATCCCGAGCTCATCACAATCACCTGCAATATGCGCCAGATTACTATATGCTCTCGCGCAAAGCGTGAACACCGTCTGATGAATAATCCCTATCCAATGTTCCCCCAACGCAACGCCATTGACGTATAGTTATATTTTTAACGCCGAAATTCTCGAATTTAAAGACATTCTTTTATATTTTCCATTCACCGAATTGTGTTCCTGCATTCCAATTAATATCCTTTTAGGTAGATTTGCCAGGGCGATGTTTTCTATCTGTTTCGATGCCACCCCTGCTGGCACCGTGTATAGTTTGATCTGTACTCTGTTAATTGGGTATTTTACTGTGGCATGTAGTAAATTTTTCTTAATTTCTATTTATTTAGGCGAACTTAATTTCACTCGCCGTACGCTGAGGTATGTCTCCATAATGTGAATCACAACGGGTTTTGCTCCCTCTTCTTGATCAGCATCCAAATTTAAACAGATCTCAGGATTCGTGCGGGTGAGCTTTATTTTCATGTCCACCCCATTCACAAGCAACTTCTGGAATGTGAAGTCTGTATGCAGCCTAGCGATGAGAATCGCCTGGCGGTGCTCCAATGATCCAAGAGAGTCCTGAAACGTATGTCATACATGCCAATCCATTATCGTCCACTGGAATATATCAATCCACTGTCGTCACTGGAACATGTTAATTCACTTTACGTTTAAAGTAATTGATAAATGGAATAATCTTCCCGCGTCAGTCGTTCATTCTACCAGCGTTAATATGTTTAAGAACTGTCTTGACAGACATTTAAAAAATATTAACGTTGTTTAAAATAAAAAAACAAAGTTAGCAACAGGAGCTCTGGTGGTGGTGCTCGAGGATGAGTCTGTTGACGATAAATGCCAGTTTGTGACATGCCAGCGTGTGATGCCAGCAATAAAAAAAAAAAAAAAAATTAGACTAACACGAACGTAGATGTAGCTCGTAGCGTAAACTAACCCACTTTTTGTTTAACTTTACCTACTTTTTTTTTTCTTATCTCCTTACTTTGCATGTCTGTCGTTTGCATGGTATGACAGTGAGTTAAGACTGTTTGCATGGTTTGTAAGCGTTCTTATTTTACTTCTTTTCATCTTTCACCCCTCTCCTATTTTCTCCGACTATTTTTCTGACTTGTCGGCAGTGGCCGACGGATGATGATGGTGAGTCTTTTTTCTCTTTTTCTGAATGAATGTTAACCCACGAGTGATAGGTGTTCCTCCTTACTTAACCCCTTATTCTCTTTTCTTCTCTTCACCCTCTACTCTTTCCTTTCTCTCGGGCTAACCTTAGAGTGGATCTTAGGGTCTTTGTTAGCCTTAGCTTCTATAGATCTGTAGAAGTGTTGTCTTGGCTGTTTTAAACCTTTTTCTCACAGGCTTATGAAGTATATAAGCATCCTGCTCCCGCAAAAACGTCTCAACATCTTTTTTCCCTACTCCATCATTGTAAACACTTCTGTACAGTCTATCTACGCCCCCGTAGGAGGCTGGGCTAGAAATGTCATAATAATGTCTTCTTAATATGTTAGCCATTTGTGTATTTTAGAGGCACGTGAGTAGGGTTGACCGTTGTTTAACCTCTTCTTTCTCCTCTTCAGAGGTGTTACCGCCGGGTGTGATGGCGCTTTCAATTGTGGCACGTGCGATGTATGTTCCAAGTCTTTTAACCTGTTCAGATTTCCTGTCATTACTTTGGGGATATTTATCTGTTGTAGTCTTGCTTTAATATGCTTCCATCCTGATGGTGAGGGCCTATCCCACTTTCTCACCAGATCATGGACGATGTCTACGATATTCGATCCCTGTACCTTTGCTCCTTCCACAATGATTGCACCTGTATCGGTCCACTGTATGTTGGGATCCTCATTCAATGGATTACAAAGACTTAAACCTTTATTCCTCAATATATGTGCGAAGGTGCTTCTTAATTAATACTGTACATGCTCAATATGTTGTGTGGCCGACCCGTTAATCTTTGGTTGGTCAGTTCTATCGTTGGACACAGGCCCTATGTCACCATGCCCATCGTTGCCCATCCGTGCTGTACCTAATAACCACGAGGATATCTGTCGGATTCTTATAATTTTCGTACTCGTGAAAAATTTTCTGCAGAGCTTCTTGGTATAAGATTCTTTTCTCATCAGTTGTTTTTTCACTGTTTAATAGGGGCTAACACTTCGCTTTCCATTCTTTTAAGCCTGCTTTTACGGGGTTCTAGAACCGTGTCTGGATTCTTTGAACTTTGCAGTGAAGCATACACCTCGTGTGAAATTACTACCACTTTTTTCATTATATTAATCTAGTCAGTAAAGGCCCCAAAACTGAAAATACGATAGGGATGAATGACCCTCCTCTTTGTACAATAATTCGTTTTTTCTTCCCCACAGTTTGACTTTTACGAGCGAGTGTACGTATTATGTTCTTGTAACGGCGTAGGCGAGCCTTCTGAAGGGGTTTCATTGATACATTGCAATTTATAACGTTAAGACAGATTTCACAGATGCATTTTGAAAAGTCGGAGTCGATATTTTTAGCAAACATCTGTTGCACTGCCCGGGGCAGTCGATGATAGATTTTTATTAATTCATGGTATTTCTTTAGCCTCTTTGTTCATTCTGGAATATAAACTGTTTTAGGCTCGTTTGGAAATATATTCGTTCTTAGAAGCACCCTAAACGTGTTTCGCGGATGAAGGTCGCAAAGCAAATATCCGTAACGCTGGCCTGTAGCTTCTTTATAAACGTGCAAAAACTCCTTACGCTGATTCGGAAACATTTGATTGGCTAATACCCAAATTTGTGATACATCTCTACGTTGCGCAAATAAAACTAGATATTGTGTATTTAACGACACACAGCGCATGTATCTATTTTTGAAAAATAGATTCTGATTGATGAAGAACACGCATATGTTAAGATGGTGGGACAATACTGTAAATGTCTCGGCAAACGTTTTATCCATCTCCAACATGAGATCGTCAATTACAATGACTGTATGTTCATTTCCCTTTAACGAATTAACGTCATATACACCGTTGTGGAACAAAATATCATCTTGGTACTCGTTGAACACTGATTGATACGTCGAACAGCACCATATAACTTTATGCACAAATTTTGAGAACATCTCCCATTTATTTAATGATTTTAAGCATAAACACAGTTTTACCACATCCTGTAGGGCCAGATATAATACACGTGGATGGGCTCGTAAACCTGAATTTTTCTACAGAATCCATTTCTAACACGTCACACTCCTAAGTGGGTCATTTACAAAATATAATAAATATTTACCGTATTTCCCGGCGTATAACGCGCTTTTTTTTCCCCAAAAATACTCCAAAAATCACCCTGCGTTAAAATTAACTCGTTAATATTGTACATGTGAAGTGAGGTAGGAGGTTTATTTTTTCCTAAATTATTATTTTCCTAAATTTTCTCTTCAAAATTAGGGTGCGCGTTATACGCCGGGAAATACGGTAAGTGATGTTCCTTACATTCTACAGTCTTGCTTTTCTCTTCTCCCACAGAACCGTGAATGACGATGAGGTACAGCACCCGATCATCGATATTACAGATGACCCCGACGACAGTGTAATTGTGATCACAGATTCCATCACCACTGCCGAGTCCACACCAGCGATACCTGTAGCACGCGACAATTCAAAGCGGAGGCATGATGAAGAGCCCTCCACGTCAGGTATAAAGCGTGCCAGGATTGCGCTGGTTGTTAGACCCCCAGTAATAGAGCCCCAACCTTCTACGTCTTACGGCACAGCCCCCACAATAGTACCTTCCTCAAATATACCCCCTTATTCCTGTTCAATTCCGGGTACATCCTCCACAGCAGCAGTAGCAGCAGCAGCAGCTTCTCGTACTGTAGAGAATGGCATAACATTCGAGTTGGTGCGCACCGCTACCCCCACCCCAGCCTTGACTAGAAATCGATATATAGTCAGGGTTGACCTAGATCCATGTATAGCAATGGTGTTGAATACGGACTGCGACGTGTTGTTGAACGTATTGTAGAGTTTTCCCTTCAGAACCGTGACGAACGTGAAGTTAGGACGAGGCTGTCCTTCGGGTTCGGATCAGATGACGGAGATGTAGATGATTTTTGGGTAGTAATACCATTCAGACGCTTGGCAGCTGTAGATATAGAGTATATATTAGGCCGTATAATGCAGGCCTCTCAAAGTAGTATAGTCTTCAATATGGACACTTCACGGTAAATATTGACCGTGTATTCCGTGTTGCGGGTCATAGTGCCACACCTTATACTCTTAACTTCAATTCTCAGGCTATTTATAGACGGCATATAAACGTCGATCGTGGTTGCGGTTTTATAGCAGTAGTCTTAGCTCGTATGTTTACTGTACTAAATACACGGACCCAAAAAATTTGGTTGCCTACGGTAGTGGAGCGTGCCCGTAAACTAGCTGTAGACTGTAAACTTGAGTTTGACTGTAATATGGGTCCTGAAGAGCTGAGAAGGGTAGAAGAGGAAATGAATGTTCGTATAGTTGTATTTGGTATGGATGATCGTCGTAGGACTGTGCATGTTTCTAAAAGCTGTGTGAGAGATCGTACTTATTTTAGTAGGCTGTCAGGAACAACGTATCTCCCCATCCGTAATATAAGGGACCCTTACGCGAGTTATGATAAAATTCGAAAATATGGACGACATTATGATTTGTGTCAGGGGTGTATCGAGTCTTCGGATGATATGGTGAAACATTGTAAAGATTGACACACGATATGTGAGCAGTGTAAAAGCTCCAAATGTGAAAGCCGTGTAGTTGAAAGTGAGAAGAGAGAGTGTGATGTGTGTAGACGCACATTTTTCAATAATAACTGTTTTAAGCTCCATAAATCAATTGGCACGTGCAGGAAAATGAGAATCTGTGAATGTCGTATGTTTCACATGATGGATAATTGGGGAAAATTCACGCATAAATGTGAGGAAATTCACTGTTCTACGTGGCATGAGAAATATAAGGCGGTTGGAGTAAAGCATGCATGTTATATGAAAGACACTAAGCCTAAAAATAGCCCTTGTATAACTGTGTACTACGATATAGAAACATACACAAACGCTGAAACCAAAGAGATTATTCCACATTTACTTGTAAGCCAGACTATCTGTGATGAGTGTATGGGGAGCGAATGTGATCAGTGTCACAAATGTGGTAAACGGACAAACGTTTTAAAACGATTATCCACGATAGCCCTGTGAAACTCTTTGTATCCTATATTGTCAAGTTAGCGGACAAGTTCAAAAAAATAACTGTACATTCTTGCCCATAATGGGGCAAAATTTGAACACAGTTCCTTTATAAGGAGTTGCTTGAGCACGAGTCATCTGAGATATTTACAGGTGATCCCTTGAAAAGAGGCAACAAACTAATACAGATGCAAATAAGAGGTAATGTACAGTTTAAAGACACTTTATTATTCACACCTTGTAAATTAGCAAAGCTACCCAAGGTGATGGGCGTAGCCGCTGAAGTTTCAAAAGGATATTTCCCTTACACATTCCTCACTAGCGAAACTTTAAATTACGTAGGACTACCTCCACCCAAACATTACTTTAACTATGAATGTATGAGTACAGATGAACGTGAAGATTTTGACCGCTACTACAACAGTTTAAATGAATCTAATCCTTATAATATAGCTGATGAATGTGAGCGTTATTGCGTGAATGATGTGCGCGTGCTTAGAGTATTTTTCCAGGCCTTTAGAAGGATGTACATAGACCGTTTCAAATGCGATCCGTTACAAGTCGCAACCACGATCACCTCATTGTTTTACGGTGTTCAAGAATAAGTTCATGCCTAAAGACACTTTAGCCGTCATTCACAGAAACAATCCCGCAGTTATGGGCACAAGGCTATTTACTGGCAAATACACGTACAGCAGCAAACAGGTGTATACATAAAGCATGCCCGCAACACAGGGGAAGTACCCATTAAAGTTAATGGTCGTGTTTTTTGGGTTGATGGTCTAAGCAAAAACCGTGCCACTGGTGAGAAGACTGTGTACTCCTTTAACGGCTGTTGGTGGCACGGATGCCCCCGTCCTGAGTGTGGAATCGTAGGAGATATCCACGGTAGATCTCCTGCCGACAGTCTTGCATGGACCCGCACCCGCGATCAACTTATAGGCTCCCAGTTCACTCACAAAGTCTTGTGGGAGCATGAGTATGATGCACGGATGGAAACAGATGGACAGTACCGTGAAGAAATAAACACGATCAAGCGTTCAATGGTGCTGGATCCTCTCAAATGCGGTGATAGCTTGTTCGGAGGGCGTACAAATCCCTTCAAGCTATACTTTCCGCCTACGGAGGGCGTGAAACTCCATTACTACGACTTCTGTTCTTTATATCCCTACGTGATGAAGAACAATCCGTACCCCGTGGGTGCACCTGAAAACTGGTGGGACCTGACCTCCCACCATCGAGGTGTTCTCACAAATTTGAACGGGTACTATTTCGGCCTTTCTTTCGTAGATGTGCTCCCCCCACGCGATTTATGGATGCCGATCTTACCCGTCGTTATAGATCACAAGCTCATGTTTCCCTGTGCGTGAAGTGCGCAGAGGAGAACAATGGGGAATGTAATCATACAACCAACCAGCGTAAGATCAGAGGTGTATATACAAGCCCAGAGCTGGATCTAGCTGTTCGCCATGGCTACAGAATATTGAAGATACATGAGGTGTGGAGGTTTCAGAAGCTACCCAACCTTTTCACGCCATATATAAACGCTTTTTTGAAGGATAAGGTAGAAGCATCAGGGTATCCGCGAGGAGTTGATACCGAAGATGAAAAATCGGCTTATATTCAACGTTACCGTGACCGTGAAGGTATACAGCTTGACCGTTCCCAAATTGTAAAGAACCCAGGCAAGCGCTTTAGTGCAAAGTTGTGTCTAAACAGTCTTTGGGAAAATTTGCACAGAATACTGGCAAAAAGGAACGTTCATTTGCACAAAGTTATAGTGAAGTCTGGGATTATGCCAACGCTCCCGATAAAGAGGTCATGGAGATCGTGAATGTAGGTAATACTTACATAATAAAGTACAACAATACCGAATTGGCCACAGATACCTCACGGGTTACAAACATACCTGTAGCCAGCTTCACAACGGCCTACGCACGCATCAAACTTTGGGGTCTATTGCATTCTCTTGGTGGAGGGTTTTGTACGCCGATACAGATAGTGTGATATTCACAGCGAGGGAGGGTGAATACATGCCTCCTATTGGTGAATTCCTCGGGAGTTGACTGATGAGATCAAGGATGAGTATGGAGACACGCATACGCCGACTCTTTTGTCTCAACAGGGCCAAAAACTTATGGGGTACGGGTGAGGGTGGGAGGATATGAAATATATCGTGAAGGCTAAGGGTATCACGCTCAACCAGGCGAATCGGCGGGTCGTTAACTTTGATTCGTTGAAGGATCTAGTGTGCTTGGATGATGAGGGCGACCAGCCCCAACTAACTGTAGGTACCCACAATTTTCGGGCGCAGAAGCTGGGGGGCGTGAAGGAACTTAGGGGTACAAAGGTGTGCCGTAACACCTATAGGAAACGTTACCAGGTGCCTGGTACCTATGATACCGTACCCTTTGGATACCATAATCTTTGATTGATATGTCTATTGTTAACTTATTTATTACACGTATTTGTAAATATATATACCTTGAATAATTCGTTTATTAAATAAATCGTGTTTCAATTAGTGTTTCACTTTCTCCTTTGTGTGTGTGTGTGTGTGTGTATACAGGTGAAAATTCTAAGCTCCGCCCAGCGTATGTACAGGAGAAAGTTCTAAGGTCCGCCCCTTGTATGTTTGGTCACGTCACTCCTGCTACTACCTGGGTATATCTCTACCCTGCGTGCTCAGTTGACCGCTGCAAGCCCTGGATCTCAGATGTGGTGTATTTTCCCACGTAGACAAAAAATAGTAATGCAACCTTTTAATATTGCGGGTTCGACGTTTATGAAGTGGTATTCGGCAAAGTGTGAAGATAAGGTTACTGAATGGCTCCCTATTCCACCCTCCTTTGATACTTTTAAGGTTACATTGAATCGTACGAAGGGACAAGAAGTACAAATACTCTTCGGCTATTCTGGCGAGAGCATTGCAGGAATTCGTGGTATAAGCGATGTATTGAACTATGTCGTGTGTCTTTATAATTCTCTAGTCAGACCTCAACTGGAATACTGTGCGCAGTTTTGGTCTCCATCCCTCAGGAAAGACATAGAAAGGTTAGAAAGAGTACAAGCAAGGGCTACAAAATTGATCCCTTCAATGAGAATGCAAAGCTACCAACGGAGATTTGAGCGCCTAAATCTGTCTAGCTTAGAGACGAGGAGGTTACGAGGTCAGCTTATTCAAGTCTTCAAGATGCTCAAAGGAATAGACAGGGTAGATTACAGAAACTTATTCTCACTTAATGCCAATCCGACAAGAAATAATGGGTTTAAACTGGAACTAAAGACATTTAGGACCTCTGTCTGCGGAAATTTCTTTTCCTATAAAATAGTTTAAGATTAAAACCTCAGAAAACTCTGCAGGAGTTCGCTTGCACGGTGTCTCTGTGAGCAAGCTAAATATAGAGCTATTTATATATTCTCCACTTTCCTGTAAAATTTTCTTGGCTACTTTTCCAGGGTCAAGGTATTTTCTTCAACCTTTTTCCGTACCTGCCTCTGGCAGGGAGGGAGCGGAGGGTGGGGAGAGAGCCTTCTACTTTTCTATCCAGTTTTCTACTACTATTAGGATAGTTGAAACAAAAATAAACTTTTAATAACAGGAACCTCCCAGAGTGGACCGAAAGGTCTTGGAGGCTTCCTCTTGTCCTTGTAACTCCTTGTAACTCTCTCTCCCTCTCCTCTCTCTCTCTCTCTCCTCTCTCTCTCTCTCTCTCTCTCTCTCTCCTCTCTCTCCTCTCTCTCTCGTTGCTATCACCGAGTCCTGGATTCATACTGATCGTAGGGACTACGTTGGGGAGTTCGAAATTCCCGGGTATAGAATGTTTCGCAAAGACCGCACCCGTGGGGAGGGGGGTGGGGTACTAATATACGTCAGAGACACGTTGAGTCCGGTTGACTGCCAGTTCCGGTCGGAACGGGGGCTGCTTGGCGTCGATCTCAAAGTGGGAGGGACGAACTATAGGTTAATCTTGGTGTACAGACCTCCGCATCTCCTCCTCGAGGAGGATACAGCCCTGTACACCGAACTCAGTAGCCTGCTAGGGGATAGGGTGAGTGTAGTTTTAGGAGACTTCAACTGTCGCAGCATAAAGTGGGAAAACAGGACTGCCGATGCTGAAGGGAGGAGGCTAGTTGACTTTGCTGATGAGAACTTCCTCACTCAGTGGGTCAACGAGCCTACACGAGGCGAAAGCGTTCTAGACTTAGTATTCACGACCGAAGACAACCTCGTCACTGGCCTCACCGTTGACGAATCATTGGGCGGGAGTGATCACGGTCTGATTAGGTTCCGTGTGTGCGTCCCTCGGGTGAAGCGTAGTAACTCGAGAGGCAGTAAGCTCGATCTCCGGCAGGCGAACTTTGTTAGCCTCAGGGATAGCGTAGGAGAGATGGGGTTAGAGGTCGGCGGCGATGTTGAGGGAGTGTGGAGTGCATTCCTGGACGAGTTTATGGTGCTGCAGTCTGCTGCCATACCCTCAAAACAGGTCACCCCTGCTTCAACGCAGCCTAAGTGGTTCAATCGTAACATCGCTTCGGCTATCCGAAATAGGAAAGTAGCGTATAGGAGGGCGAAGGCCAATCGTTCCCACGAGAACACTGAAGCGTATGTCCGCCTGTGTAGGGAAGTGAAGGCGAAGGTTAGGCTAGCGAAACGTAACGAAGAACTACGGGTGGCAAGCCTCTGCAAGGGGAACCCTAAGGAGTTCTTCAGTTATGTTAATAGTAGAAAGCCCATTAGAAGCATGATATGTCCGTTAAAGGACGGACGAAAGCGGCTTTCTGCGGACCTCCTACGCGGACATCGCTAATGTGCTTAATGAGTACTTTGCGGGAGTGTTCACCAGGGAGGATACCCGCGTCATCCCCGAGCCATGCGTGAGGCACGAAGGTGCTGGCCTGGATAGCGTTAGATGTACCGCGACAGTCGTTGCCGATAGAATAGACAAACTGAGCGCGTTTAAGGCTCCTGGGCCAGACCAGTTTCTCCCCAGAGTGTTGCGAGAAGTGCGCGACCAGGTGGCTCCCCACCTGGCTACAGTCTTCAACAAATCGTTGGAGACGGGCCAGGTGCCTGGTGACTGGATGGAAGCCAACGTGACCCCTATCTTTAAGAAAGGGGATCACGAAAGTCCAGGGAACTATCGTCCCATTAGTCTCACTTCAGTTGTAGGTAAATTATTAGAGGGGATAATAGCGGATAGGATCGTTGACCATTTGGATTCCTTCAAGCTGCTTGGGGACTCCCAACATGGGTTTAGACGGCATAGGTCGTGTCTCACCAACTTGCTCGAGTTTTTCCACGTCATGTTGAGTGAGTATGATAAGAGTAGGGTGATTGATATACTTTATCTCGGCTTTCAGAAAGCCTTTGATAAGGTACCTCACCGCCGGCTAATGGCGAAAGTGCGTGCGCTGGGTATCGGTGGGGAAATAGGTAGGTGGATTGAAAACTGGCTGAGGAATAGGCGGCAGAGGGTTGTAATTAAAGGGGCTAGTTCGGGTTGGGCCTCGGTCACTAGTGGGGTTCTTCAGGGTTCCGTTTTGGGGCCACTGTTGTTTATCATTTACATAAATGATATCGACGGTGGCATCGTCAGTCGGATCGCCAAATTCGCTGATGACACCAAGCTTGGGGCCAATGTTTGGGACGCCCGAAGCGATCGAGGAACTGCGTGCGGACCTAGGTAGGATAGGAGAGTGGTCCGAAAAATGGCAAATGCCGTTTAACTTGGGTAAATGCAAAGTGATGCACATTGGCTACGCCAATCCCAAGTCGGACTACTCGATGTTGGGTAGTAATATCGAGGTGACTGATTTAGAAAAGGACTTGGGTGTGCTAATTAGCAGCGACCTTAAGTTTACGAAACAGTGCGTAGAGGTGGAAAAGAAAGCCCAGAAACTATTGGGTTATATCAGGAGGCAATTTCAGTTTCGGAACAAGGAGATTGTGCTCTCACTGTACAATTCCCTTGTTCGGCCGCACCTGGAGTATGCTGTGCAGTTCTGGTCGCCCACCCTCAGGAAAGATATTGAGAGGCTGGAGCGAGTGCAGGCGAGGGCCACAAAGTTAATCCCTTCCGTTAGGCATATGGGCTACAATCGACGGTTACACGCCCTGAACTTGTTTTCGCTGGAAACTCGGAGGCTGCGCGGTCAACTGATCGAGGTTTTCAAGCTCTTACGCGGGTTCAACGATGTCGATTTTAGAAGTATGTTTAGTTTAAATGATAACCCAACTCGCAACAATGGTTGGAAGTTGGATTTGAAACGGTTTAGGACTAGTGTGTGTGGGAATTACTTTACGTATAAGATCTGTGACACATGAAACAGGTTACCTTCGGAAGTTGTGAACAGTTCCTCTGTGGATCAGTTCAAGAAAAGGTTAGACCAAATCTTGCACACGATTTGAGTGTGTACAAAATTTTCCGTGGCACCCGTTGCCATTGGTACCTCCTCGGTATGGGCCGCAAGGCCTTTTGAGGTACTTCTTTTCCTTGTAACTCCTTGTAACTCTCTCTCTCTCAATCTTTTTTTCGCTCATTATCAATACATATGGTGTATATATAATCGTGTAGATTCGTAAGTTAGTAAAGGCTTAAAGCTGCACACGGACTCTACAAACAGCTTTATTAGTAATGTTACATAATGACTTAATATACGCGAGACTGGTGGGTGGGGAAGGGGAATGAGGGAGTGTGGAGGATGATCGACAAATCTACAGAATCTAAAGCTAAGAGAGACCTTAAGCTCCATTATAAGGTTAGCCCGAGAGAAAGAAGAGAGTAGGGGGTTAAAAGAAGAGAATAAGGGGTTAAGTAAGTAGCAAAACCTATCATTTGTGGGTTAACATTAATTCAGAAAAAGAGCGAGAAGGACTCGCCCTCATCATCCGCCAGCCACTGCCGACAAGTCGGAAAAGTAGTCGAAGAGAATAGGAAAGGGTTGAAAAATTAAAAGAAGTTAAATAAGAACGCTTACTAACCATACAAACACAGTCTTAACTCACTGTCATACCATGCAAACTACAGACATGCAAGTAAGAAAAGGGTAAGAAAAGAACAAAAAAAAAGTATGAAGAGTATAACAAAAAGTGGGTTAGCTTACGTTACAAGCTACATCTAAGTTCGTGTTAGTCTAATTTTTTTTTAATGTAATTTTGTTGCTGGCATATCACACGCTGGCATGTCACAAGCTGGCATTAATCGTCAACAGACTCAAACCTCGACCATTAGCCCCAGAGTTCCTGTTGCTAATTGTTTTATTATTTTAAACGGCGTTAATATTTTTAAAATGCCTATCTAAACGGTTTTTAAACATATTAACGCTGATAGAATTCACGACGGACGTGGGAAGATTATTCCATTTATTAACTATTTTAAACGTAAAAAAGTTTTTAGCGATGTTAGTAATGAAACGTCTGCCACGTAATTTAAATCTGTTATTACGAGTATTGCTATTATCGAAAATGAACAATGTCAAAATTTACGTTACCGATTTTATTAACGATTTTGAAAAATTCAATAAGCTCCCCACTTAATCTCCTAGTTTCGAGTGAATGCAAGTCTAACTTTTTAATCCTATCTTCGTAAGACTTGTTGCGTAGTGACGGAATTAGTTTCGTGGTGCGTCGCTGAACCCTTTCCAACCTATCAATATCCTCACGCAAATACGGGCACCAAAACTGAACGGCATATTCTAAGTGAGGCCTGACTAGTGACTTGTAAAGGGGCAATATAATATTCTTCGATTTAAATTCAAAATTACGCGCTATGAAGCCTAACATCCTATTAACTTTTGCGTAAGACTCGAAGCAGTGGTTCTTAAATCCTTAGATACGCGTACGTCTAAATCTACTTCTCGTCAACGCTCGCTAACTATCTATCATCCATCGTGTACGTGTAATTGTTGTTACGAGAACCTATATGCAAAACTTTACATTTGTCTAGATTAAATTGCATTTGCCACTTATCCGTCCACTCCATAATCCTATTTACATCGTTTTGGAGCCTATTTATATCGTCCACGTTAAGAACTTTACCGCCTATTTTAGTATCGTCCGCGAATTTTGACACGTTACTGGTCAAGCCTACATCTATGTCGTTAATGTAGATTACGAATAGCAATGGGCCTAACACCGAACCCTGAGGGACACCGCTACCTACATCCAACCACCCCGATTCCCTACCATTAACAACGACCCTCTGTTTCCTGGTACGAAGCCATTTCTCTAACCAGTTAGCTACCTGACCGCGTATACCGTACGCTTTAACCTTCGCATTAATCTTCTATGCGAAACTGTATCAAACGCTTTTTTAAAGTCAAATAAATAACGTCAGCCGCTCTATGCCTATCGTATTCGCACATTACTTCGTTATAAAACTCTAACAAATTAGTTAAACAAGATTTATGGCGTCGAAACCCATGCTGACTACTATTAGTCAAATCGCGACTTTCTAAGTGATCGACGATACGATCCCTAACTAAGGATTCCAAAAGTTTACCGACAATTAACGTTAAGCTAATAGGCCTATAATTGCTAGCTACTGTGCGGTCGCCTTTTTTTAAAAATGGGCGTAACGTTAGCTAATTTGAAGTCTTCAGGAATAATCCCCGCTTCCAGTGACTTATTAAAAAATTTTGTTAAGAGGCCTACGATAATGTCTTTCAAATGTCTAGGATAAAGCGCGTCAGGGCCTGGAGCCTTGCTAACTTTTAGCTTATCGATATAATGTGCAATCTCATCCTCGTAAACAGTTATTTCATTCAAAATAGACTCGCTAGTAAATGGAACGATATCGTCCACGTCGGGACATTATTTACGTCTTCTACGGTAAAACCTGCCACAAAAAAGTTGTTAAAAATACCCGCCATCGCCTGAGTGTCGGAAGCCAAAGCGCCCTTAGCGTCTACTAGAGGGCCTATATTATCTTTTATCGGCTTACGATTATTGACGTAGTCAAAAAACTTTTACGGATTATGTTTACTATCCGCAGCTACAAGTATCTCAAAATTACCCTTAGCATTCCTAACAGATCTTTTAACTTGAACGTCTAAGCTCGATATATCTATTAAAGTTAGCTACCGTGTCAATGCGCTTATTAAGTCTATACGCTGTGTTACGCTCGTTTATGAACTCACTTATTTCCCTAGTCGGCTCTTTTCCATTCTACCCCAGCCACAAAAAATGAAATTATATATTTTTCTACTGTAGTTTCACTTGCTGAATTCAATAATATATATCTTATTTTGGAGAAATTAATAACAAAAGAGTTATAGTCCGTTTATTTTATTTAAAAGTAGAGATTGCATTTAAGATTTCAATAAAAATGTCCTTTCCTTTTTGTCTTCTCCACAGAAATTCACATAAATAAAAATCTATCATATTTCTAGATGTTCCCCAATGTCTCTTGTTCCTTTGTTTAGCTAAATCAACTGTACGCCCTTGACGATTGGTTAGGTTAGGTCGTGATATTTTCGTTAGTTAGCCTTATAAGGTTAACTAAAGAAGGCTGGGGTAGAACGTTATTTCCTTAACTATGTTTATGAAATTCCATTTATCATCCATAACAGTATCTACAAAAGAGAGAAAAAAATTAATAATTATAACCATAACTAATTAAAGCACGAATACTTTCTCCAAAATAAAATATATATTACTGAATTCAGCAAGTAAAACTACACTAAAAATTGTTGCTGGGGTAGAACGGAAAAGATCCCCCTAGTCCACCACTTGGCCCTACCATGATTTCTAGCGCGCTTGGGCCTACGCGGAATAAACTCCCTTTCGATATTCAAAAAAACTTTCTTTAAACGCCTCCCAATGAATATTTGCGTCATTACCCATAAATACTCTCATCCTATCCGCAAAACTATCAAAATTAGCCCTACGAAAATCAGGGACTTCTATTACGTTACTATCCTTACTGTTTTCTATCAATAGCTTAAACCTAATAATTTGGTGACCACTACATCCCAAACTCTCACCTACTTCCAAACCTTCGACTATATTTTCGTCGTTCGTCATCACCACGTCTAAAATATTGTCACCGCGCGTAAAAAAATATCTTCCATGAACTCAATCAGTCTCAAACCCTCATCATTACCAATAAAAGTCTCGTAATTAACGTTAGGGCAGCAGTTAAAGTCTCCGCCAACTATACTATCCCGATTATTAATAAAGTTACTAAGAAGTGTGTAAAATCTAGTATCGGTATCGAGGGGTTGAACGGGAGGTCTATAAACAACAACGAAATTAAAGCTAATACTATGCGCCCTAACTTCAACGCATATCGCATTAATTGCTGCCCTAAAATTTGTTAACCCCGATAGCCCTAAGGGAATTACAAATGTACAACAAAACGCCGCCGCCAATCCTATGTAACCTATCATTAGTAAAAAGTTTAAAACCCGCTATATCAAGTTCCCCAACAAGTCTCGAGTTACGGTATTTAACCACGTTTCGTTTATAGCAACTATATCGTAGTTCCCGGAATAAATTATCACCTTAAATTCGTTCAATTTATTTCTAATACTACGAGCGTTACAATAAAAGACGTTTAAATTTTTCTTTTTTTTTTGCCACGGATCGGCATTTTAAACTATTTTTCACGTCGGTCCGGCGTTTCCCGGAATGTCTATTTTTGGTTCAAATTCACTAGTATATAAAAAGTTGTATTGTGGTATCTGTTCATATAGACTTGCAGTAATCATAATGGAACCTTATTATTGTATAAGACTAGTAAACATTGTGTTCATAAAGATAAACGATTAATATGATCGTGAACAGCGTTGAACTCCGACATTATATTATAATTAGGGGCCATTCAAAAATTACGTAACGCTATTTTTGCTAAAACTTGACCCCCAAATCCCCCAGGAACGTTCTGTAACGCTAGACCAAGCACCTCCCCCCAAGATGTTATATAACACTTCCCCAATCCACACGTTACAGAACGTTACAAGGTGGAGGGCGTCAGGTTTTAGCAAAAATAGCGTTACGTAATTTTTGAACGGCGCCTTACCTGTACGTCATTGTTATATGTTGTTGGACTCGATTGTCCCCCCTCCACCCCACCTTCCCCCAGTTGGGGTACCTTGACTATCGCTGCGGCGTTGCCACATGTACGGAGTCGCCTGTGAGGTGAGGAACATTACATATGCGGACAACTGTACTATATATTGCATATAATTCATAAAATCTTCAAAAAAATAGAAATGTATACTTATCCAAATTTAACAACTAACAAAAATCAAAGCTATGTACATTAAACCCCACCCCCAGCAAAAACAGCATACAATTCAAATAGAGAATGTTTTCTTCCTGGCTTTAAACTGTGATATCAAACAAAACATCCCCCTTTCTTTGACATGCTGAATGATCATTACAATAGAAACCAAATTCGCAACGTCTGAAAAACAATTTCGAAAACAGATTAACCCTTTGAAGCCAATCATACGAAAATGGATAAAACTAAAGAACTCTTATTTTCCACCTCTGAAGATATAATTATGCAGTTATATATGATATTACTTGCAATCTTGTGACAAAGATTTAGGGTTTATCATATAAAAATTAGGGTCTAAACTCAAGGGCTTAAAAAAAATGAGGGCCTAAAACTACAGCCTTATTAGCTTAATGGTTAATCCGGCCCTAGTTATACTTTCCCCTCATAAATCTTCTTCAAAGGACGCGTTTCTATCGCAAATTAGTTCATCAGTTTTGGGGACACTGAAATCTGATTCATACTGAAATTTGATACTTCTTTTAGATCATTGGTTAATGCATTCATTGTTTTCATTCTTCAAAGATCCGATAGTGCGTGATTTTTTGTCTTCCATTTTGCAAAATTATATAAGTATTTTGAATTAACCTTTATCGCTTCTTTAGCGTTGTCGTCTTCGGCTTTCTCTTTGTGGTACCCAATTAGACCCTGTATGATGCAATCTGTGCTTTCAGTATGTCACTTATTATTTTTCTGATGTTGTTGCCCTGGCAGTTTTTCAGTCACTTTCTCTTCCGGAACATCAACCTCTTTTCTTTCTCCAACCTGCTTCTCTTTCCTCTTTTTTGGGTGGGGTGGGGTGGGGGTGACGTTTTTCCACAAT
This sequence comes from Bathynomus jamesi, assembly GCA_023014485.1. Lineage (NCBI taxonomy): Eukaryota > Metazoa > Arthropoda > Malacostraca > Isopoda > Cirolanidae > Bathynomus > Bathynomus jamesi. The sequence continues at coordinate 53,171 of JAJOZX010002640.1, read as the reverse complement.
TTCTAGCGTTTTTTCTTCAAGGGTTATTAACATCTCTCCCGTTTTCTTATCTTTAAAGGTCGTTTTCCATTCTATTGCTTCCATGCTAGATGTATACTTATCCAAATTTAACAACTAACAAATTAGAATTTGTCTCTTTCTTTAGTACGTTCTTTCTTTCCCTGTTGCTTTTATATCGGTTATTATTTCAATAATGTTGTGATTTGATACAGTTGGAGATACTTCTATGTTATCGATTAGGTGGTGGTTGCTTTTTCTTGTGTTAGCATAAATTCATCAGCTAGAGCTAGCAGCATTTTTGTCTCCTGGTCTTCCCGTGTACCTCCCTTGTCTTGGTTTATACATATATTTCTTCCTATCCTTTTATATTTCACAAATAGGAAATTAAAATCACAGCAGAGTTCGAGTCTCGACGAGGGCAGGCGGTGCGCAGCTCACACAGTTGTTCATCTTTCCATTGGTTGGTAGATAAATGGGTACCCTAGTTAACCTAGTGGTTAAGACGCTGGGATGCTGATGAGGATGTCGTGAGGTCGGGTCCGTGCGAGGGCTTTGTAATTTCTGATTTCCGTGGTTGTTGCGGTTCGTATTCCACTTTAAGTTGTAAGTCTAAGGTGGGGCAACAAGTTTGACCTTCGTCAAAATGAACAATTCGGACAAAAACAAAACTAAAGTTTTTTTTAACAAATATATATATATATATATATATATATATATATATTTTTTTTTTTTTTTTTTTTAGTTCAGGAAGAACCGATTCGCCTCTATTTAAAGGGCATATCTCAGCGGAAAAACAAAGAAAAAGTGAGAGGAAAGACAGAGGAAAAAGAAAGGGTGGAGGGGACAGTCGAAGTGGAAAAAGACCAAGGATGACAAGGACTGCAGGGTCGAGCCCCATCATCCTTGGGTGCTAGGGCCGGGAGGGCGCACGTGAAACCTCCAGGAACAAGCACGTACAAACGAGCACAAAGAGCACTCAAGAGCACGAGCTTTAGAACCCCCTTGCAGGGATATATATATATATATATATCTATATATATATATATATATATATATTATATAAAGATAATAAGCTTACGTTGGGCTTACGTTGGTATTTTACATTATATCCGAAATGCTAATGTCGGCCCGGCGGATTATACCGGGTGGGCCAAAACAAAGTATTACCCAACTTTTGAAAAAATAGTGGCTCACTCTGTATATTGATCTTACTGCTGAGGCCGTATGTTGTACCCATACTTTTACTCTTTCAAACGCTGGCTTTGAATCTAGATGCAACGCCTCAGGAGTAGAGGTACAGGCTCACAACTCGAGGGAAGTATCAGAATATGGTGCTCAATTGAAAGGCGGTCAAAGTCAGCAATTGATACTTTCAGATGACAGTCAGTTTCTCCATAACTAATTAATTTTCCTAATTTTTACACAAAATAATTAATTTATTTCCTTTTTCATTTCAGACCATCATTCTGCTATAGTTAGTGAACAAGTTATAACATAATGAGATACTCTTTGGAAGATGAGGCATTGATAATGAACTTGCGTAAAGAGAAACACTGGGGTGCAAAACGAATGAAGAAATAGTTTCCAAATAAACGATGGACTATACCTGGACTTCAATATCTCAAAAAAAATCGATATCACAGGGTCGACCAAACGAAAAGAAGGCAGTGGAAGGCCAAAAACATCACGTACTGAGGAAAATATTGACACGGTTTCATCCATGATATGCAGTCAAGAAAAACAGCCCAACACCCACAAGTCCGTTCGAGAAATTTAAAAAACTACTGGTATTTCTCGCTCTAGTGTTCGTCGTATAGTAAAAGATGATTTGGGTCTTAAATGTTTTAAAAGAGTCGAAGTTCATAAGCTCTCTGCATCAAATAAGTAAGCAAGAGTTGAAAAATGTCATGCTCCCAGGCAGAGAAGTGTCGAAAATATGGTTCAGCGACGAGAAGACCTTTACGGTTGCTTCAACAATAAACACACAAAATGACCGAGTTTATGGAAGACAGGACAAAAAATCTATCAGTCTAGATCGACTTTGCAGGGAACGTCCGCACTTTTCTCAAAAATGGTTTCCATCTTTATTTCCAATCTAGGTATTTTCGCCGCCGGACTTTTCGCCGCCGGGCTTTTCGCCGTAGGAATTTTCGCCGCAAAGAATTTTTGCCGCAAAGAATTTTCGCCGCAAAGAATTTTCGCCGCAAAATATATAATTTGTATGTATAGATATATAAATATAAGCCTACCAAATTTTCTGAACTCTCTAATACGTCGGGTTTGGATGACTTGGAAATTTTCATTTATTCATTCTCTTAAATAAGTGATTTCATGTACTTCAAAGGTTTTGAACCCTTAGGTTTTTAAAAACCATTTTTGATGGTTTAAAGTGATACTGCACATGCAATAACAGATACTGTCAAAGTTTTATAAAATCGTATTGGAAGTGTGAAATAAAAAACTGCAAGGCAAGAGTGCATACAATTTTAGAAAGTGACGCTAAAATAGTAATTTGCAAAACATTTGGTGAGCATAGTCATTCTGCAAACCCATCAAAGCCTAAAGTGTACGCCACAATAGCAAGTATGAAAACGACTGCTACTAACTCCCAATTATCTGCAAGATCACTAATTGCCGATGCTTCTGCAAGCCTAGATGATGCAGGTTGTTATCTAATGCCATCAATTGCAACTTCATCAAGAAATATTAGAAAATGGAGGCAAAAGAATATGGATATGTTGCAAAAGTACATAATAGAACGTAAACTACGCTAGGATCTTTAGGAGACATTTTTTAAATGAATCCATCAAATAAAACGTTAAAACTAACGAAAATATTACGACTTAACCTAACCAATCGTCAACTTATTTTTTATTTTTTAAAAATTCTTTGGCGGCGGCGAAAATTCCTTGCGGCGAAAATTCCTTGCGGCAAAAATTCCTAGCGGCGAAAATTCCTAGCGGCGAAAAGTCCTAGCGGCGAAAAGTCCTAGCGGCGAAAAGTCCTAGCGGCGAAAAGTCCTAGCGGCGAAAAGTCCTAGCGGCGAAAAGTCCGGCGGCGAAAAGTCCGGCGGCGAAAGTTCCGAACGCGCTTTATTTCAAAGTTAAGGAAGTCAGAGATTGTTTTTGTTGACCAAAATGCCAAAATCACTGCTGCTTATTACCAAGAAAAAAATCCTTGATGTGGTACTGCCGTCGATAAGGGAGAAGTCAAGGTTGCAAGCGTGCATTGATAATGGAGGAGGGTACATTCCGCATAATCTTGGACTCAATTAGGTAACTGTATATAAACAGAGTTTTCCTTCCCGTGTCTGTATAACAGTGAATTACAAAATAATGGTTACAGTTAGCAAAAATCCAACTTCAACACGAGATAGACCATGAATTCTATACAGGACACGTATATTGACTGTACAAATAACATTTGATAAAGGTAAAATTATATTGTTCAAAAATCAGGGTAATAGTTTGTAATAGTTTTTTTGGCCCACCTTGTATATAAACATTACACAGTGTGTATATATATATATATATATATATATATATATATATACAGGGTGTCCGAGAATTATCTGTACAATTTTTGGCTGTTATTAAAAGTCAACCATGAAGTGTAGAAATTCCAGTGTTGTCCCATTTTACAGAGAATTCATTAAGTTTTTTCTGATACAAGTTTGACAAGTTTTTAGAAATTCCAGTGTGTCCGAACATTATCTGTACAATTTCATCTTTTAATAAAATTCTTGATAACACGTAAAATTCTTAAACAAGATTATTTAGAATCTGTATTTTCAAAAGTTTCTTTTATTAAAGTAACGTTGTTACAAACCTTCGATATGTGCACCATTAGTGATTCGCAAAACATCCAATCGATACTCCAAATGTTGCCATGTACGCTGCAGCATATCCACATCAATTCGCTCAATAGCAGCTGTGATTCTTGCTTTTAAATCATCAATGTCTGTCACCCGCGTACATTTCTAAAAAACTTGTCAAAACGTGGTATCAGAAAAAACTTAATGAGATTCTCTGTAAAATGGGACAACACTGGAATTTCTACACTTCATGGTTGACTTTTAATAACAGCCAAAAATTGTACAGATAATTCTCGGACACCCTGTGTGTGTGTATATATATATATATATATATATATATATAAGAGAGAGAGAACGTGTTGATATTTTACACTTGTTCATGTATTAGGATGACGGCACAATTAAAAAGGAAACATGGTATGAAAACGCCTCAATTTAAATTGGTGATTGAAATGGCGAAAGAGAGAAAAGGAAGGAAAAAAGATTGAAAAATTAAGGAATCTTTCGAATTCTTTCTCATTCACAATCGCAAATAATTTAATTGGGTTAAAAAGTTAGCGTAAACGTGGAAAGTATCACTTTTTTCATCCTTCGCAGTGAACGTCGATATAGAATTGAAAATGCAGCTTCTGCTATGTTATGCAATGGTGAACATTCAGAAACACTCGTTTTGTCTCTCAGTGGAATTTGTTGTCCCTCATTTGGCGTGTTTGTGTGCCACATCCAGCCCCTCCTTTCCTGTTTATTTCCTTTTCCGTCTTTTGACAATTCGGAGATAGAGTGAAATTATTAAAAAAACAACAAAAAAAACCCTCTTCCCATTCTCTTCCGACGTCGACCTCAAGATATTTTTGAAATTTAATGCGTGACTGAGCGTTCCACATTCGTCTACATACATCAAATGCACACAACATTTTTTTACATTTTCTATCTTTTTGATTCCGTTATGAAAGTTACGTTTCGTCGGAGAGTTCTTAATATCGGTCTAACAAAAAACTTTAAGGGGCTCGATCGATGCCCTGCAAAATATGGTGTTTACAGAAAACCGGAAGACAGACGAACACTTCTGTTCTATTCGTTTTACCTGCACAAAATTTCTCACTGAAAATATGATATTCTTACACACACATACATATATGTGTGTGTGTGTGTGTGTGTGCGCGCGTGTGTATACACACTTGTTCGTGTCTATCATGCAGAATATTTAAGTTGTAGTAGCTTCTTCTCTGTACACCTCATTTTTTATTTTAAATACAAAGGGATACAGTTATATTTTATAAAGAAATAATAATCAAAATTTCTCTAGAAACAAAATGTGAAATGAAGAAATAAATTTTTGTTTAAAATACAAAAAAGAATGACTACTTTTCGGAGCGTTCAAAGTTCGAAAAATTTAAATATTTTTAACAATGTTCTTCTTCGTCTCCCAAAGTAAAATTTAGAAAAGTTCCTCGAGTAAATGTGCAACATTGAATCATTTATTTTATTGAATATTATATATTGTAATAATAACAACTCTATTTGTTCAAATATTAACTCTTTGATCTATGACCAGAGGCGTTTTTATAGGGTAAGCAGGGTAGGCTTTGCCTGACCATTAATTTTGTCAAACTTTAGAAGCATAAATATATCAATATAAATTAGCGCAATTAGACAAAATCTGTCGATCGCGCCCTCTTAATCCAATATCATACGATTTCTTTTTTTCATATTAGCTATTACAACCTAAAACGCCCTGCCTACGTTGATGTATAATATAAATTCAACTAGTATGGCGGATTTGACATATGCCATTTTTAATACAGAGTAAATGTACATGTAGTCAGCGCGCGGACTTTCCTACTAAACGATACATTTTGCACGCTTACGCTCATTATCAAGCCATCCTGTATAAAGAAATATGAGAAAACTACGATTTGAGGGGTGGGGTTAAAGGAAGAAGATTGATAGGCGAATGGTGTATGACGTCACAAGGGGATTTTTGGGGGGGGGGGGGTGCGCGAATATAGAAAGAAAAATAAAGCTACACTATAAGTAATGAAAAATTGCAATGCATTGGAATCTCAACTGCGGTAAGTACCCTTATATACATATATTTGCTCTAAAAATTTTCAGGGTGCCCTAATTTCCGCATAAGCACTACAGTATGTGTTGCATAAAATAACACAAAGGTTAGAGTATGAGTAACATATATTAAAGCCTTTTTTATATAAAAAACATTACAATTTACAAAAATGAGATAAAATTTGGCTACAACATTTCTAAATGACAAGCAAATCTGCCCTGAAAAAGCTCAATTCTCTAGTCCTGGGGGGGGGCATGCCACCCAGAGCCCCCGCCTCATACGCCTATGCCTTTACCCATGATCATTTATTGTGTCGATGCAAAATGCTTACAACCCGAACGGGTAAAAGAAATTAGAAATGAAAATTAAATTAAAATATCTGGACTCGTATCTTGCGGAATTCATGTGGCGACAACGTACCGAAAGCAGCGAAGTTTTTTCTGCGATTTTAGATGACAAAGACATTTTGGCCCCATACTAACTGATTATCACTTACATATTAACTAATTTCATTTAAATGATTACTAAATTCGGTACTTACGTATTATCGGGACTACCAAACTGTTTATGATGTATTTTTGCTCTCGTCATTTTCGTTTAAACTAACGAAAATATCACAACTTAACCTAACCAATTAATTATCAAAGGCGTACAGTTAACCTAACCGGGCATTCAATTAACCTAACTGGGCATTCAGTTGACCTAACCGGGCATTTTCCGTTATATTAACCTGTTAGGTTAATTCAATGCCCGGTTAGGTCAACTGTACGCCCTTGATGATTGGTTAGGTTAAGTTGTGATATTTTCGTTAGTTTAAACGAAAATGACGAGAGCAAAAATACATAACAAACAGTTTGGTGGCGGGCGGTTGGGTATTCCCGTTAACAGGAAAGCACCAAAAACGTTTATTGGCAGACCATAGTCCAGATGACAAATATTAATAATACGAACTGACAATAGAATGCAATGACAATTCAAATACTAAAGCTAGAAATACAATTAATGAGAAATAGTACAGTAATTTGAAGTTAAGTAGAGCTACAGACAGACGTTTTCATACCATGAATTCCATAGCTTAGAAGACATACGGCAGGACTGATGAATAGCTTGGATGATCGGGTTGGTTGATTTTTTAATTCTTTGCATTAGACTGTATTGAGCGCGTCTTGTTACCTCCGGGAAGCTCGGGACATTGTGGGTTACAAACAGTTGCGAAGTTGAGCATCTCGGGAGTAACTTATGTAGGAGTCTAAAAGATCTGTTGTATAGCAAATTTAGGGTTCTGCCAGAACCTTTTTTTATAATTCACCCAAAGTTGCTGTCAGTATATATTACTGCAGAAAGTATGAAAGTGTGTTTTTAGCTTCACTTGCACAGAACCAGAAGTTCTTTATAGTCATATTCGCTTCAGCACGGAGGCTTCGATATTGTTTTCTTATATCTGAGTCATCACTCAAGCAGCGCGTGATAATTTGACCCGAATACTTAAATTCTTGTACTTCCTCTATTGCTTCACCTCTCATTTTGAAACTAATATTAGCTGGCTGATTAGGGCTTTTAGGATGGAATTGCATAACCTTAGTTTTTGTAACCTTTAACAGAAGGACTTATCAACACCATATCATCGGCATAGACTAAGTTATTTATCCTTGTGTTATCTATACAACATCCAACTGTTGCCTCATTAAGTGAAGCAATCAATCCATCAATATACACATTAAACAACAGAGGAGAGAGCAAGGAGCCTTGCTTCACCCAGCAAGAGGAACGAAAACATTCGGAGAGTACATTGTCCCACCTAACGATAAAAGATTGGTGGGAATACCAAAATTTCTGTAAATTTAATATATACATGGGAACTTTCCTGTCTTCTAGTTTTTTAAATAGAATATGTGGTTCACTCTATCATATGCCTTACTTATATCCAGGAAACAGCTATAAATAGTTGAATTACTGTCAATGTATTTCAATACACAGATCAGTTGAGTGGGACCTTTTAAAACAAAACTGATTAAGAGATGTTCATAAGTAATCATTTAATCGGCGTAATAAGAGTTTCTCTAGTAGTTTCGAGAAGCAGGAAGCGACAGCGATAGGCCTGTAATTATTGCTGGATAGAATGTCCCCATACTTATTTTTGACAAGGGGCAAGATAAATACCCTCACCTCATGAACTCTGCAGGGATATAACTATGAGCCAGCATGGCTGAGAAGAGCAATGAGATATGCAGACACACTACGTCATTGGCATATTTTAAGTGCTCATTCGAGAGGCCACCTATCCCTGACGCAGAACCAGTCTTTAACTCTTTAATTAACCTCTTTACTTCAAGAACTGATACCAAAGTACTTTCGATGGTCCCTCCAACAGACGTTTCGCTGCAGCCTATCTTAAGATTAGTCCTACTTACACTATTAAGAATGTTTAAGTAGTAGTTTTACCACAGTCTTACAATTTCATCCTCCCCTGACACCCCATCGATTGTCGGAGGAGGGCATTTTTGACACCCGTTTCATTCTTAACGAATTTCAATTTATTATTATTTACGTGAGCCTCACAGGCATTTGATGCTCGAATAGAATCTTCTTCCTGTTTATATCGCCTTATGGCTGCCTTATACTGACCCCTACTTCTACACCTATTCAGGTAAACCAGTCCTAATCTGAGTTTACCATGAAGGCACCATAAATCGTAGGCATCTTTCGATTCCCTCTTCAGAAGGACAATAAAAACATTCCATCCAGGAATAATCTTAGTATGATAGTTGTAAAATTTAATTAGGGGTCTTCCTGCTTCTCTTAACAGGGATATTAAATTATTATAAATTAATATAATCCTTATGCACGAAACACTTTTCTTCGTTTAAAAAGGAAACTAAAAAATGATTAAAAGATAACGGATGAAGTAACAGAATATGGAGTTACATTCTGTATGAATAGAAGTAAATATTCTTGTTCTTCCCGAAAATGCCCAACAGGAGACGTATTTTACCCAATCTTTATCCAGTTCCGGCTGTCTCTAGACGGGGAAATGTAAATAATAATAATGATAATATTAATAATAATAATGATAATATTAATAATAATAATGATAATATTAATAATAATAATAATAATAATTTAAACTTCAAAACAAATTTAAAACATATTTTACTTCTCTAATCGCAATACTGTATTAGAGTAAGAGGGAACCGTGTTAATTCGAGCGACTGTGGAAGACGAGAGACAAACTTTGCAATGGAACGTGATATAGACTCACAATTATGGAAACAGGTTTGCCGAGGAAATAAAATTTATTGAAAAAGTAGTTAAACTTTCAAAATTCATAACTGGTTGGAAAAATAACTAACTAGCTGGAATGCTTGTGTTCGACACCCAATCAGAGAAAGCGAAGGGCTTTCCGATCAATTGTACAAGATTATTTTGCCAATTAACTAACCAATTATGAATTCTTGCTGAATCTTAAAATTTTCAGTATTTTTTCAAGATTTTTTATCCTCAGTGAATTCCTTTCCAAGGCTGTGCCTCTGACCCTAACTAAGCCTTATCGTAAGACAGATTATGTGTACTTGCAATATTAAAAAAATAGTGAAGATAAAAATGTTTCCCATAAAATAAATTAAAACTAAATTTTAATATTTCATCAGCTGGAAGTCTGCAAACGAGGCCATTTCAACAAGAGTCACTTCGTCTGCCTGTGCCCTCCATCAGAAGGACGTCGACCTCCACTCAAGGATCTGCTCACAGCGATCAAAGTCTTCACTCCCCGTCATCAAGGCGCCCTTCGATGTCTCCTTTGGACGCTTCTTCCCCCATCAGAGGATCTCCGTCAGCCACCCCAGAAAAAAGACCAATTCGCATAATCTCAAACACCTCCCCCCCTAACCTCCTCCCTATCCATCGGATGCATTCATTACCTCAGCCTCATTCTCCCACCAGAACCCCCAACTACGTTAGACGACTTTCTTCCACTCCCTTTCGCGAAAGTCAGCCTTCGTCGCGTAGGTCCTCTCTCGCCGTTTCAGAGTCTCATTCTGCAGTTATACCCAGCAGTCGACGGTTAGTTTCTTCGTCATCCCTCCGGCTGCAGTCTCGCCCCTCTCTTCAAGTGGACCGTCGCGACAGGAAAGCTCTCTCTCAGTCCTTCAGATCAGCTTCGTCTTCTAGGGCGACGGTGCACCGAAGAGACTCATGGATGGAATCACGTAGCGACATATGTAAACCGAAATCGACAAGGGAGATTCAAAGAGACCTCGAATCGATAATTAATAACGAATTCAAAGGAGAAGTCAAACTCGAGGTCGAAGTTGATGTCGAAGTCGACGTCGATATCACTAACGAATCTCTGGAGGAAGACAAGCTCAGCATCAGGAGCAAATCACCAGCCCCCAGCGTCGATTTCAGCTACAACGCTCCGAAGGAGTTAGGGGGTCGGCCCCCGGGCAAAATATCGAGGATGTCGTTGCACGGATCGAGAAGAGGCGCAACATGTATGTGCGACCACCAAGAGAAGCCGAACTTTTTGGAAATCCCAAGGATTACCAAAACACCCCCGGACTCCACAAATGAAGGCCCGGTTAGATCTAGATCTCTATATGGACGACCAACGGGACAAAAGAACAGGTGTCACAAGCACAATCCTGCATCCGAATTTTACTAGTTGGACACCCGTCATGAAACTCACCTAACAAGTAGAGTAATTAATACTAGGTATGTTAGTTTAATTTGTAAAGTTACGAGCCTGCGTAACTGTATATACCTTATAGATATGAAGTGTTTTTCAATTATTTTAAGTAGTCCTTTGCCCCTGTTAGAATATGGTAAGTATGTTGCACAATTTGGAGAAAGTGCAGTTGCAAATTAGAATATTTTTGTAAATCTAAACTCGTATACGTAAACAAAAGAAACGAGCTTTATTGAAGTAAGGGAACCTTTCGGAAAGAAATACTTCCCATCATCAGGGGTAAAGATATTTCAGAAATTGAAATCACATTCGATTTTCATCGACTTCCTTCTCTGTCCGGCGAAAACTGTCAACAGTTGGTCGCCCTATATACCTATATAGTGTTAGAATATTTGTCAAAGTTCTCGTATGAAACCTGACAACTTTCGCCGAACAGAAAGAAGAAGCCCACTATAACCACAACTTCCTTGATAGCTACAGTGTACCACCAGAGGCGGATTAAGACACCTCGGGGCCCCGGGCAATGAAGAATTCTATAGCTTTTTATTAACAATACACGTACATGTACAGTACATAGTACATTTACACGAATTATATGTACGGTGCTCAGGCTAATTGAGAAACAAACTTAAAAGAACCTTAACACATTGTATTTTGCTGTTTGCCAAAACCAGACATTATTAAACAAACTTTACTTTAGGGTCTATAAAACAAAATAAAACAGGGAATTGGTCAGTTTGTGTACTCTGTCATATTTAATCAAAGAAGTTCGCGAAATCTCGAATTATATCATCGAAACTCAGTTGATTGGGGCGCCCCTCAAGCATGGGAGCCTGAGGCTTCAGCCTCAATAGCCTCAGTGATAATCCGCCACTGTGTACCACCAACGGTGGGAAACTTGTCTTTTCGAAAAGTCTGTTTCGTTAGTTTACACTAGAGAAACACGTTTGCAGCCTTGGTCCTTCTCTCCTATCTTCCTATATAAAAATTGAACAAAGATGGTCTCAACTTGAATGCAGTTCCCATTAAATTATTGTAAAGTGAAAGTTGACTACCTTTATCTTCGTTTATGCACTCATTAAACAGCATGTTTTTACCACTGTATAAAACAAACTAAAATGAGGCAAAATCAGTTGCATTTTTAGGAAAGTGTTGTCGATTCCACCTTTTATGAGTGTATGCATTTATACAGTTCTTCTGACTGAGAAACCTAACTCTATATTGGGTCTATCAGACACGAGTCTCATCATCACCGATGCTCTACTATAAAGATAAGCGCATATAAGGTTGTTTTAAAAAAAAATTGTTAGTCAAAAAAGAACACATACGCGCGCGCGCGCATGTGCATCTGCGCATAAGCGAGGTACCGACTTTTTTAATTCCTTATTCTTAAAATACTATTAACCTAACCTTAGTGCCATCGAACCGAAGATATAATTACGGGATCGAAGGGGGCTTTCTGTTAACTCCTTTAATAGTGAGGTGCTAGCTCACCTAATCTAACTGAAACTAAACTAACTTTAACTGACCTAACCTGGCGTAACCGAACCTCATCGGGACTAACATTTTTTCCACAATAAAAAAATTATTCGACTTTTTTATAAAAATATTTTACTGTTCTGAGGTACCAAAAGGGCTACCTCACAAAACAATTACCTACTACATTTGTGAATTATTACACACACTACCTCACTTACACACACACACACACACATTCTCTCTCTCTCTCTCTCTCTCTCTCCTCATAAACGAAATATTATTTTGACAAAATTGTTTAGAAAAAAATCATGATTCCTCCTTTACCGATTGGTACATAAGTTATAAGCTATCAAGACGACGACAAACTTTAATAATTCCGAACTTGGAAGAATCTGATTGGTTGATTATTAATTTTGAAATTCACTTCATGCTACTATATATATATATATATATATATATATATATATATATATATATATAACTCAGAATGGTCCCCTGAGAGAACTTTTACTAAATATACAGCCCTAATGTTCGTGGAACAAGAAACTCTTCTGGGATAATTAAATCCACTATAGTCTGAATAAGTGATGGTAAATGACAAATACTAAAGATTTTCTTTTTATGATGGAAGCTCAACGTGGGCAACGGTATCACAATATACCATTAAGCAGACATGTTATAAGTGCCTTAAAAGTGGACGTTCAAAGATGCCGGTTGAATTTTATCTTTTGGATTTTGGTTAAAAATGCAATAGTTCCCCTTTTTTTTAATGTAAATGCAACGAGTTTCTTGCGTATATTGAGGTTCTGAATGTAGTTGTCTAGGTCAGCGGTTCTCAACAGGGGGTCCGTGAGTTGACTAGATTATATTCAGTAAAACAATTTTTTTTCTCTTTTTTTTTTGTGGTGGCTAATTTTGACCTCTAACCGATAACATTTTCGGTTACTTGAAACTGTATAAAAGTTGTTTTTTTACGACCATCTTATGTTTCCAATTCATGAACTGCGAGTTTTTGGTACAAATGAGCCCCTTCCCTGTTTTTATTCTGTTTTTTGTTATGTAAATAGAACAGCGGTAAGTTTTATGCATTTTTATTACATTTTTACTCCGACTGAAATATAAATCAAGACTAAAAAAACTATACTAATCGGGACACCTCAATTCGTGTATACGTTACTTAATCATAATGCAAAAGATAATTTTGGGGGAGGGGGGCCCAAAAATATCAAGATTTTAATAAGGGGTCCGCAGCACAAAAAATGTTGAGGAACGCTGGTTTAGGTTATCTTTGAACTCTACATGTAGACCCTGTCCCAACGCTGGGTCTTATCTGCTTAGCAGATATTGTATATGGTGAGGGAAGTTATATTTTGGGGGCTCTTTACTAGTGACTCGTTATCCGCGTTAGGCTTCCATTATGAAAAAGAAAAAACTTGTATTTGCTATTTACCATTACTTATTCGGACTATAGTGCATTTAATTATCCCAGAAGAGTTCGTGTTCGATGCGCATTAGGTATATATATATATATATATATAATATATATATATATATATATATATATATTATATATATATATATATATATTATATATAATAGCAACACCAGAGAAAAAATAAACATCCTTCAAAGTTCAATCAGTACCAACGTTTCGGAATACACTAATTCCATCTTCAGAGCTAAAACAATAAAAGGCCAATTCACATACAAAATACAAATTGCAATTGTAAGTTGCTTAATAACAATTTAAAGTAACAAAGTTAAAATTATAAAAAGTAGCTAAGAAATTGTAAAAGCATTAAAACTAAAAGGTAAATGTATGAAATTAAAATAAAGTTATATATATATATATATATATATATATATATATATATATATATATATATATACGAGGGGAATCCAAAAAGTTTCCGGAAAAGTTTAATAATTCAATCATTTCAAATCAGAATTTAATGAATTCTTGTTTTGACATGAATTTGGACCTTCATACATATTAGGCCATGTTAAGACTTACACAACCTTGGTGACAGTGCTTTAAGACGGAGTTAAAAAGAACCCTATTTTTCATGGCAACGGAAATCTCAAAATTCGAGTGGAGAGCTATCATTAAATTCCTAACAAAACTTAAATGGAAACCACCACAAATACTTGATGCCTTACGTGAAGTTTAGGGAGATGAAGCACCTAAGAAATCAGTCGTTTATGACTGGATCAAAAGATTCAAAACGGGTCAAGAGGTTCTTAATGATAACCAAAGGAGTGGAAGGCCATCAACATCAATTAATGAAGAAACTGTTGCTGCTGTTCGGTCACTAGTCGAAAAAGATCGTCGAATTTCCTGTGAAATAATAGCCAATGAGGTGGGTATCTCTCGTGGTTCTGCTCATTCCATTTTGGTGGATACCTTAGAACTTAGCAAACTTTCTGCTCGGTGGGTGCCTAAAGCGTTGCGCCAAGAACAGTTTGACCAAAGGGCTAGTCTTTCTGTTGATCTTTTGAATCGAATGGAAGTTCATGAAGATTGTTTTATGCATAGACTTGTAACAGGGATGAAACCTGGATTTATCAGTATGATCCGGAAAGCAAAGTTCAGTCAAAACAATGGCTCCCAAGAGGATCAGATGACCCAATCAAATTTAAAGCAGAAAGATCAGCTAAAAAGGTAATGGCTACAATTTTTTGGGATTGTGAAGGAATAATTTTAGTGGACTTTCTTGAAGGACAAAAAACAGTCACCGCCCAATATTATGAAAATGTTTTGAGGAAGCTGAAAGATAAGCTTGTTGAAAAAAGACCTGGTAAACTTCATCGCGGGGTGCTTTTACATCACGACAATGCACCTGCTCACACTGCAAATGCCTCAAGAGCCGTGTTACGGGAATTTCGATGGGAAATCATACCTCACCCCCCCCTACAGTCCGGATCTAGCCCCTTCCGACTTTTTTTTATTCCCAAAATTGAAGGATCACATAAAAGGAACGCGTTTCGACTCGATAGCAGATGCCAGAACAGCAGTTTTGAGATGGTTTCAGTCGAAAAACTCTGAATTTTATAAAAATGGATTGGAACGCTGGAAACATCGCTTAGAAAAGTGTATAGAGATAGGTGGGAATTATGTCGAACGTTGTTGAGCATTCCTAAACGTATATCCTCTTTTGTTTTCTTTTATTAAAGTTATTTGACCATTCTGGAACTTTTATTAAAGGGTTTTTGTATTAAAGCTTTTTGAATTTTCCGGAAATTTTTTGGATTCCCTACGTATATATACACACTGGCGGTCAAAATTATGGAACCATTTTGAAAATGCTGATCATGTAATAACAATTTTTTACATTTCTTGGATCACTTTAACATATTGCTTCCCAAATCATTCCGGAAGCAATAGACGTCCGAGGGACGTCTATTCACTGTTAAATGGGTTTAATGGGTCGAGTTGCTTCCAGAAAGCCTCTCTTGCGACGAAGAAAGAGCCATACGTTTGAAATTAGCATAAAATCACAAAAAATGGTCACTCCAAGATTGGCAAAAGCGGCTTTCTAGTAGCAACCCGACCCATTAAACCAACCTTCCTCGGACGTCTATTCACTGCTAACCCTTAAACTGTGCATTAGTGATTAACTGATTATTAATAATCATCGTGTGCGCAAAAAAATTAAAGTTTATGAATTTTTATAAAAACTTCCAGAAATGTAATGGTAACGCAAAATTCATATCGTCAGATGCTACAAGATTTCTACTTACCACAACTAATTTATTTTTCCGTAAAAGAAATAACTGCATTGCCTCAAATTCACAGTGGTTTCAACAAGATGGAGTACCTCCACACACTGCTCGTAAAACTCGCAACTTTGTGAGGAAGCATTTTTGGGGCGACTGAGCCCTCTTTATAAGCCAGTTACTATAGCATTAAAGCGTATAAGTATCGTGAATTGGCGATCGTCATTTGAATATTAAAGCAGTAAATCTTGTATCATCAATTGATGATCATAGCAGTGAATAGTGTATCATCATTTAGCGATCATAGCAGTTTAAGGGTTAAATGCTGCCGTTGCGTGACGCATTTACTTCGGCAGCTATTCAAACGCTAGTATTCTTTCTGTTGCGTTTGCTCAATAAAATCATGTATTTGTCTTCTTTTTCCGAGGTCTTCCTTTTCCGCCGTCAGCCTACTTTGTTCATTACACTCCCATTTTGAGACTGACGAGAGAGGATTTTGTTTACCGTGGACAATGAAACTCCCATTTTATTGGCTATTTGTCTCTGTAATTCTTCATCAAGAAGGTATTAATCAACCTTGAGTCTATTTTCGTATGATATTTCCTTTGTGTAAGTCATTATAGAGAGATACCTGTAAGAGAAGGAAGGGTACAATGTTACAAAACAATGTTTTGAAGGGAAATGGGATAAAATGGATGAAAACAAATAACAGAAAAACATTCTAATCAATAACAAATATTTCTGTGAATATACTTACTTACTTTATGTAAGTTTAAACGACGATTCAGGATCCACCTATGGTCAACCCCTCTGCAGCATCCCGCCTCATTTGCGGAATTTGTTGAAGGAGGGAATTGCTGTCTGATCTCCTGACTCGTAGCCAGCCACACATGGCTGGTCAAGGACCTTTCACAGGAATCTGTCCACCTGGTTCTTGAAGTTATTCGAGTCGGTATGCTGGAGGTTCTTCACCTTTTATTTCTTTCACTTCTTCTTTTTCATTTCTAAGGATAGGGACAAAGCCCTCAAGTATTTTCCATATGTATATTATTGTGTACCGCTCGCGTCTTCTTTCCAGAGAGTAGAGTTTCAGTGAGTGTAGTCAAGACCAGTAGTCTTCACCTTTCGTTTCCTCTATCTTAGACGTAAAGGTCCTTTGAACAGCTTCAATGTTCGCAATGTCTCACTTTCTGTATGGGCTTGTGAGTACTGAGCAATACTCAGTTATCGGTAGGACTAGACTCTTCCATAATCTGGGCATGATGTTTGCTTTTCTGCTGTGGAAGCTCCTCCGGATGATTCCCATTATTTTTCTAGCCGTTGTAATTTTGATGTTTTAGTGCTCTCTGAATTGTGCATCCGACGACATTATTACTCCAAGATCCCCGACTTGTGGATTTGGTGTTATCTGTTTAGCTTGCAGAGTTTTATGCCCTTTATTCTGTAGCTCCTTGTTATTATCATATCTTAGAAATTGGAATTTTTCTTCGTTGAATTTCATATTGTTGTCTTCTGCCCACTGGAATAGTTTCAATGTCGTTTCGTAATTTTTCTATGTCACCTTCGTTCAATATTTCCTCGCATATCTTTGTGTCATCCGCGAAACATGATACAATACTGTCATTGATATCTGCATCAATATCCGCAATCATTATTATGAACACCAAGGGGGTAATACCGTCCCTCGTGAGACAAAGCTCACGACTTCGGAGACTTCCGATTTAACTCCATTTACTACCACTCTTTGCGTTCTATGCGTCAAGAAATTAAATATCGATCTTTGTAGCTTTCCAATAATTCTTGTATTCTTAAGTTTGTGCGCTGTAATTCCATGGTCACATTTATCGAAGCTTTAGCAAAGTCAGTATACGTTTTGTCATTTATGTTTTGTCCTCGACACAGTGTTTCCAATATTTTCTCCTGGTGATGTAATGGACAATTATTTTGATCAAACCGTGATGTCACCATTAAATACAATTTCTTTCAATATTGATTAATTGCCTGCGAGTGTTCATGAAACAAAATACCACATTAGAAAGCTCCTTAATTAGACACACACACATCATTTTACTTCCTGTAACTTATAAAAAGAATAAAAAGAATTATGTTATTATTACATAAATAATCAGCACTTTAAAAATGTTTCCATAATTTTGACCGCCAGTATGTACAGTGTGTATATATATACTGTACCAATTAGTAGTGTAGTCGGGAACCAGTCTATTTATATCTGAGTATAAATATACACTATACCTATAGAAATTACAACTAATTTATTGAATTGAATTGAATAAGCTTTATTAATAATAAAAAAAATACATTGGTTTTATAATTTACAACGATATAAATAATTGTGAAGTTGGACTATTTATTTTATTTAATTTGGCCCTTAAAGCTTTAGGCTTCATTGGGCTCGTATTAAAAATAAACAGCTACCTATTATTAATTAATAATAAATAAGTAAATAAGTATTATTAATAGTTAAAGTATGTATTAATCCTAACTTATCATTATCATTAATGAGGCATATGATAATGTGTTAACTTTCAATTTCGTAGAGGAATTATGTAATCTCGGTCGCGATTATCAAATGATCATATTTACGTATCGTTCAATTATTAGCAATACTAACATCCTTCACCCTTGAGAGCCTGAAATGAAGCAGTGCAACGGTGTTTATCTGTTTGGCGAGGCCCAAATTACGGACAGCTCAAAATCATGAACAAGTTCCTTCGGGTGAGGCTGTTTGGTTATGTTAGTTAAAAGTGACGATGATTTTGACTCGCCCATATTTTGGGAGGATTACCCATTCCGTAATTAAGAATACAGTGATACACCCAAATCATGAACAGGTCAAAATCATTGACACACTCTTAACCTAATTCACCCTAACTTAATTTAACTCTTAGCCTAACCCATCCCGCGGGAGCGTGTCCATGATTTTGACCCGTTCATAATAATTGTTCCTTTACAGCAGGGCAATTATTTCGATCGGAGGACCAATTAAAAAGAGTCGAATACAATCGCGGCCAGTTAGCCTTCACAATAATACAGTTTGTAAATAATTACAACTTAAAGTAGCACTCACCAAGTACATTGTGAAATGGGCATTAAAGCATTTCCAGTTAATGGTTAACAACTTAAGAGTGTATTTGAAAAAAATGATGACAAATAAATAAATATTTTTATTATTTTTATTTAAATTAATTATTGAATTTGAAATAATTTGTTGATAATTATTAAATTTGAAATTATTAGGTACTGTACTAACCGGTGAAGGTCAGCTGCGTAGCGATGGCATAAGATTTAAGTTGTTATCATAGTGGGAGGAGGGAAAGCGGTTGGTAAGCATAAATCTTGTTCATCAGTCGTCACTGATCGATTTTCGATAATAATTTGATTTGTAAAATCTTAAGATAGAAAATGTCATAATGAGTGCATCGGAAAATAAATGTTTCATGTGCAACCTCACCAAACGTTCATTTTCTTCTAAAACATTTGAAGAAAAGATACGAATAAAAAATGGAAATAAACCACAACCAGAATTACCTTATCTAGTTCAAAATAAATGATAGTATTGAACTCATAAGTAAGATGAGGAATGATTTTGATATCCATGTCAACGAAACTAGAAAAGTTATGCCGGCTGAATCACCTGAGCCCGAGCGAATCAGATTATCTCAGAATGATCAACATCACCCAAAAAGAGTTTCTTGGAAATAATTGATACAGTTTCCACGCAATTGAATGTTTGGTTTGGAAATATGCAGCATTTAAAATTTGTCGAACTTCTAAACTCGATGAAATACGATAAATACGACAAAAATATCGTGATGACCTCCAACAAAATCTTCGTTCCATGTGCAGTCATTATTTTGACTTTGTCAGACTAAAAACTGAACTTATTGTTGCATATTCGGCAGAAGAGTTTCAAGGTAAATATCCCATCAAATTCCCGAAAGAAAATAAATTAGTAGACGGGAGGGATGCCAGAACTACAAAGTTAGTACTTAGAACTCCTTATAACAATTCCTTCCGCAAGTGCGTCAGTTGAGAGGTCTTTTTCGACTTTCAAAAGAATAAAGACTTATTTGAGAAATACGATGAGAGAAGACAGATTGTCATTTCTAGGACTTTTTTAGTATTGAAAAGGAATTACTGATGAAAGTTAAATAAAGTCCGATCTTATATGACACTGTTGTAGATGAGTTTGCTTCAAACACCACAAGAATAGATTTGAATTCTAAATAATCAAGAACTTGATCCAAAAGCTCTAATTGCCACAGACTTGAAACCTGAATATTTTTTTATATTACTCGGTGACTATCTAATTATTGATTAATTATTAAAGGAAAATATTTAAAGTTGCGTTTAATTTATGTATTATGCATTGGAAACCATTACAAAAAAATGGTTTTCAATTTTCCAAATTTGTAAGGTATATTTTTTATACTTATTTTTGTATTAGGAAGTTCCTCGAAATTATATTTGCTTGGTTTTCTGATCCAGGGAAAGGCGCATGTACTCCACATTGTGTACCTACAGTAGGTTCGAAGGTTACGGTACGCCACTGGTGTACATATATCTGTATAGACTTAGACCATATAATAATAGTGTAGTTTGTAATATTTATAATAATGTTAATTCTGATATTGGGTGGCCTAAAAATCAAGACACATAGGGAAACTTGATTTCTTTTTGTGGGGTCATTTGAAATGCGTCGTTTACAGTGATCGTCCTCGGTTCTTGGAGGAAATGAAGACTCGAATAACGGCTTAATGCTCCAGGATTTCTCCCGTTATGTTCAGAGGTGTGAAGACGTCACTCAGAAGAAGAATTGAAGAATGTATCGAGCTTAATGGGTCTCAGTTTGAGCACTTATTATGAGAAAACCATCAGATTATTTCCCCTGTGTCCTGACTTTTGGGCCACCCTGTAGGAGAGAAAATTAGCATCACTGAGGCCTCTACAGAAACGCAGATTTCTTATAATCGATTATAATCGATTCGTGCCTCAATAACCTTTTATATCTGTATAGCAAAAATTACCTTTGATATTATTAATATATTATACTTTTCCGAATGTTTTCAGTGTCTCATTGAGTCGTTTTAAGCTTCTGTGTCAACTCATTCATGTATCCATCAGTTGTTAGTCTGAGAACTTCCTTATAAAGTGTAGTTTTCTCATAGAAGATATTATTTGAATATTAACATTTCTTAACCGAAACTTATGTTAGTTTAGTTAAGCCAAATAAAGCTTTATATAATGGT
The DNA here is from genome assembly GCA_023014485.1 of Bathynomus jamesi. Taxonomy (NCBI): domain Eukaryota; kingdom Metazoa; phylum Arthropoda; class Malacostraca; order Isopoda; family Cirolanidae; genus Bathynomus; species Bathynomus jamesi. Next base: position 32,142 of record JAJOZX010002640.1, on the reverse strand, counting down.
TATTGCATTCTCATTTCACCTTCATTAATTCCTTTGTTAGTGTCATTATTATTATTATTATTATTGTTTAGTAGCAGTAAAGAGGTTTTGGGTCGTTTAACTTTCCTAACAGTAAAAGTCACGTGATGGATGGGACTAACAGCTTTACGTGGGATCCGAGCCATCTACGGTCGTTATATCATCTGAACCCGGAAGACTGTCTTCCATCCAACCACCGAACAGACCCAACGTAGCTTAACCTCGCTAATGCAACGGGAAGTGGTGGTGTGATATGGCTACGACGTAGCCTTTAGTAGTAGTAATAATCATACAAGGTGTCCCATAAGTCCCTTTACCCTTACCCTAATCTAGCAAGAAAAGGTTCAGGCGTAAAGGAACTTAGGGGACACCCTGTAGTTTCCGAAACCGGTTAATTTTCCATTAATTTTGATACATACATACATTTCGTCTCTCAATGTATGAAAGAAATTAAATTGTTCGATTGAAATGTTGAATAATAATCTATTTGACATCCAATTAATGTAATGGAATTAAAGGCGATTAGAGTCGCTTTAAAATTAAACCTTTTTTCTTTTTTCCATCTAAAAACTTCAATTTATTTCGATCGTGAATTAAACTTCATTTATTTTTTATCATAATTTTCTATAGAGTTTATCTTTTTTCCTTTTCCTTTTATTTATCTTTTAATAAAATGAAAACTTGAATTACCTTTAAACTTTTCAAAGAAAATTTTTGCACTCATATTTACTCGCACTCTATAAACACCACTTCCCTCTTTAACCAAATACTAATATATATATATATATATATATATATATATATATATATATATAATATAGATATTATTTTCATTCACTTTCATATATATATATAAATATATAATGTAAACCCACAAGGAAAAAAAAAATTATTCCAAGGTCTTTCGTGTATTCAGAAGTACACCTCGTCAGGGAATGACCTAACCGGGCATTCAGTTAACCGACATTAAATATATAAAGAATGCCCGGTTAGGGCATTTATAACTTTCGTTACGGTCGGTAGATTATCTCCTAGATTACCAACCTTTTTCTAACCAACCAACCTTTCTCTTTTTAACATATTGCTTCCCAGTGTTAATCACTTTAACATATTGCTTCCCGAATGCTTTGGGAAGCAATATGTTAAAGTGATCCCAAGATTCCAAAAAAGCAGGTGGGTAACACAAATCACTTCCAATACTGTTGATTTTTTCTGATCCGGCATCCATGTATTCCGGACTGGCGAGTCTAAGCGCGGAGAAACATTGAAGAAAATATGGTTTTCTTGATGGGGGTGTCATGTCCGGAGTAAAAGTGTACGTAAGACAAATTTTTTTTTTTCGATAATACTAAACTTAAAACCTGGACTTTCCCAATGTACACGCACATCCAAAAACGGGATTGAGTTGTTTTGTTCCACTTCTAAAGTAAACTTAATGGAGGTGGAGGGGGACTTGATTATTTAACTGAAGGAGGAAATCATCCAGGTCACGCTTCATGGGCCAGATACACAAAATATCGTCGACGTACCGCAACCATGGGATGCCAACTCCCAGGATTCTCGGAATGTATGTAAGTAATTTCGAAAAACTCCATATAAATATTGGAGAGGAGGGGCAACAAGGGATTATCCATGGCCATCCAAAACCTGTCGATAATACTCGCTATTGAAAGTGAATCTACAGTCTTTGATGCAAAGTTTAATGAGTTCGAAAACGATGTGTGCAGGGAGTGGCACATCATACTTATGTAATTCTCAGGAGAGAAAGTCAAGCTTATCGTCAATCGGCACTTTTGTAAACAATGAACAAACGTAATGTACTTAAACTTTTGAATATTAATGTAGTATTTTCATATGACAATATTGTGAACAATATCAGAGTAAAAAATAGCCCTACCAATAATTCAGGCATTATCTATAAAATTGGTTGTAAACAATGTGATTCCTTTTACATTGGACAGACGGAAAAGGATTTGCACACGCGTATAAAACAGCATCAATATTCCGTTAGAACGGGACAGTCGTCCAGTGCTCTTTACGTCCGTTTGTCAGTTATCCCACTGTATTGATTAGAATAATGCTTCAATTTTCTTTCACTCAAGCAACATTCTTAATAGAAATATTCTTGAGTCTGCCATTATTCAACTTACAAATCACAGGACTGCGAATGAGAACTTTGTAAGAGTTGTTTTCTTACTAATAACTGATTTTATATGATTCAACTACGCTGATTTCGAATAAAGTGTCCATTTTTTTTCTATCACGTAATGATTTTCTGCAAACTGGAAGGGAAAAGACAACAACATAAATAAATATTATTTATTTCAATTTACATTAGGTACCTATTTCGCTTTGTTATACTAATTACAAATGCAAACAACTTTAAAAAGAAAGAAGACTATTAACGTCAATTACATATTCATCTTTATTTGTCCTGAGTTTTCTTGTGAGATCTGTGCCTTTTAGTCTCGAATGTACGCGCTGTTCCTTTTCTTATATGTAATAATTCTGGAGTATCCCGTTTCAACATCCAGCAGTAATCAGCCATCATGACGATGTCCCACCTTTCCTGATATATGTTCTCCATTTCTTTGATGTCTTGGTGAAACCGTTCTCCTTGTTCTTCGCTGAGTGCTCCGAGATTCTCAGGGAAGTAATCCAAGTGTGAATGTAAGAAATGTAATTTTAAACTCATATTACAACCCAACTCTTTGAACTTATTTAGCATGTTGTTCACAATGTTTTGGTAATTTGGGTCCTTGTTGTTCCCCAAAAATTTGCTGATAACATCCTTAAAAGCAATCCACCCTTCTTTTCCAAGATTGTTCATTGTTCTTTCAAAGTGTTCATCCAAAGTCAGTTTTCTAATCTGGGGACCAACAAAAATTCCTTCTTTCAATTTTACTTCCGAAAAAGTTGGGAATTTACCACACAGATACTCAAAACAATCCCCATCTTCGTCCAAGGCCTTAACAAATTGCTTCATCAAAACCAATTTTATGTGAAGCAGATGTAAAAGTATTTTTTTCGTGTCAACCAAACTTTCACGTTGAATATTTTTAGAACCAGGTTGTCAGGTTGACTCTGCGTGGCCATTCCTTTCTTATCCATTGCTGAGTTCTTGCTCGGCTATCCTGTTCATACAAAAAACATGGAAACTTCGTATAACCTGGTTGTTGACCTAACAACATACAAATCACTTTATGATAATAAAAACCCACTCTAATAGACAGAGTTTATTTTCACAACAGTTTCGATGCCCATTGTCATCCTCTTCGGGTGGATACAGAAAAACGTTTCTCTGTATCTACCCGAAGAGGATGCCAGTGGGCATCGAAACTGTTGTGGAAATAAACTCTGTCTATTAGAGTGGGTTTTTATTATCATAATTTGACCTTCACGTAGAAAAGTGAAGTTTTTTGCATTTAATACAAATCACTTTTAAGTCTCCACAAAGTAGCCAACCGTGTTCTTTGTATTTAACCTTAGCTGGAAGGAGCTCAAGATTTTCGTACGTTTCCTTCAAGTGAACCGAATGAGCCACAGGAACGGATGCATACAAGTTACCGTTGTGAAGGAGGATGCCTTTGAGTGGAATCAATGAAAAGTCTCCACTCATTTGGGTCATAGATTGTAGCGCCTAGCTTAAGTATTAGTTCCGAAACATTGTTGCAATCTACCAGTGAATTTTCTTGAGAAAAATATTGGATGAATTCTTTTTCTCGATTTCTGTACCAGTGAAATGACGTCCCGGGAGAAAACAAGTTCTTTGCACGAAGTCTGGATCCCAAAATCTCTGAAGAATCCTTCGGGAGACACAAATCTCTTACCAAATCATTAAGTTCAATTTGTGTAAACAATTGGAGTTCACCAGATGTTTCGGTTTGAAAACAATCAATATCATCGTTTCCATCGTCATCAGACATCGAATCAGATGAAGTTATATCAAGAGGATTTGGTTTAGTAGGTACAGGTATACCAGGTCCATGAGCAACAGGTCTTATAGTAGACTGAAAGTTTCGATAAGAAATTTCCTTTTTATTTTTAGTATTGTACCCTTGCACGTTACATGAACAAAAATAGCAGTCATTGCTGTGATTTCTGGACTCACACCAGACCATTGGAATCCCAAAAGGTAAAGAATCTTTTTATCGTACTCCACAGTCTAAGTTGTTCAACACAAACACTGCAAACTTTATGTGGAGCCCATGATTTGTTTTGATCCCCGTTTCATTCCTCCGAAGTACGCATAGTATGCTTTCTTGACGAAGTCTGTAATATCTTGCCTTTGTTTTTTCACAGTAAATTTTCCACAAATATAACAGAAAATGTTTGGGCTATTTACACACCCTCTGGTTGCCATAGCGACAAATAAACAAATTTCAAAAGAGAAATAGAGTCACCGCGCACCTTTGAATAATTAAGAACTATAACCTCCAACGCACTAGACAGACTGACTTATCTCGTGGCTTGTCAATCACTTATATACTAGCGGTGCGTTACTCGAATGTTCTAGAAGACGCTCTGACGTCACTTCTGATCTGGAAGCATTTATAGGCAGTAGTTTTTAATCAAAATTTAATGATTAGGAATAACGTTGCAAAAGAGGAACAAGCCTGTGTCTACAGCATTCCCTGTAAAAGTTGTGATTTAGTATACGTGGGAGAAACTGGAAGAAATATTGAAACCCGTATCAAAGAACACAAATATGCCTTCAGAAGTTGTAATACTAATAATGCCATTTTTTATCACGCTAGCCAAAATAATCATGCTATAGATTGGGAATCAAGTAAGGTACTTTATAAATGTAATAATTATGTCAAAAGAAAAATAATAGAATCTGTGTGTATAGAAAAAGTAGATAATTTTAATTTGTGCGAAGGTACTTATAAGTTAGACCCTTTAATGAGATTCTTGGTCAATAAATCCCTTACTTCGGAGTCGTGGGAACGTGTTCGAACCTAGTGTGAATTTCTTAAATGTCTCTGGATTGGAATGTTTCCTTACTCGCTTTTAGTAAATGTAATAATGGAAGTAATTAATGTGGAAATAAATATATGCAGTAATTATGTCAAAACATTAGGATCTGTATGTATAGAACAAGAAGATATTTTTAATTTGTGGAAATGTAGTTATAAGCTGACCCTGTAATAAAATGCCCTTCTGGTTTCGGGAGAACGATATCTAACCTAGGTGCGAATTTCTCAATGGTCTCTGGATTATTCCTAATCGCCTTTTTTCATTCGTTTTTCGGTTTATAATTTCTGTATAATAAACAACAATGTAATAACCAATGTAATAATAAATTTATAATTTCTGTAATTAATAATTATGCAATATTAAATGTAATAAATTTAATTATAAATGTAATAATTATGTAAAAATAATAGAATCTGTATGTTTAGAACAGGAAGATAGTTTTAAAATTTGTGCGAATGTACTTAATGAAAATGCCCCTCCTGTCCGAGAGAATGGAATCTAACCTAGGTGCGAATTTCTTAACGGTCGATCCCTGAACTGTTTTTCCCTCTTGTTTTGTTTCATTTGTGTTTCTGTATCCACCCGAGGAGGATGCCAGTGGGCGTCGAAACTGTCGTGGAAATAAACTCTGTCTATTAGAGTGGGTTTTTATTCTCATATTTTGACCTTCACGTAAAAAAAGTGAAGTTTTTTTGCATTTATTAATGGAGTCAATTTTAATGAAAATTACTTACATATGTAATATGACATTTTGTGAAAAATCTGTACGTGATGGCGAAAAATTAATATTATTTTCGGAATCAGCGTGCAAAAATTACCATATAAGTGATAAAATATTTCGGACAACAAAACCACCGCAGGCCTGTGTAATTTTAACACTAGCCAGGGCCTTTTTTCGTTTGATCCTGTTGTTTTGAATTCGTTCAGAACGGATTAGACAAGAGGGGCAAAGTGCTAAAACTCTGGTAGTTTTTCCTTATAAATTTGTATGCTCCTCCTACACTTTTTATTTTTCTATTTCATTTTTATTTTTCTGTGACCTTTATATAGTCTCGAACTTATTTATTTCAGTGTTCCTGAGGATGTCATTAGACGAAAGCGCTTGAGCACCATTCTATGTTTCCTTTTTCCTTCGTGGGCAAAGTGCTAAAACTCTGGTAGTTTTTCCTTATAAATTTGTATGCTCCTCCTACAGTTTTTATTTTTCTATTTTATTTTAATTTTTTTGTGACCTTTATATAGTCTCGAACTTATTTATGTCAGTGTTCCTGAGGATGTCATTAGACGAAAGCGCTTGAGCACCATTCTATGTTTCCTTTTTCCTTCGTGGTTATTTTCATCATAAATATTATGCACGTGTTATTTTCATGAAATAATTTTCATATATATATATATATATATATATATATATATATAATATATAAGTAGACGCCTGATTTTGTGTCCCCGAATATTGTCTCTCGCCGTTTATAGGGTCTCGAAACTAGGAAACAGTTACTTTTACATGGTAATTGCTATGGATAGTGTCTCTCTTTTCAGCTAGTATGGTCTACTTGGCAGCTCTAGTTTACATTTGTATTTGTGATGCCGTGCTGTTTACAGAGTTACTAGATGGCCAATGGCCATGGAAGGAAAATGTTTTGTTTTAATGTAAAATGAACATAGTTTTGATGTTTCAGTTGGATTGTAAAAACGATTTTAATGAGAAATTGCATAATAAAGGTGTTTATGTTGTAAATATATTGATATACAGTACATATTCACTATTTTTAACCTTACAACCCTCGAGAGACCAAACTGTGGATATAGTCTCATCGGATAGTGTCCTTTTGGCTTGGCACCGAGTGGGACACTATAAACGGCGTCTACTGTATATATAAATAACTGAGAATAGTCCCCTGAGAAACTTTTATGTTACACACACACCGTACATGAAACAAGAAACTCCTCTGGGAAATTAAATCCACTATAGTTCGAATAAGTAATGGTAAATTACAAATATTATAGTTTTTCTTTTTCATGATGGAAGGTCCAACGGGGTCAACGGGTTACTCGCAGAGAGGCCCCAAAATATAGCTTCCCTCACCAGCTATCTGCCAAGCAGATACGATCCAGCTTTGGGACAGGATCTAAAAGAAAAAGAA
>JAJOZX010002640.1:0-22500 GCA_023014485.1 Bathynomus jamesi | reverse complement strand
AGTATTTAATCTTGACGGGTGAAATTTTGGAGGAAGGAGGCAGCTTTTGATCGGAAGATGGTGGGGAGGAAGGTTGGGATGTGGTTTGATTCTCGGGAAGCGGACTGAGGCGAGTGGGAGAGGAATTCCTGAGGTTGGTTAGGTTGGCCATGCGACCCAGAGCTCGAATTGCGTTTCCAGTTTTCTGGTGAATAACACGTCGAACAAAAGTTAGTCGTCACACAAATTACACAGTTATACAATCTGTTCAAAAAGTTATTTCATGAAGTTCCATTCTTCTTACCGCTATTTATCGGTAAGAAACACGGAGTTTCACGATAGGACCTTTCGAACCGACTGTTCCATTCTATTTCGCTATTAAATTACATGAGAAGCCGTTATGAGAGATTCTTTGTGCGTTTATTAACTACGACCAAACGAAAAAACCTAGAACCACAACAGAAATACGACCTTTAATATTGTTATTCACACAAAAACAAATTAGGAATGAATTGAGCTAAAGTTATGCATTCTGGCGGATTCTATATAAAGGAATTATTTAAAAAATAAGGATGAAAGGAATCAAACACACGTACGCGCATCTCCGCATAAGCGAGGTGCCGACTTCTTTAAATCCATACATCTAAAACACTAATTAACCAAAACTAATTTAACGTAACCTGACCTTAGTGCCATCGAACCAAGAAGGGCACGGTAAATGTTTCGGACGTAATTGAGAGATCAAAGATGGTTTCCTGTCAAGTTGTTAAATAACAAGGTACTCGCTAGGCTAGGCTAGCCAGGACTAACATATCTTTTTTCCGACACTAAAAATGTTCAATTTTTTATGTTCCTTGGTACCAAAAAGTGTTACCACACAAAACAAAATTACCCCACTACATCTGTGAATTACCACACATACTACCTAATGAATGCCCAGTTGCCTAAGCACGCGCAACATACTCGGATTTACATCTCATAACTAGTATAGATACACGTATTTCCATTTAATTAAGATTCAGAACTTAAGATCTTACCTGCCACTTTCGTCTAATTATAAATCGTTTGAGTTTATCCGTGGGCAAAACGACCTTCTTCATCGATCTTTCCGATTGTGCCAACCATCCACAACGAAGACATTCAACCGCATTTGGTCGTTTTCTGGAAAAAACCAAGTAAGTTCTATAACAGCTTTTAAAGATATGAAAATATAAATGTTTATAAATGGGGTTTGCGAAAACTGCTTTTCTTATGATGCAAATCCTCAAAAACTTTTTACTTATGTATTTCATCAGTCAGTTGTTACTTACTCTTTCCTTTTATCGAGCATTCTCGTGATGAAATCTTTTGCGTCCGAGCTTATCGCATCGAAAGCTTCTTCGTCAAAATCAAACTCGGCTCTAGTTATGTTGGCAAATGTTTCAGCATCACTCTCTCCCATGAAAGGAGACAGACCTGATAACCTTAAAGAGAAAAAGGAATGGCATTTACTACTGTTTAAATATATAGCGCATATTTATAACTATTTTGCATTTTTTCAGCGACCTAACAAGTATTAAAAGAGTATTTCTACATATAGGCCTAATCGTTAATGCAAAGCGTGATTAATTAAGTGGGAAATGCTGAAAACAAATGGTTATTCACCATCGAGTATCACATTTAAATTTTCTTTTATTTCACGCAACTTGACAGAAATAGCAATTACGTACTTTCTTCATACTTAAGAGTAATGAGCGTCTGAATTTTATTACAGTTTCAAATTTTCAATTAAATAAGATCTAAATTGGGTTTATATATATATATATATATATATATATGTGATGAATTTCACAATTAAACACGTGAAATGAATGAATGATGCAAACCCACAAGGAATGTATAAAATTGACAATATCTTGTTTAAATTCCTTCTGCCTCTCATTAAGTCTTGTTAATTATGTACTAATCTTATTGTTTCCGCCCCGCTGTATATATATTTTGGGCTTCTCGCCTGCCGTCTTCATTCCTTGACGAGGTGTACTTCTGAATACACGAAAGGCCTTGCATATATATATATAATATATATAATATATTATATATATATATATATTATACTCACAGTACGTAGCATATTACTCCAACGGACCACATGTCTGAGGCGAAGGAAATAGGTTCATAATTTATGATTTCTGGAGCTACAAATTCCGGAGTGCCAAAAAGAACTCTGCAAGGTTCATCGGGGTTCAGTCTTCTCGCCAGACCGAAATCGATTACTTTTATCTGGTGGGAACTTCTTCGCACGCAAAGGATGTTCTCGGGCTGAGAATGAAAATGTCCTCATTAAAAGTTTAATACGGAACCTTTTTCCTATGCACGATAATGAAGGGTGACATGGCGGGCTCGTGGTACCCCCTCCAATTTTAACCGTTTATGAAAAACATCAAAAACTTTTGTAAATTATATGGAAACAAATAATTGTGGCGCATCACACGGTAACTCAATTATTAATTTTTTTGCATACTTAAAATAAGAATTTTTATTTAAGTTTTCACAAATTAAATACATAAAGTAAGATACTGAAATAAAGAAAATTAAAAACTTTTAATTAGAAAACAAATTTAACTTGTACGTTTGACGCCGCTCCGTCTGTTTTTAACTAAAATTTTACTACAATGTACGTGATTATAGTATATAAACCACTTTCATAAGCCACTGTAAATATTGTGAACGATATTGTTTTGTGTTCTGTTGAAGGGGAACCTAAACGAGAATCGTAACGTACTTTTATTTCACTTCCTTAAAATTTAAATTATCAATTAAATTATTATTAATTTCAGTAAGGGTTGATCCGTTGGGTGGGGCTAACACAATTTGTTTTTTAGTAATTATGAAAGTGAGAAAGGAGTACGTTCTTACTTTGAGGTCGAGGTGAACAATGCTGGTGGCGTGCATATAAGATACTCCTTCGCATATCTGACGTACGAAAAGAATGCAATCCCTCTCCGTTAAAGCGAAGTCATCGGCAACCACTCTTTCAAACAATTCACCGCCGGAAATGCTGAAAAATAAACTCTTTCAATGTTACGCAAAATATCTACGATGAAAAATTAATAATTTACAAAAGAATTCTTCTTGTACGTTCGATTCAAACTTCGAAGGCTTTTTTTTAAGGTTATTTTGTCTTTTGTCGGAGGAAGGTTTTCTCAAAGACGAATCTGGATTTGATACATCGAAAACATACTGCGTACCAGTGATGTAGTCGAGACCACCAAGTCCGAGACTGAAACCGAGACCGAGACCTGATCCTGTGAGACCAAGATCGAGACCGAGATCAAAGGTTCGAGATCGAGATCTACCTTCCGAGATCGAGACCCTTAAAATTCGAGACCGAGATCGAGATCGAGACCAACCTAACCTAAAAAAATCCAGCACCCCCCCCCCCCGCAAGACAAACGTGGCAACTCAAAACAGGGTAACTGATTAGTGAATACCTAGAGTCCCTTACTTTTACAGACTTTCATAAACATTCTGAATTGTGTCTGTTCAACCAAGCCACCATCATGAGTATGCCAATAACATGTATTTTTCATTACGGTCTCGAAAGGTCTCGGGGAGAAAAACCGAGACCGCGTCTGTCGAGACCGAGATCGAGACCGAGATCTAAATAGCGGAGACCGAGATCGAGATCGAGATCTGCAAATTGGGTCTCGAGATCGGTCTCGAGACCGAGACCGACCGATCTCGAGACTACATCACTGCTGCGTACTTCTCTCACTGCATTTCTCCTCAACGAGTTTTGAGGCTATTTTGTATATGTCCTTCATTTAAAGGAGGACAACTTGAAGGACCTATTTTTTGTAAGATGTAATGATGGGATTGTTCCTCTTCCTCCGCATCATCATCATCTAAGGTCATATGACGGAGGGGACCTACAGCTTTACGTGGGATCCGAACCGCGGGTTGCTATTGTACAAGTCGAGACGCGGAGGATGGTCTCCCATCCAACTACTATCCAAACCCACTGTCGCTTAACTTCGCTTATCGACGGGAAGCGGTGTTACGATCTATTTTTGGTATTTCAAAAAATTGGTACTTGTGGGTTATCTGTCGCCACTTTTTAATATTTTTTTTATTTATTTATTTTTATATATTAAGAGAAGAGGATTCTTTATACTGTACGGCATTGACGATTGGTTAGGTTAAGTCGTGCTAGTTTGGTTAAATACCGTTTTATTTAACCAAACTAGCACGACTTAACCTAACCAATCGTCAATGCCGTGCGTACAGTATAAAGAATCCTCTTCTCTTAATATATAAAAATAAATAAATAAAAAAAATATTAAAAAGTTTTTTATTTAACCAAACTAGCACGACTTAACCTAACCAATCGTCAATGCCGTACAGTATAAAGAATCCTCTTCTCTTAATATATAAAAATAAATAAATAAAAAAAATATTAAAAAGTGGCGACAGATAACCCACAAGTACCAAAAAATTTTCATACATGGCACCTAACTATAATGTTGCAGACTAAGGACTGCAATTCTCAGGTGAACCTAACAAATATCGAACTAATAATGAACAGACAAGAAAGCAAACTCGGTAACGAATGTAAAAAGTTTAATTTATGAGTATAATAATAATTATTATTTATGAGTATAATAATAATAATGGTAAGTATGTAGATATGTATCCAACAAAAAATGCACTTATATTAATGAACGAGAAAAATATCAATGGAAACCATCCGTAATTGTAAACAATGAGCGCGAGTTATTATGGAAACTTAACCAAATGTATATAACTAAATTAAGTCTGACTTATACTATAATGAGCACAGTTTCGAGAATCCTACTCACTATTCCATAATCATGACGCAATCTCTCTTCCGTTCAAATGCTGCCAACAGCTGCAGTAATTTGGGATGCCTCAACTCATTCATGATTGATATTTCTTCCTTGACCTAAAATTTTAACAAGGTGCCATGATTCATTCTATACCTACATGTACGTATAATCTTAGCTATATCTATAATTATCATCAAATACAATACATATCACATACATATATACAATAATTAATAACAATAATACCTCTTACAATTCAGTAAAAATTTCGGTCGCAATTTAATAATTTTGAATTTCAAACCCTGATCGATTGATTGTAAATTATTATCATTTATTTTTTTATTGATGAAGGAAAGGTTTATGCGAAGTTTCACGATAAACATTTTATTAAAACTTTAAAATAACAAAAGATAACAATTTTCAACTTTGTCTTCAACTGAAACAAGAGTTTTCACTTAGTTAATTTGGACATGTTGATTTCAATGATAATATTTGAAAGTCTCTATCGCGTCTAGATTTTTAGTTTATGACACTGACAAAATTTTCAAATATGAACAGTTTTCTATAAACTTATGATTGTTTTTATATCTCATAAAATGGAACACCAGTCTTTAGAATACGTACAAACTGGATTACATTTCAAAATAAAATTTATAAATGATATAAAGATCATGAAATAGTGATTGCAGACAGAATTTAGTTAGATTTCTTAGTTGGAAATTGTCGTGTGCTACGTAATTTAATTAATTTAATCAAAGGTGTAACTCGAAATGTACGCACCATAGAAGCTTTTTTACGCCATTTTTGGAATGAGCATACCAAATTAGGTAAAGGCACGCACTTTTTTGTCAGTTAAAAATTGTGCGTTGACCAGTGTAATTCACTCCCATTTGAAAATATCGATCAAATACAAACTGACGAAATTAAACATTCGTAAACGAGAGGGGATTCTCATTTCCAGGAAGTGAACAAACGGTTTTTATATACTGTATATAAAAAATTATTTTTCTTTTAAAGTAAATGCTTTAACGAGATTTCTTTTGCCGTTAGACTGTTATTGTAAGATTAAAAGTACGCATCTTTGTTTCGTAATAAAATTAAAGTTGCGCATCAGTTTGTTACTTCTTCGCAATTACAACCAATGCTCTACGTATAGTTTCCGTTTACTAATCTCACCTTCTCTCTTTCCTCCTTTCGTATACATTTGATCAACTTCGCCGCCCTCCTCAGGCCAGTTGGCTTCTCAGATACCCTGTAAACCACTCCGAAACGTCCTTTGCCCACTTCTTCATGTCGTTCGAACCTCTGTTCGAAGAGATCTCCAGACTCCAAATTGACGTTTCCTAAGTTGTACGGTGATACCTGAACTATAAACCATAAAAAACCCTTAAAGTTACCCCTCCGTCGGGATCAACTGCGTTAGTATCTTTAGTTCCTTACGAAATAGATTACCTTTACATTCTTTTGATAGAAACGGTCATCAATTTAAACCATCAACTAAGACTAGAAACGCTCTATTTAAGGCAATTTTCATTAATAAGATTCTGGAACTTCGGCAAGGCCAAAAACAGCCAAAACAGAAACTCACTTTCGGATTCGTCTTCGCTGATTTCACTCATGGAATCGCTCATGTCATCCAGGGTGATGGGGTTGGACGGTTTCGAGGCTTCGGACACCCCATGCACATTCTCCGCCCTCACTCGGAACTCGTACTGAGCGCCCTTCTCAAGGCCCTCCGCTTTGAAGGTCGTCGAATGACAACTGCGAAGACAAAGAGCAGAGATTAGAACGAACCTCCGTTACTAAGCAACGTAATTTCAAACTTGAACAGCAAACGTTTCAAAATCACAAATACGAAGATACGAAGTTGTTAACTTCACGTTGTCACCATCTGATCGAATGATAACTAAATTAAAGGCAATATTTCTGTCTCGCTGTTAACTGATATTTACACCCAAGCTAACGAAGGGTGATAGGTAAATAGATTCAGTTTCTAATTTGTTTCTGGAACCAAACTTAATACCATAAAATTCTTAATTTAGACACCAAAAATTATAAATAAGGTTAAATGGTTATTGATTTTAATAAGAGTAAAGTAATATATTATTAATATTAAAGAGAAGTACAATCACTTTATAGTATTACTTCGTTATTATTATTATCATTATTTATTATTAGTTATCAATATCATTTTAATATTCTGTATTATATTTTACATTTTTTCTAACCCATTCGTCCTTTACAGTTTTCTATTTTCGGTTCTCCTTATTCTCTTTTGCCATTCCTTTTCCTAATTACCCTCTCCTCTCTCTTCGCTCCCACACTCCATATATGACAGTGTTACAAGGAGCTACAAGGACAAGAGGAAGTCTCAAAGACCTTTCGGTCCACTCGGGGAGGTTCCTCTTATTGGCTAGTTAATTTTTAAAAATTATTTTGCAGTAGTAGAAAACTACCACACACTCCCCACACTCCGCTCCCTCCCTGCCAGAAGGGGGAACGGAAAAAGGTTGAAGAAAACAGCTTGACCCTAGAAAAGTAGCAAAGGAAATTTTACAGGAAAGAGTATAATATATAAACTAGATCTACAATTACGCTATGCACATAGAAATCGTACACGAGATAGCACCGTTGTATAAACTAACATCATAAATATGAGTATTTGCGCTGACCGTATATTAAATTTTTTGTCATAAAAACCTCACACATGGAGTTTTGATTTTATACAAAATATTTACGGCTCTATTTACTGAGGTATCAGGCAACAAAGACCCCATGACCCACACCAGATTAGCCCCAAGGGTCAAACTCTCCATGTTAACACCCATGTACGAGCAAAGCCATCACGCCGGCAAAGTGATGAAATTCTTCTACAGGAAATGGGTTGAAACAGGAATTAAGAACGGAAATCAGATTTTCTACACCATGCCCTTACCTACCAGGTGGACCCAGTCACTCAAAGAAAACAAAAATAGTGATGGCAGAAATGCAAATCTACCTCGCCTAACCCATGCCATACATTTTTTAATAGTTTTTTTGTTCGTTAGGAAATTATGTATTTCTACAAAATAATTATCTACTCTATTCTTAGTCATGTTAACAAGGCAGGCAAGTAGGTGAGCGTGTTTTCTGTAATTGAATGTCTGTCAGCACTGAATGTTGCCAGGGTTTCAACTTGGATCTCCCGCCATGAAAGGTATTTATGCAGCAAGTGATATATTGAGCCGTTCATACTTTGCGGCAGCGTGCCACCACGAGAGTAGATTAAATCTCTTTCCGTCGAGAAATATCGGAGGTCCCTATCTTTATCCTCGTGCACTTGTTCCCTTATGGAAAACGAATGTTTCGTTGGTGATCACCCGTTGTTGCTACAGCTAATTAAAGAGTCTCCCACTTAGAGGTGTTTATGAGGAAAGTTATAAAAAGAGGGAATTGCTCGATGGTTGATCATGCTATGTAGGGCACAATCAACCAGAGACATCTCTCTAAAACGAGGAGAAAATTAAGTGTAGTAGGAAGTGTTTAAACAAACTCCCGCAGGTTTATATTATCATTTTCGAGAGAGAGAGAGAGAGAGAGAGAGTTACAAGGAGTTACAAGGAAAAGAAGTACCTCAAAAGGCCTTGCGGCCTATACCGAGGAGGTACCAATGGCAACGGGTGCCACGGAA
Organism: Bathynomus jamesi; assembly: GCA_023014485.1. NCBI lineage: Eukaryota > Metazoa > Arthropoda > Malacostraca > Isopoda > Cirolanidae > Bathynomus > Bathynomus jamesi. The sequence continues at coordinate 14,025 of JAJOZX010002640.1, read as the reverse complement.
AATTTTCTACACACTCAAATAGTGTGCAAGATTTGGTCTAACCTTTTCTTGAAATAATCCACAGAGGAACTGTTCACAACTTCTGAAGGTAAACTGTTCCACGTGTCACAGATCTTATACGTAAAGTAATTACCACACACACTAGTCCTAAACCGTTTCAAATCCAACTTCCAACCATTGTTGCGAGTTGGGTTATCATTTAAACTAAACATGCTTCTAAAATCGACATCGTTGAACCCACGTAAGAGCTTGAAAACCTAAATGAGTTGACCGCGCAGCCTCCGAGTTTCCACCGAAAACAAGTCCAGGGCGCGTAAGCGTAGATTGTAGCCCATATGCCTAACGGAAGGGATTAACTTTGTGGCCCTCGACTGCACTCGCTCCAGCCTCTCAGTATCTTTCCTGAGGGAGGGCGACCAGAACTGCACAGCATACTTCAGGTGCGGCCGAACCAGGGAATTGTACAGAGAAAGCACAATCTCCTTGTTCCGAAACTGAAATTGCCTCCTGATATAACCTAACAGCTTCTGGGCTCTCTTTTCCACCTCTACGCACTGTTTCGTAAACTTAAGGTCGCTGCTAATTAGCACACCCAAGTCCTTTTCCAAATCAGTCGCCTCGATATTATTCCCCAACATGGAGTAGTCCGACTTGATATGGCGTAGCCAATGTGCATCACTTTGCATTTACCCAAGTTAAACGGCATTTGCCATTTTTCGGACCACTCTCCTATCCTACCAAGGTACGCACGCAGTTCCTCGATCGCTTCGGGCGTCCCAACATTGGCCCCAAGCCTGGTGTCATCAGCGAATTTGGCGATCCGACTGACGATGCCACCGTCGATATCATTTATGTAAATGATAAACAACAGTGGCCCCAAAACGGAACCCCGAGGAACCCCACTAGTGACTGAGGCCCAACCCGAACTAGCCCCTTTAATTACAACCCTCTGCCGCCTATTCTTCAGCCAGTTTTCAATCCAGCTACCTACTTCCCCACCGATACCCAGCGCGCGGACTTTCGCCATTAGCCGGCGGTGAGGTACCTTATCAAAGGCTTTCTGAAAGTCGAGATAAAGTATATCAATCGCCCTACTCTTATCATACTCACCCAACATGACGTGGAAAAACTCGAGCAAGTTGGTGAGACACGACCTATGCCGTCTAAACCCATGTTGGGAGTCCCCAAGCAGCTCGTAGGAATCCAAATGGTCAACGATCCTATCCGCTATTATCCCCTCTAATAATTTACCTACAACTGAAGTGAGACTAATGGGACGATAATTCCCTGGACTTTCTTGATCCCCTTTCCTAAAGATAGGGGTCACGTTGGCTTCCCTCCAGTCACCAGGCACCTGGCCCGTCTCCAACGATTTGTTAAAGACTGTAGCCAGGCGGGGAGCCACCTGGTCGCGCACCTCCCGCAACACTCTGGGGAGAAACTGGTCTGGCCCAGGAGCCTTAAACGCGCTCAGTTTGTCTATTCTTTCGGCAACGATTATCGCGGTACATCGAACACTATCCACGCCAGCACCTTCCTGCCTGACGCCTGGCTCGGGGATGACGCGGGTGTCCTCCCTGGTGAACACTCCCGCAAAGTACTCATTAAGCACATTAGGGCTCCCCTTGCAGAGGCTTGCCACCCGTAGTTTTTCATTACGTTTCGCTAGCCTAACCTTCGCCTTCACTTCCCTACACAGGAGGACATACGCTTCAGTGTTCTCATGGGAACGATTGGCCTTCGCCCTCCTAAACGCTACTTTCCTATTTCGGATAGCCGAAGCGATGTCACGACTGAACCACTTAGGCTGCGTTGAAGCAGGGGTGACCGGTTTTGAGGGTATGGCAGCAGACTGCAGCACTATAAATTCGTCCCGGAATGCACTCCACACTCCCTCAACATCGCCGCCGACCTCTAACCCCATCTCACCTACGCTATCCCGGAGGCTAACAAAGTCCGCCCGCCGTAGATCAAGCTTACTGCCTCTCGAGTTACTACGCTTCACCCGAGGGACGCACACACGGAACCTAATCAGACCGTGATTACTCCCGCCCAACGATTCGTCACTGGTGAGGCCAGTGACGAGGTTGTCTTCGGTCGTGAATACTAAGTCTAGAACGCTTTCGCCTCGTGTAGGCTCATTGACCCACTGAGTGAGGAAGTTCTCATCAGCAAAGTCAACTAGCCTCCTCCCTTCAGCATCAGCAGTCCTGTCTTCCCACTTTATGCCGCAACAGTTGAAGTCTCCTAAAACTACACACACCCTATCCCATAGCAGGCTACGGAGTTCGGTGTACAGGGCTGTATCCTCCTCGAGGAGGAGATGCGGTCTTTACACCAAGATTAACCTATAGTTCGTCCCTCCCACGTTCAGATCGACGCCAAGCAGCTTCCGTTCCGATCGGAACTGAGAGTCAACCGGACTCAACGTGTCCCTCACGTATATTAGTACCCCTCCCCCCTCCTGACGGGTGCGGTATTTGCGAAACATTCTATACCCGGGAATTTCGAACTCCCCAACGTAGTCCCTACGATCAGTATGAATCCAAGACTCGGTGATAGCAACGATATCCTGGTATTCTGCTGCTAAGAGCGCCCGTAGCTCGCAAAACTTATTCCTAATCGACCTAGCATTAAAAAACACTGCACGGAGGGAGCCTTCCCTATTCTGACCGCCCCCTAGCACGACCTGTTTCCCGAACAGCCAGGGCTGTCGGGAGTTGAAGAGCCCCTCACCACCGAGGGGGCAACTTCCGCAGGAGCCTGAGCTCCCTCCAACGTGGAAGGAGGGTCACCCACCTGCACCTGGACGCACCCTTCAGTTGAAGGTACGTCCGCCACCGGCTCAACATCATCTCTCCCCGGTGGGGGCCCATCATGTCTCCCCGGGCTCGACCTCACCATTCTGTATATGTGCCAGTCGAGCAGCGCGCCTAGCACACCTTTACCTTTGTCATTGAGGTGGACACCATCCCTCTGGTAAAGGTCCCACCTACCCGAAAATGCGTCGAACGGGTCAATAAACCTCACGCACAGCGGGACGCACAAGTCTTGCACCCTCTCGTTGATGCCAATGACTTTACTGAGCGCGTGGTCACTGACATTCATCCGCGGTAAAATACCCATCAACATTCCCCTGTCTGTCTTCACTTCAGTTTTAGATCATCCGCAAGAGACATGATCTCGGCCATCTAGGACGTTTTGGCGCCGACATTTTGGCGCTGGACGTTTTGGCGCCGCCGTTTGGCGCCGCCGTTAATTAGTATTAAGTATTAAGTAGTAATACTTGGTTATTAACCTGAAGTGCTGTCTGTCTTTTCAGATAAGTTGTGTTGTTGCCCTTAATAGCATAAATGTCTGAAAATATATCAAGTAGAAGGGAAACAAGTTTTCACATAATGGATATTTGTATGTGTTTGATAAATGTAGCAAGCGCAAGCAACCCTTCTTTGCTTTTTTGGCGGTGCGAGCAAAAGAGTCAGTGTATTACAAGGTGTGTATATAATATGGGTACTTTTCCGTTATCTGCCCCATTGACGATTGGTTAGGTTCAGTCATGATATTTTCGTTAAAACTAACAAAAATATCACAACTTAACCTAACCAATCGTCACTGCCCGGTTAGGTCAACTGTACTCCCTTGACGATTGGTTAGGTTAAGTCGTGATATTTTCGTTAGTTTTAACAAAAATATCACGACTTAACCTAACCAATCGTCAAGGGGGCAGATAACGGAAAAGTACCCATATTATATATACACCTTGTAATACACTGACTCTTTTGCTCGCACCGCCAAAAAAGCAACGAAGGGTTGCGCTTGCTACATTTATCAAACACATACAAATATCCATTATGTGAAAACTTGTTTCCCTTTCTTACTTGATATATTTTCAGACATTTATGCTATTAAGGGCAACAACACAACTTATCTGAAAAGACAGACAGCACTTCAGGTTAATAACCAAGTATTACTACTTAATACTTAATACTAATTAATGGCGGCGCCAAACCGGCTCCGCGCCCAAACGGCGGCGCCAAAACGTCCCATTCCGTGATCTCGGTGATGATCCCTTCTGTAAGACCTACCCTACCGCCTTTGAAGAACAGGTCGTTGCCACCAGCGTGGACAACGATCGCAGTCCTCCGACTAGCCACGCGCAGTTTCTCTACCTCCTTCCTTAAGTGCGCCGTTCCCCGCCCAGGTAAACACCTTACTTCCTCCCGTCCCGGTTTGAAGAAGCAAAGTACTTCTCCTGGCCCCTGATCTGCGAGTCCCCAATCAAAAGGGTGTCTTCCTCCTTCGAGCACAGGAGACTAAAGCGGTTGGAGGTCCTGACAGGGGCAACTGGGGTCTCAGGCTTCGGCTTCGCAGCCTTCTTGCCCGAGACCTTTCGATACCCGTCGCCATCCATAGACACACTTACACCACCCGACCCACTCCGACCGGCAGCTACATCCTTCGGTTTCTTTGGGCCATCAGTAGGCCCCTTCCCACCCTTTTTCTTTATCGGCCCCTTCTTTACGCCCTCCACCTTGCGCCGCGGTTCCGTGCATTCCACGTGGGTTGCTGGCGATTCCTCACACTGATTTTGTACCCTGGCCCCCGGTTGCACCTCTACCCTTTCTCTGCGGTCCCGAGCTCTGTCCAGTCCATCGCTGGACCGCCTTTCCACGGCAGCTATCCTATCAATGAGCTCCAGGGTGGAGGGTGCAGCCGCGTCAGTGACCGCCGCACCTCCAACAGCCGGTCTGGACGACTCAAGCCGCCGGACCCTCTCCTCTAGGTTCTCGTAAAACTGCATGAGTTCGCAAAAGCGGCACATACTGGAGTGGTTGATCTTCGCGAAGCAGGCTTTCGAAGTTCGTCACCCACTGGTTTACTTCACACCTCGCACATTCAGCCTTCAGTTTCTGCGGTCCAGTCATTGTAATTTTTTTTCTCTCGAACTCTGAATACTCTGAATAAGATAAAGCGTTCTAGCAATGAAAACTATCAAAAACGTTCTGACCAGTATATAAAAAAGGAGGGGGGGGTGAATTCTTCCCGCGCGTAGACGCATCCGCCGATTTGCGATTTGCAAGTGACGTTCATCCCATCCAGAAGACTACACCTCTCGCTGCTGCCGCACCGACCAAAGGTCTCCCCAGGGCCGGACAGTCCCAAACGTGTCGCAGCTACCAAGTGGCAAACACTCGCGACGAAGGCGTCACGGATTTCCCGCTAGGAGCGACAGCGAGATGCAGCCCCTTACTAGTCACTCACAAGCGGCCAGACTGTTAGAATCCAGTGTTCAAGGGATATCCCACCAGACCCAGAGGCTACTCCCGAGAGTTTACGCTAGCCTGGCAGCCAGCTGAGCAGTAAAGCTCTCTCAGGTAAAAGCAGTACAGCCAAGCACCATCAATTGGTCACCAAAGAACGGTCGCAGGGGGCTGGTCAGGCCATTACGCGTTAGGAATGGGCTTAACGGGGCACTAGCCACACTCCCTTCATCGCGCCCCTACGCCTGGGACCCCTCCATCCCAGTCTCTCACGACCTGCGAGCGTTAAATGGTGTTATTTACAGAGGTTCCAAAGCCTCTCTTCCCACGGATGAGGTAGCAGTAGGGTCCTAATAGTAAAAGAAGAGAAAAAGACTTAATACTAAAAGAAAGGGGGTTTTTTTCAATCAGAGGAGAGCATCCTTAACCTAAGCTAAAAGGACAGAGTAGGGATGGGATGGGGTCCTAGTAACCCACGGGACAGGATTGTACAACAGACTTCACCCGCCTTCCCGAAAGTGAGAGAGGACCTAAAGGAACTGGCAGCCAATTTCTCTAGAATCCCACGACTCGGGGCTGTCACACCCCAAGTATAAAGTTTACAACACCCTCAGAAGAAATGTGCATAACCTTTATACCCCCTGCGGAGTCCAGAGAGAGGAGAGAGAGAGAGAGAGAGAGGAGAGAGAGAGAGAGAGAGAGAGTTACAAGGAAAAGAAGTACCTCAGAAGGCCTTCCGGCCCATACCCGGGAGGTACCAATGGCAACGGGTGCCACGGAAAATTTTCTACACCCTCAAATAGTGTGCAAGATTCGGTCTAACCTTTTCTCGAACAGATCCACAGAAGAACTGTTCACAACTTCTGAAGGTAGCCTGTTCCACGTGTCACAGATCTTATACGTAAGGTAATTTCCACAAACACTAGTCCTAAACCGTTTCAAATCCAACTTCCAACCATTGTTGCGAGTTGGGTTATCATTTAAACTAAACATGCTTCTAAAATCGACATTGTTGAACCCGCGTAAGAAATTGAAAACCTCGATCAGTTGACCGCGCAGCCTCCGAGTTTCCAGCGAAAACAAATTCAGGGCGCGTAAGCGTCGATTGTAGCCCATATACCTAACGGAAGGGATTAACTTTGTGGCCCTCGCCTGCACTCGCTCCAGCCTCTCAATATCTTTCCTGAGGGTGGGCGACCAGAACTGCACAGCATACTCCAGGTGCGGCTGAACCCGAGAATTGTAAAGTGAGAGGACAATCTCCTTGTTCCGAAACTGAAATTGCCTCCTGTTGTAACCCAACAGCTTCTGGGCTTTCTTTTCCACCTCTAGTACTGTTTCGTAAACTTAAGGTCGCTGCTAATTAGCACACCCAAGTCCTTTTCCAAATCAGTCGCCTCGATATTACTCCCCAACATCGAGTAGTCCGACTTGGGATTGGCGTAGCCAATGTGCATCACCTTGCATTTACCCAAGTTAAACGGCATTTGACATTTTTCGGACCATTCTCCTATCCTACCTATGTCCGCACGCAGTTTCTCGATCGCCTCCGGCGTCCCAACATTGGCCCCAAGCTTGGTGTCATCAGCGAATTTGGCGATCCTACTGACGATGCCACCGTCGATATCATTTATGTAAATGATAAACAACAGTGGCCCCAAAACGGAACCCTGAGGAACCCTGCTAGTGACCGAGGCCCAACCCGAACTAGCCCCTTTAATTACAACCCTCTGCCGCCTATTCTTCAGCCAGTTTTTAATCCACCTACCTACTTCCCCACCGATACCCAGCGCGCGCACTTTGGCCATTAGCCGGCAGTGAGGTACCTTATCAAAGGCTTTCTGAAAGTCGAGATAAAGTATATCAATCGCCCTATTCTTACCATACTCACTCAACATGACGTTGAAAAACTCGAGGAAGTTGGTGAGACACGACTTATGCCGTCTAAACCCATGTTGGGAGTCCCCAAGCAGCTCCCCAAGAGAGAGAGAGAGAGAGAGAGAGAGAGAGAGAGAGAGAGAGAGAGAGAGAGAGAGAGAGAGAGAGAGAGAGAGAGAGCGAGAGAGAGAGTTACAAGGTCAAGAGGAAGCCTCAAAGACCTTCCGGTCCACTCTGGGAGGTTCCTGTTATTAAACAAGTTTATTTTTCTTTCAACTATCCTAACAGTAGTAGAAAACTGGATAGAAAAGTAAAAGGCTCTCTCCCCACCCTCCCTGCCAGAGGCAGGTACGGAAAAGGTTGAAGAAAATACCTTAACCCCTAGAAAAGTAGAGAGAGAAAGAGAAAGAGGAAGAGAGAGAGAGAGAAATATCCCCTCTAGGGTAGAAAAATTGGAATTAGCAATGAAAAACTACTGAAAATTTACAATATGCATACACCTAAAGATGTGTGAAACTTCCATAGAGGAATAGTAGAAATGTTAAAGTATAGAACAGACAAGGCTATCTCCCTCTTCCGCCAGCCACTGGTGACAGAAAATAGTGGTGAAAGAAGATTTATAGGGAAGTAGGAAAAAGTTTAATGAAGAGAATAGCTTCAGATTTCATTCACACCCTGCGTACATTTATCTCGTGTCCTCAGTTACGCATTAGAAGACAGCGGAAAATAAAGGATAGCATCAATACTAATCTACTTAATGTAATTTACACTTGCAATTTTTTTAAGGAATTATTTATTATGTACAAGTCCTCAGTCCTTACCATTTCTCATTTTTTCGCCTACCAGAGTCACTGTACCGAAGATTTATCATGTAGTAATTTATATTGCGTCCCCATGTATAATGGTGGATAATAATACACAATATGCATAAATTTTCCTTGCGAAATTTTGATGTGCAATATTTGAAACTAAAGTTCCACTCCAAGTAGCTTCCCTGAAGATGAGTACGACTATTCAGAGATTTTAACTCCCAAGAGATTTCATCAAGCTTCCCATCATCTGAGAACTCCCAGTGCTCTGAAACCAGACCCTACCAGCAGCGTCTCCCTCTACATTTATTGATAAAGGGAACATTACTACTATTACTCTTCTAATTCCCGAGAATTCCCAGCTATTATAAACACCGTAAAACACGTAAATAAAAATAAAGTAAAAAAGTATCATTTGAGAACTCCCAGTGCGCTGACACCAGACCCGACGATCAAAAGGAAACATCCACCGTCTCCAACTCCAACCCAATCAACTCCCCTTAAAATCCCCTTCGTAGGCTTATTCGAAGGTTTTGACTGCGAAGCGTTTTCACAATGACAACATCCAGTGTTCTGTAACCAAACCAGACCAGCGGCCTCCTACTACATTTACATCTTAAGGGAAATCATTGCTTCCATCTCATTGGAGAGAGAAAGAGAAAGAAAGCATTAAAAACCCTCAAGAAAATATGAGAGTATAAAATCAGAACCGAATAACATTTTCAGTCCATATAAGGAATCCTTTTCCAATTCGGAAGAAAACAGGACAACTGAAATGGTCACTGGTAGAATTAAAACGATTAAAAAATTAGAAAAACGGTAACATTTTTTAAAAAGACGAACAACAAACTAAGGTGGTTGGTTGTATCCCTTCAGCCAAAGAACAACTAAAATGTTAAGCGTAAAAAGTCAAAGCGTAAAAAGTTAAAGTGAAGAGAGGCTTTTCCAGACAAGCAATCCATATACTGTATATCCCATTTGAGAAGAGATCTAACTAGAACTAATAGTATGTTTTGAAAATAAAGTGACACTTTTAACTCTTTGAATGATTCACGCTGTTCTTTGATCATATCATATATCTCCTCATAAAAATATATTTGAAGATAACTTCAGCTTAGTATAGTTTACAAATTTTAAGATTTAAATGCACAACTTGTGGATTCTTTTTTATTTTAACTTCGAAGATAATTCAGAAATTTTCCACGCAAAATTCTTAAAGAAATGATATCGAGCTTAGTATTTCAAAATAGGAGACTGTGCAGTGGTGTTATATAGATTTATAAACAGATTTTGGGATAATGTCTTGTAAACACATCATGCTGGTGAAATTCGACAGTAAACTTACTTTATTTTAAAGAATATTTTCGAGCTAAACCTATAGCAATTTATTATATAAAAAAATTTAAAAATTAAAATTATTACTTAAAAACTGTGTTAACCCTCGAATAGTAAGGGTATCTCAAGAAAACAACGTGGAACGGTAACATTACTTACCCCCACGCATTCTGACCTCGTTTCTAGTAACAAAAGGTGGTTGATTGGTATAGTGTTTAATTCTTACCCATTTACGAGAGTGATCCAACTTAGACTTCCAATTTTCCTTCCTTCCACTCTGTAACCCGTCACGGCTTTCCCTCCGTCGTACGTTGATCCGTACCAGCTGACTATTATGGACGATTTGGTGACATCACTCAGGTTCGGCTTACCCGCTGGTGGCTCAGGAATACCTGCACATTGAATCCCTAATCAGCCTCTTAAGAACTAAAAACTCGCCAGAACGAGCATTAATTACCCTTTCATTTAAAGGTTTGTGTTAAATTAAAACGTTAAAAATCACTGATTTTCCGTCCTCCCCTAAAAAGAAGGATCTGAAGTTCTTTCTTGGAGAGAAGTATCTCGACTGAATCACAAATCCGGAATTCGGATTTATCTTTTGAAAAGTTAAGAAACTAAATGGAATTCAATTCAGTCTTAAACCAATCACATTTTTTAAAAATTCAATTTCATAATTCTGATTCTTATTTTAACCTTTTAACAACGGAATTTTTTGTAAAGTGACGTTATTAATGCGTGTATTTGAAACGTAACCAATTTGTAACAGTCGTCCATAAATGGTTAACACTCGTTTCAAATAACAATGCCACTAATAATAACAACACTAGATTAAAATATAAAGCCCGCGCGCACACGCGCACACTCTTTACGTTGTTATTCAATTTTATTATTAGCCATTTATCGCTTGTAACTTGTTCCGGTTCACATCAGACGATTTTATTCAGTGTCAGAAAAGTCTTCTGCCATTAAAGTGATGATATAAAGTACATAATACATATACAATTTATTTCCCGGTTATTACGAAGACTACGCAATTTAACGATTCGCTGATAAAAAATGCAGTGTTGTTTCGTTAAAGGATTATTCGTCAAGTAGCAGCTTTCTGTAGATGGAAGCAAGTTGAGCGATAAAAGTGGCCAATGCGATCCAACCTGCTCACTCACTCTATTTCTCATTTCATTCATTCATTTATTCATTACCTTCGACGGCGAGAGACGCGAAGGAAGAATGGGCGCTCAACGGATTTCGTACTTTCAGCGTGTACTTGTCGCTATCGTCGAACGTAACGTCATTGATCGTCAATGACGTCACGTCATGTTCTTTCCGAATCAAAAACCTTCCGTCTTCGATTATTTCCTTTTCCTGATGTAAATATGCAGTAAAGTGGGAATTAATGATGTAACCACATCATAGAACAACTAGTCGCGCACCCTTCATCATACTATACATAAATGTATACATACAAACTGTAATACTTTGCATACCTCTATACATGCACACACAGTGTAACGCATACAGTATAGAGATGTATGTATGTTACAGGGTATCTGTGTAATTAGGGATTTCATGAAATCCCTAAAATGTTCAAGAATTTCATGCAAGGTTAAGTCGTGATATTTTTGTTAGCTTAACGAAAATTTTACGACTTAACCTAACCAATCGTCAAGAGCGTACAGTTCACCTAACCAGGTATTCAATTAACTTAACCGGGCATTCAATAATTTTCCCGTAGGCTTAGCGAAAATATCACTACTTAACCTTACATGAAATCCCTGAACACTTTAGGGATTTCATGAAATCCATAGCTACATAGCTTCCCTGTAACATGTATACTGACATACAACAGTATGCGTAATGTAATATTAATTCACGAATTTAAAATTTAAGTTTAAAAATATTCTCCGGAATTAATTATTATTATTATATATTCTAGCTATTCAGTGAGGTTATTTCGGGACTCGCTCAGATGTGTTTTGTTCACGTTTCATGAAATTTTGACAAAACAAATAAAATATTCAAAGAAAAACAATATTACTAATTAGAAAAATTGTCTACTTTAAGAAATTGTTTATAGACGAAGTTTCCGAAACTGTTCAATCTAATTTTTTGTATGAATATGTGGCGTCAGATAAGAGAGTAAAAGATTCGTGATTATTTACCTTTTTATACCAGGTAACTTCTGGCTGAGGGTGTCCCCTGAAAGTGGCTGTGAGGGTGGCTGATTGGCCCTTCAGTGCGATAGTGTCTCTGGGGCCACATATTATGACTGCTCCAGTTTCTTCTTCGTTAAACTCTTGCATCTCTTCGTCAGGACCCGTTTCCGGTTGACTGGAGGAAGAGGAGGAAACGGTTTCCGGTTGTTCTTCTTGGGTTGTCATGGTTTCGATCTTTGAGGCCAAATCGTGGTCCGTTTCACTCCCGTTCGAAAGAGAGCTACTCCGGCCGCTGCCATACGCTGAATCCAAGCTGCCTGTCGTCGCCATCTGATGTTCGACAAGGTATTAAACACTATATTAAGTATTTTGAAAGGCAAATAACCCTAAACGCGCGCGCGCACACACACGTTCTGTCATTGAAATAAATTCATTACGATAGGCACTACCTTCCTCCAATCTGTATACCCCATTCCTTACCTCTTTCAGTATTTTACTTCGTAGAACTGGTGACTTGGAAGGAGAATTTCTACTGACGAAGTTATTCGGAGGACGAGACGAAACGTTTACAGTTGAGGTAGAAATATTATTAACTAAGGAAGCGAGATTATGCTTTTCTTCTTTACGAACATTGGGTAAAACCTTAAAAAACAAAAAAATGAACGTTTTTAAAAGGGAAACTTCTCCATGAAACGAATAAAACTTGGTCATGTCAGGAAAAAATTCTCACCTTCAAATTGGTTTTAACGGATACCTCTCCTTCACTATTCGTGACTCGAGCGACAACGACTCCGGAATCGAAAACGGAAGGGCATAAAATACCGAAAGAATAAACGAGACCTCCTTCCTCCGATGCTTCAACATTCAACTGAAAAATATTGAAACAAAATTAGTAGCAAAAGGTATAAAATTATTTTGTCCTTAAATTTATTTAAATTATTTTCTTCTATTTGGATTTAAAACTAATTCAACACCATGTTAATGAAATATATTTCCGTTTGTACGTAAGAACATACATAATCAATTGAAATTAATACTAAATAGCGCTACAAACTTTGAGTACTTTTGTTATGCACAAAAAATAATTACTTATACGAGTAAAAGCAGCACACACTGTCAACATTAATTTGCTTTATGTAAACGGTAACGCTACGAGTAAATTAATAGAACACACCTTAAAAATATTTTAATAATACAACCTAAAATAAATATTTTAAAAAATAATTCTTTTTCCAGTTCGATTAAATTTGTCAGCGTCAATTATGAGGGCGGAGCAGATCTCTTGAACCGACTAATTATTTCATTATTTCGTAAGCGACGTCGAAATTTGAGTGAAAAGCTCGAAACGTGAAAATCAATTAGGAAATTTGTACCTTAATATCCTCGCTTTCCACGACTTTCTGATCATTAAAGATCCACTCCACGCTGGGGTCAGGGTGACCGAGGACCCTTATTGAAAACCTGGCTGCCTCCCCCTCTCTCACGCACACAGGCAAAAGGGGACCGCAGATTTTCGGACAAGATTTTGGTACAGCGAAAGGATCTGAAATTTGGAAGAATGTGATATAATAAGAGAGCACTGTAGACTAGACCATTTTCACAAAAAGTGGCCTGTAAAAAATTGTAGGGGCATTTTTTGAGTAGAAGCTGGTGACTAGTGTTTTTGACCTAATTCAAGGGTCCTCTTAATGATGAACTAGGATACCAAGCTATATTTTTAGTTTTTTACCTTCAAAATACTGTAGTTAAAAATAATGACCGTTAAAGTCGATTCTTTGTAAAATGGCGCTATGCGTTTCTTGTACACTTTCGTCAATAATTAACGGATTTTGACGAAAATCGGCATTTTTCATCACTGTATCACGTGGAAACTACTCTGTAAATATCAGCATTCTATCTTTGCTAGGGAAAATGTTGGCCCACTAACATATGTAATGTTTTTATTACAGTGACGTAGTTGGGGGCAGGAGATAGAAAGCGAGCAATTACAAGTGGACAAGTTTTGTTCTTTGGTTTTGTCTAGACACATGATTTATGACTGTGGTCTATAGAAATAATAAAATAACTGGGATATATACCGAAAATTATATTTAAAAGTACAACATGCTACATATATTGCACAAAACCATTGTAAACTTGAGCAGATTGAGAAGTACTGTTACTTTATCTACTGTCGTTAAGACAGCTATCCTGCCCAGTTGCCTTCCTACATCCACAAGCTGCAGTACATGAAAGTTTAGTTTTTCTGCATTTGCAACGCATGGTTCGACACCTAGCAAGACAAGAGCAAGACACAAGCTCAACACAAGTCTCAGGGATCGGATCAAGTGTCATCAGTAGGGGTCGCAATCCCGAATTGTCTCATCTCCATCCCATCTCAGTGACTTCGGGAAGTTGTGGAAATGGGCGGTGAGCATTTTTCCAAAGTGTACACTGATAATGCACACGCTGTATATGATATCTACAGGAATCACTTGTGGAGGGCATCAGTTCTGGTTTGCAGGATTTTTCAAACATAATTTTGCCTGCGGCATCAACACTCTCAACACCCTCAACACCATAAATTCTGCACATGATCGTTCTGCTGTT